>JARWLC010000007.1:2325000-2722500 GCA_033318265.1 Phyllotis vaccarum
ATAATTATGAATTTAGCAAGAGTTCCTGGCTACTTTAGAGAACATGAGTATTTTTTCACCAAATGAGAATCAAGTAACCAACTGGCAGTCCACTGATGCTTAAGAAAATGACGTGTTCACTTAACAAATGCATAAAATTTAAAACAACTACTTTCCCACTCAAAGATCCTTAGTGAAGGCCCAACAGCTTCAGTCTGGCTTACTAAAGCAAATGTGTTTTCCATACCCTGGGTTCTGCCACCAGCATGTTGTACCACAGTATAGAAGCCCATCCACTGGGAAGCTGGCTGACATTGGAGATCACCACGACAGGCAGAGAGGTGGTCTAAAAGGGAACAAAGATCTTAAGATCATTTGAACTGAATCACAGTTCTAACACTCCACAGTGGCTATCTCAACAAGAACATTTCTTTTACAAAACTTTAAGGTTAATTCAACTCTAGCTTCCTGGATCATTAATGTCAACCTAGCATTGGCTGAAAAAAAATTACTTTGGGGACAAGAGAGTTGGGCTCAGCAGTGAAGGGCGCTGTTGCTCTTCTAGAAGACCCAGGTTTGATTCCTACCCCCACATGGTGGCTCACAGTCTGTAACATGGGTCCCAGGCCATCTGACGCCCTCTTCTGGCCCCTGTAGGCACCAGACATACATATGGTATACAGCCATATGTGCAGATAAAACATGCATATTCAGAATTTTTAAAATAATAAAAAGGTTTAAAAGGATTTTTTTTTTTTTTTAGCAACTAGGTAAGTTAACTCTGAAATCAAAACTGAAAACAAACTTTATGGAAAGTAAAAATAAAGAGTCTTCTCCTTTGGGAATCTGTAAATCTTACCTCAAGGTCAATTACCAAGCCTGGCTGGCACAGCTGAGTTTCAAAGCTAAGAGAGTGAAGTTCTTCAGTGACAATGAGCGGCCCCTTGGGAAAAGAAAAAAAAAAAAAGCAGCCTGGTCACTGACCCTGCCACTGTCACACCCAAATAGGTTGAAGAGGTCCTAAAATCAACTGTAGTACAGAAGACGTCAGAATGTGATAATCTACCCCAGACTTTATTGTTCTAGGCTTCTCGGTGTTCTCTAAAAGGCGCTTGTAATTATGGCAAATCTATTTGGAGAGACATCAACGGCTACTACAAATGGACTTATCCTCCTGACCTCCAGCCATGTGCCTGCTCACGTGGACAGCACGCACACCAGGCGGCAGAGGCAAGGCAGAGAGTGCGCGTCTCACAAGTGAGAGACTCTACCGAGAGGACCACCCAGCACGGCAGCCATAAGTGCATAGGTTTGGCAGAAAAGGGTGATTCTCAAGGTGCCTCATACACACCTCTTCTGTAAGCGTCACACCATGTTGGAACTACAGAGGCAACAGCGGTCAGAGCAAAGCTCACCAGCACAGACCAGCTTTGTCTCATTGCTCCAGTGACCTCTACTGGTTGTGATACAGAATAACAACAAATGCTGTGTGCGCCAAGGGCAAGTTTCAGACCAAACCAGACACATTATCCATCTTCCCCTTCCTACCCACACCCCAGATAGACCAGACTGGTCTATCTCCAACTCACAGAGATCCACCTGCCTCTGCCCTGAATGCTGGAATTAAAGGCGCGCACTACTACGCCCAACCACCTCTCTTTTCCGATCACTGCAAATGTAACTTCTAAGGCTCAGGTAAACACCAGGTCTTCAGTATCAGCCACTGTGCTGGCTAACTGTACGTCAACCTGATACAAGATAGAGTCACCCGAGAGGAGGAACCTCAGTCGAAAAAATGCCTCCTAAGTTCTGGTTGGAGACCATTTTCTTATTTAATAAGTGATTGGGGAGGGCCTAGCCCATCCCGGAGCTGGTGGTCCTGGGTTCTGTAAGGAAAGCAGGCTGCACAAGGCATGAGGAGCAAGCCAGTAAGTGCTCCCCTCTGTAGCCTCTGCATCAGTTCCTGTCAACAAGGTTCCTGGCCTCTTTGAGTTCCTGTCTGCTTCCTTCAATGATGGACTAGAATGTGGAAGTGTAAGTCAAAAAAGCCCTTTTCTGGCCAAATTGCTTTTTGTTCATGGTGTTTCATCATATATGAAAGAAACATCGTGTTTCATTATAGTCAGTAAACACAACTAAGACAGTTATGCACTCACTCCAGCTTTTCTGTGATTTATTAGCGAAATCATGCTAACTTCTAGGTCCCCATTTCTTCATCCAGATAAGAACAATATAAAAGTCCACCATGCCCCATCCAGTTGGCTGTCTTTGTGGGTCCAATGGGGTTAAACTGCCTTCCATCCCAAAAGAACAGAGGCAGGGCATTTCCACTGTTCCCACAGACACCCCAAATGCTCTTCCCTGTCAGGTCTGAGGGCTTCTGTGATGTGTCCTCTCCAAACATATTAGTCTGGTTAGGACCCACTCACACCCAGAGATGCTCACCTCATTAGTTCTGTAGACCCACTCACACCCAGAGATGCTCACCTCATTAGTTCTTAGGACCCATCACACCCAGATGTTCACCTCATTAGTTCTGTAGGACCCACTCACACCCAGAGATGCTCACCTCATTAGTTCTGTTGCCAGCATTTTTCTGTTCTTTCAGTTGCTATAAAAGAAGAAACCAAATGGCAAGTTATCGCCACAGCCGATATCTTTATTCACAAACCAGTCCCGAGTCAGAACTAGAAAGATATGACAACCTTGGCAGAACATATGAAAGTGACCCCTCCAGCAGCCAGGTGGGATACGGGCATGCTGATGAAGAGGATGCCCCAGAACCAAGGCCCTTCTGTGTGCAACGGGCCATCAAACACCTTCAGCCACACTTTCTCAGCCCCAGGCTCATGAAGCAGCTTCTCATGTGTCTTCCAGACTAGGCTTGGCACTCCAGGCCGACTTAAGTCTCCCAGGCCAGACTTCAATCCTTGGGATTTAAAGGGCTATTCTGGACACTACTGGATGCCCAAGCTGCATAGAGGCTCTTGCTTCACATGTAGCTCCCCGGCTAAGAGGTCTCTGGCTCACAAGCTGGTACCCAGTGAGAAAGGTATCATTAACCTCTCTTCAGGCTCAGCCCCAGCAGGAGGTTCAAGGAGGCAGAAAACACCGTCTTTCTACACAGTGAACTGTAACCATGGCCATCGGGCTGCCACACCCTGGAGGGCGGGAGAAGTGAGGATGGGGGCTAAGAACACTGCAGGGGCCAAACAAACACAGACAGGGAGGGCAGGTGCATGCGAGGTTATGAAGTACTTCAGTGAGATCAGTGCAGCCCCCCGAGTGTTTCTGGGAGAAAGCCCATCAAAAAACATGATGAGGAGGCATAGGATATGAGGAAGGGGCCGGGAAGTCTAGGGATCTGTACAATATGAGAGTTCCAAAGGATCAGGGGCAGCTTTAAGACAGCCAACTATTCAGCCTACCAGATGTCGGAACTCGGCTGCCAAACTTCCATTGGTGGATTCTTCCATGTTCATCACTTTTGTATGTGTGCCCAAAATGTTGAACTTCCGGAATCTATACGACACAAGACACAAATCCTTAAAACGCTTCAAGCTACTAGACAACCAAGACAGCAGAGTGCAACAAAACTGTCTCACCTACCCTTTTACAGTATTTTTCTCATTCACGTCCCTGCAAAAGACAAAACACGTAAATTTGAAATACATTTTAACAGCTACAGAATAGGTGCACATGCTTATGCAGATGTGTAAATACAAGGTAAATAGTAAACGCACAGGCTGCAGGTGCCATTGCGTTAAGTAACCTCTTAGCCCACTGCCCTCTTGACGTTTACTCAGTATGTCTTCTTCCTCTAAAACCGGAAAAGGAGAAAATGGAGAAAGAGACGTGAAGAATAAAGCAACACATCTCTGAGCAGGTGTGGCAGCCAGTCTGTGCCGTAGAGCACAAATAGTCTCAAGAGAACATAAAATACATACGAAATGACAAAATCATAAATATTCCCCCCCCTGAGGCCCACTGTACTTTTGTTCATTCACTCCCTTCCCGCTCACGTCCACGCGACACTGATCGCGGACCCTTGCATTCTCTCATACAGCTCACGGAGGGGAGTGGACTGTTAGCAGGTGTGAGGAACTCAGTAAACTATGTGCATCCTGCAGCCCCTCTGTGCAGCCATCCATGGATAGCAACCAGAGGACATTCCAAGGCGACTAATCTTTATCTTATTCTCTATTGTTTTGAATGATCTCAAGACAATCCCAAGATACTCAACCACTTGAGGAAATGAGACAGTTTAAATGGTAAGCTTGAGATTCAATTTTTTCCCTTTTATATTTCACTGCTTGTGACTAGGCCCAGAGTGAGGCAGTCCCCTAAAACCTGAAGTCAAAACCATGGGAGATTTCCAGATAAACGTAAGTTCAGCCATTGCTGTGATGCTATGCTTCCCTACAGAGATCATGTATCAAAAGCTCAGTACCCAGTGTAGTAATGCTGAGGCTTGTAGTGGTATTAGGTTACATTGTAAATAATTGTCCCACCTACTGGTTTAATAAAATGCCGATTGGCCGAAGGCAGACAGGAAGTGTGGGCGGGGCTACCAGACTAAGAGGACTCCGAGAACAGGAAGAACAGGGCAGAGATGCCACAGAGTTGCCAGAGAAGCAGATGCAGAGCTGCTCTGAGAAAAGGTACAGGATAAGAATCATGGGTTAAGAGCAAGAGCTAGCAGGTTATATGCCAGAGCCATAGGCTGATCAGCAAAACATTAATACAAATGTCTGTGTGATTATTTGGGCCTAAGCGGTAGTGGGGCTGAGAACGGGTCCAAACCGCTGGGCTAGGCTGGAAAGGCCAGGCCAGAAACTTCGTACAAGTGCTAGATCTTGAAGAGAGGGGGTTAAATTCCCAGGCCCTAGAAGACTAGGTAAGAACAAGTGGCTTTTTGTGACTGTCATAGGCAACATTGCCATGTGATGCCATCCTCAAGGTCCTTGCCAGTTCCCTGTCACCAGATCTTAAGTCTCCTAGACACCAGAGGTGTGAGATAAATAAACCTCTTTTCTTTCAGAGTACCGAGCTCAGCTATTTTGTTATAAGCAATACAAAAAAATGGACCATGATAGCATCATGTTCTCACCAAGCAGCATACGTCAGTAACATGTACAGCTCACTCAAAAGTTCACCACTCTTTCTTCTCAAGTGGACAGTCCATGGTTTCAGCAGTGAGAATTTCTACAATCAGAATCTATTTCCTCTCATGTGTAGTAAATGCTTTCAATGCAAAGCTGCCATGTGAAGTCTCGGAAGAAAAAGCAGAACTGAAATACACAGAGAAGACCAGGAACACACAGAGAACTGACAAGAGCAGAGTGTGCGAAGGACTTCAGATGGTTCCCAGCACCTCAGGGGCTTAGATCAGCTTCTAATGACAGGAAGGCAGGCAGTGGTACGGTGCACATTCCACGTGACCCCACAGGTCTTGCATGATTGCCATTATGTAGAAAGGTCAGGTCCATGAAGATGAACCCAGTAATTGCAGCTGAGACCAGGCCAGGATAGCCAGTCCCAGTTGAGCTATGCCACAGGACTACCTACAACTCACAGAATGTGAGCAATAATAAGCTTTGTGGTTTCAAGCCACTGAATTTTGGGGATGATTTACTACACAGCAAAAACTAATTGATGCACAGAAAAACCAAATTTGATAGCAAGGAAGGCAGAGACAGAGTGCAATGAAAAATGTTTTTAACAGAGTGGGAAAAAAAACAGAAAAGCCAGAAGAAGCAGATCTGAGTCATCACAAATCATTTTGAAAGGAGCTAAGCCAGCACATAACTAAGAAGAGCAGTAGGTGTTTGGGGTGGAAAGAACATTTCTTACGTGTGGGTGTTGTGGCTAGGTCAGTGCTAACAGGATGAGCCTCCTTCATTTGGATGGCCATAAAAGATCCCATCCATTGCTGGGCTCCCACCGCTGCCCAGAGACACAGGCGAACTCAGCAGGCTCCGTATTGCTGCCTCATCCCACCCCTAGATGTCTCTCATGTCACTCCAGAAACAACCTTCCAACTGGCTGCAGACCACAGCCTGGGTCTTTGGGTGTGAGCTGGCCTAAGGGCCTCTTCTCTGGGGCTGGCCTAACAGGTGTGATGGGTGAAGTGCAATTGCTTTAGACGGGATAATGGCAATCTCCTCTCCTCTGTTCTTCATTTGTTCTAATCTAGAATGCACCTGCTCTGGGCAAAGCTCTCAGCCCTCAGAAAAGGCTCGTAATGGCTCGTAATGGCCTCCTCAGTGGCCAGTCTCAGGACCTGCGGCCCAGCACTGGTCCTGGGAAGAATTTCCAGTCTGCTTATTTGATGGGAAGATTAACAAACCAGCATTTTAAACACTATCGTAGATGAGATAAAGAAGTCTTACTTGTCAAATGAGACTTTCACTTTCAAGTTATAATTCAGCTCTTGCAATTTCACCAACAGTCTGGAAAGAAAAATAATAGTCATTACTTAAAAAAAAAAAAAAAACCCTACGGACTAAAATTCATTTATTATGCAGATTTCCCCAACTGTAAGCATTTATATAAACCACTCTCCTGACTTCTAGATTAGGGCTATTACAATAAACTGACGAGTGTGTACAGCAATTTTACTTTTCCTCTTCTGTGTATCTGCAGAAGCAATTCCTAGCTGACCAGGCTGAGGCAAAATTCTAACACTAAACTCTAACGGAATGCAGCACTGACTTTACCTTCTAACCGAAAGTTGGTGAATGCTTTCGTGTGTAACCCCACCATCACAGTTCTAACCAAAACCTCCACTTCCGATCGATGTCATAGGGCAAAAAGTGAATATCACTCTTTACAGAACTTGTATTTAAGTACCTGTGCTACCGGGGGGAAATTATAAAGCACCACCAAGAAACTAAATTACAACTACTACCCACAGACAAAAAAACAAAACAAAACAAAAAAAAACCCAAACAAACAAAAAAAAGCAGGGTAGCATCTGAGCACTGGTAGTGTAGCAAAAGAGAGTAAATTAATACTCCACGTGCCTCGTTCAAATAGCCAGAGACCATGGGGACTGCCTCTGATCAGGAAGATGATGGGAAATTTCCTCTTTCCTATCAGTTTTGAGTTCTGGGTCTCACTGGTGCTTACGTGTGCTGCTATAACACTCTCCCTGCCAGCTGCACCCACAGCAGGGCCCTATAGCAGACAAGCTAAGCTCTGTGGGGTCTAGTCCCGATCCCCAGAGCAACACTTGTTGAATTCAGGCACTCCCTAGAACACGCCGAAGCATATACAGAGCATCTCTACAGTTGCATCAAGGAGAAAAGCTACATACAAATATAATCCTACTTGTAACAAGTAACATGCTGTATGCCATATATATTCATGTACATGTGTCTATATGTGAAGTGTCCAAATATATTTATGGACAAAATTATGGGAAAATAGATACTGCGGTTGTCCACACATATTTATTTCACAGACCACTAGGACAGCCTGGTGAAAGGTATGAATTCACTTACAGAAAAACGTATATGGCATAATCCATACTCATGTACTCTATTTCAGTGTCTATCTGGGATTTATAAGCTCCATTGTGAGCCTGTGTTCATCAGGAGGAAGGCTTCTGGAAACTTACTGTCCCATATACATTTCTAGTAGTCTAAGTTCCTCTTACTATGGAAATGTACTATTTTACAATTAGAAAAAAGACAGGCACATGTGCATATAAGCAACTATACTAATTACAGTTCTATTTTGAGCATAATCCTTGCCTATTCAAACTAAGATTGATTGGTCCCAGTAACTGATGGAAGTGGATGCAGGCCAAGCTCCAGAAGTCCAGTCGAAGAGAGGGAGGAGGGATTATATGAGCAAGGGGGAGTGGTCAAGATCATGATGGGAAAATCTACAGAGACAACTGAGCCAAGCTCATTTGAAATCACGAATTTTAGACCAACAGCTGTGGAGCCTGCATGGAAGCAGAGTAGGCTTTCTGCATACGGGAGACAGTTGTGTAGGTTGGTCTGTTTAAGGGGCTCCTGGCAGTGGGATCAGGGTCTATGCTCGGTGCATGAGCTGGCTTTTTGGGAACCCATTACCTATGCACACCTTAGTGCAGGGTGAAGGGGCTTGGACCCGCCTCCACTAAATGTATCGGGCTTTGCTGACATCCACAAGAGGCTTTACTTTTTTGGAGGAGGGGATGGGAGAGGGAGTGGGGGGGGTGAGAATGAGAATTTGTGGTTGGTATGTAAAATAAATTTTAAAAATTCTTAACTAGAAAAGGAGAAAAAAAATCATATTAAAATGCCCACTAGAAGACTTTTCTCTAGAGCAGGTCTGTATAACCATTTTATAAAGAGAAATAAAGGGCTAGCTCTGGTTATCCCACCACTCAAAAAGCCGAGGCAGCAGTATTTTGAGTCTGAAGGAAGTCAGGGTGATAAAAACGGGGAGTCAGAAGCACAAATTCTAGGACAGGCGGCATTATTACCTCAACTTCACAGTGAACTGTACCCCAGTCTTCAAAACCAGTGGCCTCTGTGGATGAGTTGGCATACACGGCTGTCTTTCCACCACAAAGGAGCTGTCAATGTCCAGGAAAGTATAGATAAAAATTAACATTTCCATCAAAGGTGAAGCAGTAAAAAAAAAAAAGAAAGAAATTAATGTTTTTCCCAAAGAGGAAATAGATGAAAAAAAAAAAAAAATGAAGGACTGAACACACCAGAGGCCTGAAAGATCGACACACTGGGAAAGCAAAGTAATCTCTGCTCTAAGTGCAGCGTGGCCTCCAGGTCACGGGGAAAGGGCCGTGAAGCTATAGCTTGAGGCATCCGTGTGGCTAGCACGTAATGAAGGGCCAGACCCAAAGCCTGCTGTGGGTCTCAGAGCCTGGGGCTGGCTGGGAGGCTGCTGGGAGAGATGGGAAGACTGTATATGAGAGCCTGGCGTACGGGTCAGGCATTCTGAGGTCAGACTTGCTGGGCCAGACACAGACTGGCTGAGGGGCAGAAAGAGTGAAAATTGTACACTTTGCCTAGGAAGCCAAAAAAGAAAGAGGCATTGGCACAGGCCAGGCTTCAGGGAGAACCAAGTACCATGAAAAACTTGCACAGCTCATGAAGCCCTCCCAAACTGTCTGAAAGGCCAGAGACGTTCTTCTGGATAAAGGCGATCGCTGGGCTTACCTCTGAATGAGCTGCTGGAAGAGGGCAAAGGTGCGATCGGATAGCACCTGCTTATTCTTTGTAATAGGGTCTGGGTCATAGGTGAATTTCTGTTCCAACTCCTCCAGCTTTTTAAGCTGCTGACGGACCTGCTGCAGACTCTCTGCAACAATGGTGAACCTGGAAAGGCATGAGACACGAATCTATGAGCCACAGTCCCAAAGCAGCCTGGCTTAAAGAGAATCACAGAATCAACACTCGGTGTTATACTTCACACTCGGGGAGGGATACGGGGAAATGGAGGCCTGTGGTAGCATTAAAGCTTAGCTACCTGTAGAACACAAGTTAGCAGTGAAGACATGGCTCGGAAGCTATAGTTTTCTGGGGAAAGGAACCTCAATTGAAAAGGGAGTCTCCACCAGACAGCAAGACTGTAGGCATTTTCTCAATTAGCGAATGATGTGAGAGGGCCCAGCCCAGTGTGGGTGGTGCCAGCCCTGGGCAGGTTATCCCGGGGGTCAATACGAAGCAGGCCAAGGGGAGCAATCCAGTAAACAGCGCCTCTCTATGGCTTCTGCTTCAGTTCCTGCCTCCAGGTTCCTGCCCCGACTTCCCTCCGTGATCGAGTGTGACTTGAGATTTGGAAGAGGAAATAAAACCTTCCCTAAGCTGCTTTTAGTCATTATTTTCCTGCCCCCCACAGCAATAGAAACCTGGACAAAGACAGCTATGCAAAGCCAGTCTACCAGGGCAGGGCAGGGCAGGGCTCCGAGTGATCTATGACTTCAAAGGATCTAGCATTTCCAAAGAGCAGAGCTTGGAGGACAGGCAGGGGAACGGCAGAGCAGATGCCTTCGGGTGATATTGCTCAAGGAAGCGTGGACACCACAAGGCCTCCTAGAGATACTATCAGGGTTGAGGTTGAAGCAGCCTATAGAGGTCAGGAGAGAAAGGTTGAAAGGCAAAGGTCAGACCCTGCAAACCTGACTAAGGAGGAACTTGGGCTTTTTCTTCCTGATAGCCGACTGCTAACGATGTCCCAGCTTCTGAGTCAGGCACGCTACACTATTCAGAGAACCAGAATAGGAAACATTTAAAGACAAACAAACAAACCACCTTCTCCTCACTGAAAATAGCTACCGCTCCTTGTGGCTTCCTAGCTGGAACCCGCATGACCAGGGGTTCCTCACCATGACATGAGAAAGTAAGATGGTGGCTGGGTGCTTTGCTGAGAAGAGCGTCTCCCAGAAGATCCCTCCGAATGGTGACTCACAGAGAAAATGGCAATCTACATTCTGGAAGTCAGTGCCACCAGAAAGTGTGACCTATGGCAACTACCATATTCTCCAGATAGTCTAGGGCTGACCAGCTGAGGGCCTAGTGAGGCAGTATCCTCAAGGTACACGGGCCAAACAGGGTGGGAAAACTCTTCTCTATCAATGAACAATTTATGATAGATACAGACAATCTACAGAATAAAGACAAACAGCCACGTGTTAATTTTAACTTAATAGTTCAATCTCAAGGAAATAATCCACTAGACCTCTGGCCCTGGGGTGCATGGTGAATGTCTTAATGCATGATCCCCTGGCGTTCATCCCAGGAGCCCTCTGCTCCAACCTGGGCGGTCCTCAAAGGCCTTCCCTGGACACCGTAAACAGATGGAAGAACTTCTGTTTCTATTCTGCCCTCCAACCTGCTTCCAGGGTGACCTTTCTAAACAGAGGCAGAGAAGACGCAGACTCTGTGTGAGAGAGAAGGGAGGGGGGCAAGAATTTCCACAGTAATGAACAGCACTTCTCGATGCTGCTCCCTATTTGCGTCCCCTTTCCAGCCATCCAGCAGGCCATCCTGCATGTCCTCACTTCTGTGCCTCCATCACATGCATCTTGTTGGAAGGAATCCCACCCCACCATTTCCCTAAAGTACCCCCTTCACTCTCAGCCACTGCAGAGCTGTTGAGGGGAAAGCCTCAGAACGGTGTTTGCCACCCAGCCGACATTTAAGAGGTTAATTAGAGATGACTGAAGGGATGGTCCATAAAGAACTATTATTCCATTTAGGCCTGGAAAAATCCCTTAAAATACTTTGCTTTTATATTTCTCAAGTTGGTAAATGGGGTAGGTAACAACTATGTTACTTGGGTCTGGGTACAGTCAGATGGTACATGTCCAAAAGATGAATGATCAGATGTGGCTGAACGTGCAGCAGTAGCCTTTTCCAAATGTTCTAGGGCAAAAAGCCAAACTACATCAAAGTCTACAACATAGTGTTGATGGGGTCCATTCAACGACCAGCCTAAAGGTGCTCTGTACTATGTCTGTGATCCACACACCAGCTGCAATATTCCATCCAGGAGAGTCTTACCAGCTTTGCAGCTGATCGAGGCATGCATTGGGTGGTCCCCCGATGCAGGCGCTCTGCTGCCTCCGCTTCCACTCCACTAACTCTTCATTAATCAGGATATTCTGAGTGAGCTCAATGGCATTCAACAGCTCTCTTATTTTGTGAATGATCTCCTAAAGGAAAAGGAGGAACCAAGGTGAAATAGTCATTTGCACCTACCGAGCTTGGAAAGCATGTACCTCCGCATTCTCAGAGAGCGTTCTCAGCAAAGTGGTTATAGATCTAATTTTTCCAGGCTGATGGGCTGGCTCCGCAGGTGAAGTTACTTGCTAAGCCCATGCTTAATTCCCAGAACTCACACAGCGGGGAGAGAAGTGACTACTGAGGTTGTCTCCACCCCCAAACCGAATAGAACGGAGTTAGAGGTTGGGATTCTCTCCTCCTTTAACTGGGAAGCAGTCGGTACCTTCCTCTTGGTGTCAAGCATTAAGAACATCTTGTGAAGCAAGAGCTGTTCCTGTTTTTGGTCATTCTTCACTACACCGTTGGCTTCACTTTCTGTGGGCGGAGGACAGGAGAGAGGTATAAGTGAGCAAGGAGAAAAACCCAACTAAAGCCACGCTTCACACAAATTTAGGTAAAACATGATAAAAATGCAAAGTCTGACTTGTCTGATGTTAATTGTAAACTTGTCAGAATCTAGAATCAGCCATTGGCGGGGTGGGGGGTGTCCTGGCATTCCCGCGGGGGACTGTTGATTACAATGACTGAAAACCCATCTGTGGGAAGACGAGTCCCTGGGCAGGGACCTGGAGGGGACAGTGGCGAGAAGGAATTTAACTACGAGCATATTATTTGTCTCTCTCTCTCTGCGTCCAGCTTCTAGATGTGACCTGCTGCTTTGAGCTAACTGACTACCCCGCTGTAAAGAACCGCACCTTGAACTGTCAGCTAAAATGAAACCCTTCTCCCTGAAGAGGCTTTCGTTAGAGTATTTCCTCACAGCAACAGAGAAAGATATTAAGACAACTTACTGGAAAAAAATTTATCCTAAGGATAGAAACACTTAAGTGCATCTACACTTAAACCAAGTACCAGTTCTCAGCAACCCATATAAATTGGAAAATTATAAATTTCCACGTAAAATTGGAAGTCTACTTATGTCATGGTTCAAATTTTTCTTGAGTAATTTTAACAAAGTGCAAAACTTCACAGAAGTGGAAAAGCCAGGAAGTCAAAGAGCAGAGCCGATATCATCCTGAGAACAGGTCTCCATGGTGACCGGTAGCAGAACTCAGGCTCCAAAACTGCGCTGTGACAGCAAGCAGAGTTCAAAGCAAACATCTGGGACACAGTGAAACAGGAGGCATGGTAGTAAAATTTAACAAGAGCCAGATGTCTCTACAGACATCCCATATCCTGTCATAAATCCTGTCAATGTTCTATAACTGTTAGCAATTTAGCGCCTACAGCCTGACCAATAATTTAAAAAATCACCTCACTCTGTGTCCCCTCACCCAATCCTAGAAGCCAAGACACACAGCTCCCTGCTTGTAGTTTTTCCCTATATAAGTCCTTTGAAATCAGGGCTCGGGACTTCTTCCTTCACTCGCTTGGAAAGTATGGGAAAAGTCCTTGCCCAAGTTTAAATAAAGAAACCTTTGTTTTTGCATTGGGAAGTCTGCTCTGTGGTTTTGTTGTTGTGGGGGGAGGGAGTTTTAAGATGCTCAGTCCCCTGCCTCCAGATCGGCAGTGGTATACAGTTCTAGATCTCAAGGATGTGTTCTTCAGTCTGCCACTGACACTTAGGAGCCAGCCCTTCGCATTTGAGTGGCACGATCTCAAGTTTGGAGTCAATGGGCAGTTGACCTGGACCCAGTGGCTGCAGGTTTTCAAAAACTCACCAACCATTTTCAATGAGCCCCTCCACAAAGACTTGGTGAGTACTGCACCCAAAACTCAGATATCAGTCTGTTACAGTATGCAGATGACCCAATGATTGCCACTGCAGATTGAGAAACCTGCTTGGCAGGTGATGAATGTTTGTTACAGACTCTTGGGAACCTGGGATACTGAGCTTGAGCCAAGAAAGCTCAAATCTGCAAGCAACAGGTGAGGTATCTGGGTTGCATCCTAAAGGGGGAGGGGCAAAGATGGCTTTGGATTCTTGCAAGGAGACTGTATGGAAAATTCCCACTCCCACCACAGCTAAAGGGGTGAGGGAATTTCCAGGTACTGCTGTGTTCTGCTGCTTGAGGGTGCACTAATTCAGAGAAGCCCCTATATAAAACCACCTAAGGATGAGCAAAACTTAAACTGGACAGAGGAAAAACAGCGGGCTTTCAAGAACCTTAAGCAGAAGCTCCTGGAAGTCCCAGCCCTAGGGCTATCAGACGTTATCAAACTGTTCTATTTCATCATAGACATAAAGGGGTAGCTAAGGGAGTGCTCAGACACTAGGACCTTGGAAAGGCCAGTGGCTTACCCGCCAAAGAAACTAGATCCCATAGCAGCAGGGTGGCCCCCATGCCTATGCATTATAGCAACAGTAGCTCTCTTGGTCAAGGATGCGGATAAATTAGCTTTGGGACAAAACCTTCTGGTGGCTACCCTGCCTGCTTTACAAGGGGTTACTCAAACAGCCCTGGACCCCTGGCTAAGTAACACCCTTATGACTCATTACCAGAACCTCCTGCTCAACCCAGCCACCTTGCTGCCCGACCCGGATGTAGAAGCACTGTAAGATGACTACATTGGGATACTGGCTCAGGCTCACTGCATCCGGCCAGACCTTAAAAGACACCCCACTGCCAGACACAGAGGAAACGTGGTTTTCCAACCGAGCAGCTTTGTGAAGAACGAGACGGGGTATGCTGGGGCAGTGGTCACCACAGTGAATGGGGTAATCTGGGCAGAACCAATGCTGGTGAGGACTTCTGCTCAAAAAGCAGAACTAATAGCCCCAACTAAGGCCTGAGAAGTGGGACAGGGGAGAAGGGTCAACATCTACAGTGACAGTGCTCATGCCCATGGGACCATCTACAAAGAAAGAGGACTCTTAACTACAAAGGGACAAAACTATCACAAACAAAGATGACATTCAGAACCTTCTTACGGCCTTACGGGGGACCCTAAAATTGGCCATAATCCATTGCCCAGGCCACCAAAAGGGTGATGGGTTGTTACAGAGGGGTATCAACCTGGCCAATCAGATAGCCAGGGAAGTGGTAGTGACATCCACTCTAGCACCAGTTCTGCTGGACCCGTGTCCGCTGACATTGCCACCCCCCCCCCCCCCCATCACACCAAGATGATATGGCCTGGATTAGGCTGCTCCCTATGACCAAATGTCTCAAGAGATGGTGGAGGGTCTGGCAGTAAGATAATCTTGCCGAATTGGTTAGGACTTAGCCTCCCATATGGGTATTTGGAAGATGCAGGACCTGCTAAGACATTCAGGAGTGAAAATACAGAATGGAAACAAAGCCATAAAGGACCTGGTCAGTAACTGCAAAGCTTGCCTGTTAACCAGTGCCATTTCCAACCCTAAAAACTCCGGGCCACGAAAACGGGCTAAGAAGCCAGGCACATACTGGGAGACAGATTTTACAGAAAGTAGGCCCAGTAATACCAGGTACCTCCTGGTATTCATCGGCACGTTTCTGCAATGGACTGAAGCATTTCCCACCAAGCATGAGACAGTTAAAATCATGGCAAAAAGACTTCTGGGGGACATCCTGCCAAGGTACGGGTTCCCTGTAGTGATAATGGACCAGCATTCACTCACCAGGTAGGCAGAGCCTGGGCACCATCCTGGGGATTGATTGGAAATTACACTGTGCAAAGACCCCAGAGCTCGGGTCAGGTTGAAAGAATGGGTTACTGTCCTCCCCTCTGCCTCTTATCATGTAAGGAACTCTCGCTACCAAAAGGGTCTGACCTCTTATGGAATCGTGTTTGTGCCCTCCTTCACTTACCCCCAATCTCCAATCTGAACTAGTAGCTGAAATAGATAATCTTGAACCACAATGGAAAAGACCCTTCATCACACTGATGGTCACACCGACAGCCCTAAAAGTGGACAGAGTCACTGCCTGGGTGCACTACAGTCGCACACGAACTGCTGATCCATTCACCCAGAAAGAAATCTACTGAGGAGGAGGGGAGGCAGTTCAACACCTGACCAACCTGCTCAAAATCAGACTCCGGCAATAAGGCCCAACTCCACCCTGACTCATCCTAATAACCCTGATGGTGATTCCCCTCCTAATATGCTCCCTGGAGACAGACATCATGGGTGATTACTTCCAAAAACAGTGATCTGATTCAAGCTGCCGCAGCTGAGGCCCCCCAAGGTATGTGGTGGCCTGATCTTAAAGTGCACTTGTGTGATTTGGCAGTTAGTAATCACTTCAGTAGTACCTGGGGGATATCCCTATCTATGTATGTCCTGGGGATGGGAGGGACCGGTCAGAATCCAACAAGTGTGTGCGTGGGGGGGTGGGGAGTGGGAGCTGATTTCTTCTGTAAAGAATTGGGATGTGAAATGTATAACACCTATTGGGGACCTAGCTCTCCTTGGGACCTTATAACGCTCACTAGAAACCACTCTGGTCCAGGTCTCACGTGGGACTTTTGCTAAGGTTACTCAGGAGTCTACATGGGAGTTAGTTCAGATCCCACAGGGCCATGGGCAGGACAAGGAAAATACATTAGGTATGGGTGCAATCCCTGACCATCAGGTTTACACAGACCGGCTGGGAGAAAGAACACGGAGATTCAGGCTTTACAAAGAGGGCTATGTTCATGATCTAACTTTTCACCTCAAACCAAAGACTGGGCCTATTCGATTGCAGTTCTTAGGTCCCAACACTGTCTTGCCCTTCACCTGCCCCTCAGACACCCATCGTAACCAAGATGTCAGCACAGCCAGACACCCAGTTGCAGCAGCCTCCGATAATTACCACTGCACCCAATCCACTGGTCCCGATGACCCACACGCCTCCTGAGGAAGATGCTTGATAACTCCTACTACCTGCCGCCAGTCAGAGAGCTTGTTCCTCGGCCTTGTAACCCAATCTTTTTCAGTTCTCAATGCCTCAAAGCCAGATTTAACCATGGATACAGCTCCCCCTTACTAGGAGGGTGTTGCCACAGTGGGGACCTTCAGTCAATCTCAGGTTCCTCTCAGTGCTGTTGGAGGTTCATGGCACAGTTAATTCTCCAGCAGATCGCTGAAACTGGGGTCTGCATAGGAACCGCCCCTGCTGATGGACAGCCCCAATGTAATTCTTCCTTGGCCATTCCTCCAGGGGGCTTCCTACTTAATTCCCCACAACGATACTGGGTGGGCAAGTATCCACTGGCCTCACCCCGTGTCCATACCATGTCTCTCAGTCGCACCAGGGGATTCTGTGTGCTGGTGTGTCTGATCCTCAGGCCCATCTATCATGCAGAGGACATGTTTCTTGATAAGGTTGGAGATTTACACCTCTGTATCAAGAGGGAACCAATAACTGCCTTAACCCTAAGCATCCTGCTGGGAGCCAGCCTTGTTGGAAAAGGGACTGGAATGACTTCTCTGCTTATCCAGAATTAGATTTATTCCAGCCTTGGACACTCATTCATCAGCCCGGAGGCAGATGTAGAGAGATTAGAAATCTCCATTTCCCACTTATGGGAATCCCTAACTTCCCTGGCTGAAGTAGTCATGCGGAACAGGAAAGGGGTAGGGGCATGTATAGCTTTAGGAGAAGAATGCTGTTTTTATGTAGATCATTCTGGGCTTGTTAAGGACTCTGTGGCCAAAGTAGGTGAAGACCTCAGTAGGCAAGAGTGAGCGAGAGGCTAACCAGGGATGGTATAATGTCTCGTTATAACAGTCCCCCCTGATTGATAACCCTGATCTCCACCCTCTTAGGACCCCCTGCTGATCCAGTCCTCAAACTAACCTTTGGGTCATGCATTCTGAATAGGCTAATACAGTCATCAAAGAAAGACTGGGCACCATCCGGTTAATGGTACAAAGAACTTAGACCCAGTATGAAATCCTCCACCGAGATACAGAAGAAGGCTATCTTCCCCAGGGAAAATGTCCAGCCCACCAAGGCAGACACTGACACCCATGATTGGTACTAAGGTACTAGAAGAAGAGAGAGTGAATGAGCAGAACCAACACCATCGTGAGAACAGGCTTCCATACGGTGGTGACCAGGGGGCTGAACTAAAGCCCCAAAATGTGCTATGACAGCAAGCAGAGTTCAAAGCAAACACCCCAGACACAGTCAAACAGGAGGCATGGTAGTAAAATTTAACAAGAGCCAGATGTCTCCACAGACATCCCATATCCTGTCATAAATCCTGTCAATGTTCTATAACTGTTAGCAATTTAGCGCCTACAGCCTGACCAATAATTTAAAAAAATCACCTCACTCTGTGTCCCCTCACCCAGTCCTAGAAGCCAAGACATACAGCTCCCTGCTTGTAGTTTTTCCCTATGTAAGTCCTTTGTAATCAGGGCTCGAGGCTTCTGGCTTCTTCCTTCACTCGCTTGGAGAGTGCGGAGAAGTGGAGGTGGGGGGGTGGGGAGTGTTCTGCTTCGTGGTTTTGTTGTTGGGGGTTTAGCAAAACTTCCTCTTCTCCAAACATCTTCTCCCAGCTACAGGAACAATCTCTCCCTACTGACGAAATAATTATCAGGGTTCTGTGTTCTGTGGACTGGCTTTCTGCTTTCTGTTTTAGTTTCTATTATCATTTAAAAAAAAAAAAAAAAAGGGTGATGTTCCTGTCATGTTTGGGAAACACTGCACTATGGCAGCGTCTATGGGTCTTAGGGCACAGACACTCATTTGTTTACCATTCCATCTTTGCCAAAAAAATATTTTGCCCTCCTCTCTTAAAGCATTTGACAACAGCTGGGAACAGTTTTGACTGTCATTACGGTGTGTTGGTGGGTAGGACTATGCGCATCTGGTGACTGAATCATCCTGCTGCTAACACACAAGGCATGAGACGGTGCTGCAGATAAAAAATACCTAGCCCTAGCTGTCAGCAGAACTGAGCACCTAAAGCATATCAGCTTGGGTTATCAAGATCCCAAAGCAGTCAACCAATCAGAAACCACTGGGCAAACGTCCACTACTGTGGGGGGGGGGGGGCGGGGGAGGTATACAGGAAACATCTGGCAAATTTTCACTACTGCAGACAGGGAAAGAATACGGTCAACAGATACTGTTTTAATTTTTACCTCTGTTCTGTGAGGTTTTACACTTAAAGTCATATTCATCTTGTAAATCTTCCAGGGTCTTGATTTCATGCTCTATGCACTGCAAACAACGACATAAGGTTTCCATGAAAGATGAGCCGCCAGCCTTAGAGAACTCTAATCTTTTATGCAAAATACTCCAATAAGAGTGAAACAACATGTTCAGAGAGTGGACAAGCCTGTGGCTTCCAACTGAACATAATCCAAGAAGAGGTGAGTCCTGGTACATCCCTTATCGACAGAACCATTGGACGAGAAAAGAAATGAAAACCAGGAAAATGGGTTTAACACGGGGACTTTATCTATGTCTGGAATGATATATATTGACATGCCTGGAAAGCTGATCAGTACACATTATAAATGGCTTCCTGTACATGTTATAACTAACATGGCATCCTGCCCTCCAGTACACCGACTGAATATATTATAATGTAGCCTCCTGGAAGTCTGGCACATTTAACTGTACATATTAAAACTTGGCATGCTGCCTGTGCTGGTTTGAGAGGAATGGCCCCCAAAGGAAGTGGCACTATTAGGAGATATGGCCTTGTTGGGGGAAGTATGTCACTGTGGAGGCCGGCTTTGAGGTCTCATATATGTTCAAGCAATGTACAGTGAGACAGTTCACTTCCAGTTGCCCTCAAGATGTAGAACTCTCAGCCCCATCTCCAGCACCATGTCTGCCTGCATGCCACCATGTCCTACCATGATGATAAGGGACTAAAGCCCTGAAAGTGTAAGCCACCTAATTAAATGTTTTCTTTATAAGTGTCTCTTCACAGCAATAGAAACCCTAAGACAGAACACCCGGGTTACAGATGTAATCGGATATCTCCAGCTCTTTAAATGGGTTACGGGGATTTGAACTCAGGTCCTCGTGCTTATTCAGCAAATGCTCTATCCTTGTTTATGACATTTGAGTTTCAGAGTGTAATAATTTCCTTGTGAAGCATTCAGTAGGAAAAAAAAAACCAATCTCATGTAAAAATGTAGCCTTTCAGAAGTAAAAAAGGTGATTAGGCATTCTTGTGTAACTGGGGTATTCCTGGTGTGACTATGGTGAGCAAGTATGCCTGTGTGACTAGGGCAGCCTTGGTGTGATTAACAGGGTCCTCTAACCCTAAGAAGCTCAGCTTGAGCAAAAGACTGTACATCCACCCTACACATAAGCCTCATGTTTTGAGATCTGGTCATGTGTCTACATACTCTTCCTCTGGATTTCCCCAGATATTTCTACATTAAGATCATGCACTTCTACTTTACTGGAGCATTTCCTTAATAAACCACAGAATAAAGCTGTTGCAAGAATCCAGGGTTCAGAAGGATGTTGTCTGAAGCCCAAGTCGAGGCCCTGATCCTGTTACCCAGACCTATGGCACAAATATCCATCCTAAGAAGTGGGGTGAACAGGAGGGGGCTCCTCAGTCATTTGTCTCCACCAAGTGTCTTGGACTCTTATCTACAGTTGCTGAAGACCTCTTATCTTAAACAAGTATACTGAGGTGTATTCGAATGAAAAGGGTTTTGTTCATCGTCTGAGTCCTAGAGTACAACAGTGCCCTAGAAGATGGCTCACGTCTATCCCAAAGCCCCAGGTAACTCCAGGGGCACCTGTGAGAAATGTGGACACAATGGGCCCCATAAGTACAAGAGCTAGTTTACTGGACAATGAGGAGAAAGCCAACCTTGACCGCATGAGCCACAAAGACGAAAAGGAAGCTCAGGGTTTAGAAACAAAAGCAGAGGCCATTAAGACACCGAGCTGACCAATTTCTTCACTTCTGTTTAGAGCTTTAGAATGATCTTAGTTATTACATTAGATCTGTACTCCTGTCAAAGTTCTAGGAAACGCAGGTATTCAGCACTCACCATGACTTGGTCCTTCACGTTCCTGACTTTACAATCCAGCTCCCTCTGTTTATCCAACATCACGGTGTTCTGAACATTCCCCTCCTGCGCCTTTAACGGGAAAGCACTGTTAATAGCCATCATTTTCTCTGATATATTTACTCATTTGGTTATATTCCAAAGCCAGTTCCATACGCTATTGCCTGCCTACCTCTAAGACATTGAAAATATTACTACAGTATCCCCATTTGTGAATCCAAAACAAAACAAAACAAAACAAAACAAAAACCTCCTCATTTCCCAAGCCCTGGGAAATGCTGGGAGACTACTAATAAAACTGCAGAATTGTAGGCGTATTCACACCAAAGTTTTGTACAATCTTCCATTAATGTGTGAAATTTAATGGAGCACATAAGCATTATTTCAGGTTTGTCAAATTCCAAACACAGGTTATGCACATAGCCCATAACTGTTACCCTACGACCTGGTGATTCAAGGTGTCTCCTTACACTAGCAACACCTTCATCTGACGGCTTTCTGAAAATGCAAACTCAGGTCCTAATCTGGTGGCTAAATCAGGACAGCATTTCACCCCAACCCTAGTCATTTAGGAGTACACCAAAATTAAAAGGCAACGCTATTCAGGACTAGCGAAGCTGTTGCTTGTGGCGATATATTACATATTAAATAGAGATTGCCTGAAGATCAGAGGACAGAGCCAGCCACAGTTAGTCACAGAAGTCAAACAGTGGTAGCAAATGCCTTCAATCCTAGCTTTCTAGAGGCAGAAGCAGAGATCTGTCTGGATCTGTGAGTTCAAGGACAAACAGAATGAAGCAGTGAAGGACAGACTTTAATCCCAGCACTAGGGATCACACATCTTTAACCCCAGCACTAGAGATCACACACCTTTAACCCCAGCACTAGGGATCACACATCTTTAATCCCAGAACTAGGGATCACACACCTTTAACCCCAGCACTAGGGATCACTCATCTTTAATCCCAGCACTAGGGATCACACATCTTTAATCCCAGCACTAGGAAGGTTGAGACAGGTAGTGATATGGCTGGGCAGAGAAAGTAATATAAGGCAGGAAGAGACAAAAGCTCACTCCTTGTGCTTCCCTTCCCTTCCCCTATTCAGTCTGAGGATTGGTGGAGACAGGATCTACCCCTTTCAACCTGAGGAGTTGGCTCAGTGAGAAGTGGCTGTGGCTTGTTCCCCTGTCTCTCTGATCTTTCAGCTTTACCTAGGTTTTTATTATAAGACCAATTAGGATTCCTGCAATAGATTCTATAAAATCTACAGTAAATACAGATCTGGGCTCTCGAGGGAGTCATCAGTCCTGAAAAAAGAGTCAGAAATCAGAACCTTTGTTCATCTCCGTGGCTAAACCCTGGGTGTTCACTTACTGTACATATGCAAGATAAATGCCAGGCAATATTCTGGACCTAGCTGTGAGTAGTAAAAGAGATCCTAACAAAAGTCACCCTCAGTCACACTTGCCATGTCCTTCACGGCACAGATTCTACCTCACATTAAGAAAGCTTGCCCCACTGAAAGATGTAAGTGAACATATTTCCCCCTTATGCTTCTGGTTCTTCACTTATTACCTTTCAAAATATTTTATAATCTTTTAAAACTAATAGAAAAAAACACAAAATGTCACAGAGTAAGGATCTCGTGACATTTCAGTTTCCCAAGCACTGGGTAATACTTTGGTCAGAGCAAACATATGTATCACTTCTTCATGGTAAACCATTCAGTATCATCTAGACTTCAGCACCACTGGCTTTCTGGGCTACGCAGCAATGTTTTCCCTAAGGTGAAATAGCACCATAGAGCTGCCTCTTTGGTTTTTTACTGTTCCTGTCTTTTTCTGACTCTCCAAGTCACTCTGAGGATACCTTACCGCCCACGGCCACCCCTCAGCAAGGCTAGCAGAACCTAATACTTTTGCCTGCACCACTCCTGACCTGACCAAGGGCACTGGCCCCGCCCAGTGATGTCAAAGACAGCCTGGCATCTTCCCACTACCTGCAAGAGCCTCCGTATATGCTGTTGCTCTTACTAGGAATCAACTCCTCTAGACAATGACACTTCTTAAAGTGCAGTTTTAGAAAGCCTCTGCGTGCTAAAAGTTATAAAGTCAGTGACTTAAGAGACGCCTTGGTAATATCTATGAAATATCCAACACATTTCTATCTTAACCATTAGTACCTGCTTAGAATAAAGTACCTGATTAAATCTTTGGGCATTTTCCAAAATCTTTCTCTCTTCCTTCAGACAGTTATGGATGATCATGGACATCTGTACAGGATCTTCCTGGAAATTATCCTAGACACAAGGAGAGAGAATACATTTCAGAATAACTGTAGGTTGTAATGGAATATGAGGATGGCAGAAACTTTGGCAAACACAGTAGACTTCCGACCATGCAGAACTACAAGTAAATTAAGTCAGGTACATAGGAATCTGAAGTGGACTCTGGCACATTTCCTGTGGGGCACCGATCTCCTCCACTGACGTCTTGCTTCTGAGCATACAAACATGGGTGCTGCACACAACACCTAGCACAATCCAACAGGGTTCAAAACAGCCCAGCTTACATTGCAGAGGGCTGCAAGTGAGGAGCTGCAGGCTTTGAGTTTATATACAACGTTTCCAGCTCTTTGGGGGAAACGTAAAGGTTTTACTTATGGACAACAGAGCTTTTGATTTTTCCCTACTGTCATTCCAAACCTGAATAAAATTAATAGAGCTTTGAATTTTATCATATTAAAAAAGACTCCATTAACATGTAGGTAAATTTGATTTCATCTTTAATAAACGGTAGAATTATCAATACATCAAAGAATTGCCTTAAATCTTTTAATTTATTATCAATAAATGCCTGATCTGTACTACTATTTTACATGCTGATATGCATGAAGTTGTGGGAAAATGTCTTGGGTAAAAAGAAGTTGAGTGGAAAGTCTGTAAAATCCTGGTTTAATACAGAGTTTTCTATTCCTCGAGAAACTTACTTTCTGTTGACTAAATCTGACTCCAATGATGGACTTTTATTTTTTTCTGGTGTTGTTTGGTTTGCTTTTGGTTTTTTGAGACAGGGTCTCTATGTACTTGTAACTGTCTGTCCTGTGCCTTCTGAGTGATGGGATTAAAGGTGTGGGCCACCCAGAGCAACGACCTATTTTTATAAGAACAAAATATTCCTTTCATAAATTAGGATGAAATTGCCCACCAAACTCATTTACCAAGTTTGATTTAAAAAGAAAATATTTTCATATACGGATCATGAGGGTTTGGGGCAGTACTAAGTGTAAAACCTAGGGCTTCAGGCAGGCTAAGTATGTATTCCAACTACTGAGCTATACCTACACCTCTTCATAAACGCTCTAGTATCATCTGCCTATAACCTTGAAGTCAGTTTTCTTGTGTTAGGATATGGAGATGGTGCAAACAATGTAAGAACCGTACACAATAGTCTTCAACCAATTCCTCCACTCAGAAACTTACGTACAAATATAGTTTTAACTAGAGTAAAAATATTCATCTAAATTTTTCTGTTTCCACTGTCAATGCTATTTTGCAAAATCCCGGCAATCATGTTTTTAAAACAAGTTACTGCCAAGCAGCCTGATTTTGTAAACGTAATATGATTTTCCTTCTCACTGATATCAACTCACACATACATTCAAAAAGAAAACAAAATAGAAGGTTTCCAATTACCTAGGGGGAAATGTTTGGTTGTGTCATATGAAACCTTTCATTTCTATTAAAACAAGAAAGTTCTATACTACAGAATAAATGTGGCAGCCAGGCTAAGAGTACATCTGAGGATCTAAGGTAGACAAGTTCTCCAGAAGAAAGGCAAAGTGGGTCAGCACAAGTCACTCACCCAGTATCAGCTAAGCCTTCCTAAGGTATCTTCACCTGACCCACAGCGGCTTAAGATTTAGTTGATCAGTAAAATTTCTTGAAGCTTAGTGTGTTACCACAGCTCACTACTCTGAAAATGAAGCCCCATTTCTTTGGTCTAAATATGAACAATTTTTAGCAAAACCAAGTTTTTACAGCATCACACTTAAACTTGAAAACTCATGTGTGTTTACAAAATGAGTTGAAATTGTGTTTATTCACGCTTTATAAACAGTAGCTACATAAGGAGAGTTTCTTTCTTCCTGTAACTTCTCTAAATTCGAGTGAGTGTGTACTGAGCAGCATCTGCCAAGTAAGAACAGAGACGCTTCCAGAATAGCACAAAGACAGTCCGTACCTGAAGATTGCGCTTGCTTTTCCTTATGTTATGTTGCAACAGAAAATTGTTCTCCAAAGAAAAGCGGCTGTACTGATCGTCCAGCTGAGAGAGGAGGTCATGGAAACGGATGGTGGCGAAGGAATCATCATTGGCAGCGTGCTCCCTAGGAGAGTGGAATTTACATTTCGTTATAGACACTAGTTAGACACAAAAGAAATGCTGCTTTCCTTACTGCGATCATCAAAAGATAACACGTTTCTTAGGCCTATTTTTTTCCTCTTTAGGATGACAGTGTTTTGTTAGCAATCTGCATAGTACTTGTATCACACGCAACTGACATAAAAACTGTAGCGCTGGAGATGTACAGAAAAACTATTCATGGTATTTATCTCCAGAACAAGAAAAATTAACAGGAGCCTGGACTTTCTACGTCAAATACTTTCAGATCGTTTAAAGTTTTGCCATTAGTGAGCGATGTGATTTAGAATAGAAAGTACTTAACAACTCATGAATTTGGTTTTACGGCCACTGGGGAGATTCATTTTCTGAACACATAGCTCCATGTTACTTCATCAATAAATATCTCTAAAGCATGAAGTCCCCTCCCTAACCAGTGTGCTTACCAGTCTTGTTTTTCTAACCACTGGGCCAGGTACTGCCTGATTTCCATGGGAAAACTGTCATCATACAACTGGTGAACCTGCTCCAGGAACTTGGAGTCCAGCTGCTGAAGTTCGTACCACTGAGACATCCTCTGCAGAAAGAGCACACAGGTGAGCAAAGCCTCTACCCCGGCAGATCTCAACCTTCCTAACACCGTGACCCTTTAGTCAGCTCCTCACGTTGTTGTGGCCCCCAACCATAAAGTAATTTTTGTTGCTACTTCAGAACTGCAATCTTGCTATGGTGATGAATTGTAATGTGAATATTTTTTGGAGGTAGAGGTTTGCCAAATGGGTCTTGGCCCATTGGTTGAGAATTATTTCTCCATCCTGTGGGTCACTGAAAATATTACCTGAATGGTATCTACACCCAATGTTTGTTTGTTTTTTTTTTTTATTAAATTTTGAACCATTTGTTTTTCTTCTACAGAAAACGTATCCCCAGGTCTTTATTCAAAGGTTAGGGCAGACTACTACTCCAGCCACCGTATTTCGGTGGTAATGACCTCTCCCCTGGAAGACACTACCCCTTCCCCTTGCTATATTTTTCTTCAGAGTGTTTATCACCCAGACTCATCACATATTTTCTTTTGCTTCATTATCTTTTTCACATATTTTCTTTTGCTTCATTATCTTTTTTTTTTTTTTTTTTTTGGTCTGAAGAAAAAGAGAGAGAGCAATGTCTGGTACAAATGGGGTATCCAATAAATACTCAAAAATGAATTCCTGCTTTTTTTTAATCAAACAAGCAGAAAACATTAGAATTAAGATATTACAAGCATGCCCTAAATTTTTCTCTACAAATTGCGGTATATTTTAAAGCTGGCATTTTATAATTATTACATTTTATTTATTATATGTGTTGTGTACATGTGTACATATGGGCCACATCACATGAGTGGAGGTCAGAGGTCAGCCCGGAGGAATGGTTCTCTTCTTCCACCATGTAGGTCCTGGGATACATTTCTAGCCCTCCAACTTGACAGCAAGAGCTTTAACCACTGGACCATCTCTCTGACTTAAGTTGGTATCTTATATTTATGATTCATACAGTAAAGTATTTTGTTAAACAAAATACTTTTTAAAAAAATAAATTTTCTACTGTTCCTACAGCAAACAATAAACCTGGCACAAAGAAATCTTAAATCTCAATAGTGAGTTCTTTTGTGTATGTGCTGACAAGCACATGCAGAGGTCAAGGCTAATACCAGAATATCACCCTCAATCCTGTCTCCCCTTTATTTTTTGAGATAGGAACTCTACCTAGTTGGTTAGATTGGCTCCCAATATTGAAGTCACAGTTACATGTCATTACACATTTTTTTTTTTTTTGTAAATGTGTGATCCAAACTCGGGTCCTCATGTATGCACAGCAGGAACTATGTGCAGTGGAGCCATCTCCACAGACGGCAACAACAGCCAGGCCTGGCTGACCACACCTACAATCATAGCACTTGAAAGCAAAGCCAAGAAGGCCATGAGTTGAAGGTCATTATCCTGAGCAGCATGCTGAGCCCAAGCCTAGCCTGCAAGGTTGCACAGTGAGTCATGGCATGAGAAAAAGAGAAATATTCAAACACCATTGCTAAATGCTGCTTGAAAGAATAGTTATTTTTCAGATAAAGATAAGTCAGTTTTTATACTGTAATCCTAAAGGCTAAAAATTATGGCCATCCCTAATTTAAAGAATTCTTAAGAACAAGTTTTGCATGACTATCATATAACAGGATATACGCCACTGCACATGGGCATCGCCTGCCAGACCTCTGGAGAAAGGTCTGTATTTTCAGGTAGGGTATTAAGGTGTGTGGATATATACCTGTTCTCAAACACTCATGTAAAGTCGGGTCTGCTCCAACGGTCTCTCCAAAGGACAGCGAGAAAATGTCTGAGAAACAAAGCTAACTACCATTTCGAACACCACTAAAAAGGATTCCAGCCCATCACTGTGACAAGTCTGTGTAGCAATGTGATTTTTTACATCTAGTTTATTCAACTATGCTGACATCCAAATCAGCAACCCCCCCCCCAATTAGGGATGAGCCTAAAGCAAATATGATGGTCTGTCAGTCTATGGGGTCTGTCTAACCTCTCATTAGTCAAGTGCTCAGACAGCTTAGTCCTCTGTGCAGGTGCCTGTTAGGACCGTGTGCTAAATAAAGCACACCCCTGCATCAAGAGGTTCATCTTTACAAACCAAGTTCTTATTCTCATTAAACTGAGACTGGCAAGACCCTCAGTCACCTTGCTCAAACCCAATCCAAGTTTGGGGGTGACTCCCTTCCTCTCCAGTCTTAGGACCAAATGACTGAGCCTCCAACAAACATCCTACCCTTCCAATCTAGCCTGTGTGGCACTGGACCACACTGGTGTCAACAACCAAAGCGCTATACAAATGGCCTTCTCCCTAAAGCTGTGTTATGTCCACATTCTTTGCCCAGAGCCTTGTTGCATCTTGCTCTGCTAACACAGCATCAGCTCCAACCTCCCCCATGAAGCATATGCCTATGTCTCTCAGAGTTGTAAGCATCAGGGCCTTGGAGGGGATTCATTTTCTTTTTAGCATCCTCTGGACAGTACTCGTATATGTTCCGAATCATGAAGTATCACTGAGCACAGAATACTGTTCAACTGAAACCTTGTATGTTTCAGTAGGTGTTGGAAAGCAAAAGGCAAACCCCATGGTGATCTTCCAAACCTGAGTCTGGCATCCTCACTGTGCAATCAGGGCTCAAGTCACTTCTGCCAGATAAATGCAATTTTCACCGACCTGTACACCTACTCCAGAACTCTTTGGTAGTGCCCGGGGGTTACTTTTTAAATAATAATTATGATTATAACCACCATTAGTGGTTCTACAGTAACTAAGTACCACTTTTAAGTTCCATAAAAACGGATAAGGGCTGCTACCAACTCAGGTTCCAAATGCATTCGTTTCCACGAACACTTACTGAACTGTCTCCCGGTACAGGCTGGGAATTCAACACAAGCAGCCGCCAAACACAGCAAGTCAGGTAGGTGCCTGTTACACGCACAGGATGGCAGCCGCTCCAGTGGGTTGAAGGAAGTTCAACTGCTGAAGGAAGAAAATGTTACAGTGGTGGAGAGTGGCCAGGAGGTGAGGCAAGCAAGGCTTCGGTGGGAAGGCGCAGTCTTCCGGGGAGAGATTTCTATTGCTCAAGTGTACTTCTATCACCCCAGCAGTCAGAACGGCCGGGGTAAGGGCTAGGCTAGATGGTCCTGCTCTCTCTGGGGGATGACAGGTCACCTGCCTGCAGGCAGCTGACCCAGGACTGGGTAGGGCCGCCCCATTCCCGCCCTCCCCCGCACCCGATGCTCACTCACTGCACGGGGGTGCCCCAGTCTGGGCAGGTCTCCCTGCACCTCTCAGCTGCTGTCCCAAGAGGGTCTGAGGGGCGCGGTCTCCGCGATTACCCGGGAACCTCAACAGGCTGGAAAAACGAAAGCGCCAGGCTGGAGAAAAGACCCGAGGGCGCCCCGCCTCCTTCCGCACCTGCCAATCAGAGACGGGGCTGAGCCGGCTGTTCCGCTGACGGGCCGCCTCCCTCCTCCACCCGGTGCTGCGTGGCTGCTGCCCCCGCCTTCCTGCCTCCGCCCCCTCCCGGTCCAGGGTGAGAAACCGGCTTCGCTGCGCGGTGCAAACCGCAGACTGGAGGTTATGTTTACAATTTCGGAGAACAACGAAAGGGAAGCTATATGCTTGCAGAAGCTCCGTCTGGGAGACCTTGCATTAGCTGGCCGCATCATTGAAAACTCGGAACTAAAGCCAGAGGAAGTCCGCTTAATTTACCTGTTTAAAAACCTTGCTCTAGCAGAGGTTGGATCCCCAGGGCCCATATGGAGGTTCCAGGACATCTGGTGCCCTCTTCTGACATCTATAAGCACCAAGCACGCCTGCGGTGCACATACTACATACATGCAAGCAAGACACTCGCATGAAATAAAATTAACAAGTTTAAGAAAGCGAAGCTTTAATGCAGTTGAAACCCCCGTTATTAAACTTTTATCCCTTAGTCATCATGAGAAACAGCCTCAGCTCCTTCCTGCCTCTCTCGACTTTTCTATGGCCCTCATCCCCACTGCCAAACCACTAAATGCTGATGTCAGGACATTGTCTACCCTTCTTCCATCGTGCTCTTGATGGATCGCGCCTAGATACATACCAACCCTTGGCTTTCCTCCAAACTCCACAGTTCCCCTGTCCTTGGGTACCTATTGACTCTGTAAACCAATTCCAGTCAAAACAAAAGTCATCAGCTTTCTCCTCAGACCTGTTCTGACCCTGGAAACGATGCGATAAGTCATAAAAGCTATGTGACTTCTACCCGGACTCCAGCGCTTGCCTGGACTTCCCAAATGGCTGCCTTGCTCAGCTTCCGTCTTCACTCACACTCACTTCATTCTTCATGTCCGTTTAGTGACAGATTTTTTTTTTTTTTTTGGTCTAATTGCAAAGCTGATTATGTCATCCCGATCTAAAGAACTCTTGATGGCTTTTCTTGCTTGCTTGCTCTTATACAATTCAAATTTTAATTCTTTGAATAAGCTAAACTCTTTCCCCAAGGTTTCAGTCTTCGCAACAGTACTTTTCTCTTTGGAAAGTCCTCTCCAAATCCTCTAATGGGTGCTTATCTTTAAAGTCTCAGCTCGGACGTCACGTCTCTACATAGGTATTACCGGAGCTCCACCAGATCTTCTCAGAATGTACACCTGTAGAATCAGTGGGTTCCTTCGATTAGATGGAAATTGAATCAAGCCTTGAATAGCAGCTTTGGGTGGTAGTAAGATCTAAGTAACTGCCCAAGGATGTGCATTTATGCACGTATATTATTTCTCCATCTGTATAGTCTATTTTCTTGTCACACATCCACCCTCATGATGTCAGCAGCACAGAGCTAACCCCCACAAATGTTCCTGCCTTTTTTCTTATCTGGTCTTCCCTTGTCTAATTACTCAGTTAAGTTTGTCTGTATTTTGTCCTTGAAGTTTTCATTTTAACTCTGTCTTGTGTTTCTTGAAGTGTCCATGCCCATTTTCTCTAAGAGTTACGGTTAGGAACTTTCCTATGTTGTAGGTACTACCATGTAAGATATCAGCTGCTAAACAGAGCAGGGAAAAGCCCCTAAGTCCTCAATCCTACTTAAAAAACTACAGGTGACCGAGGAAAGTCTGGGGAAGGGGTGAACCTCCTCAAGGAAAAGGTTGTCCAGTGCCCAAAAAGTAGTCCCTGAAATCACACATACAAGTGACATGGTGCAGACTGAACAGATCAGACTTAAGTTATATACATGCAAATGGCAGCTGGTGGAACAGAGGCCATGGCTCTGGGGGGGGGGGTAATGGAGGGGAGTGTGGTTGGGGTGAGGGGGTGGGGTAGCTGGGGGTGTGTGGTTGGGGTGGGGTGAGGTAGGAAGGGACTTGGAGCAAGGAAAAGGAGAAATGTTTTCATTATATTCTCAATTTTAAAAAAATGGAATGTATAAGCAAAACAAACAAAAATTCATTCCAAAAACGAAACAGAAACCTAGGAAAAATAAACTTCCAAATATATGATGTTATCTTGCTACATTCAGCCTAGGAAACCGAATCTTTATAATGAGGATATAAATGAGAAAAAGGCATGAAGCAAACAAAAACAATTAATGCCATATCCAGAATACTGTAATTTTTAAATTTTCAAATCTTTTTTTCTTCCTAACTTGTCACGGGTTCCCTGAGAGGAGAGCATTCCTCTCTGTGCCCTGACTCAGCTGGTGATTTCTTCCAGTAAAAGGGAGGGTGGCAGTCCTGCTGTACAAGTCAGTCCTGAAACTGCCCTGCTCCTCTCTAGGAGCAGCTGGGAAAAGGCCTGTGATACCCTCTGGAGTCTGCCACCTGGGGAACCTTGTGGATCTGAGATTCCCACCCCTCTGAAACAGCTACTTTACGGATGCCAAAATAATCATTTGAACTCATCTTAACAGGCTAGAACGCTGATGTCCCTTTTACCAACAGGGTAAAATTTAAAGCAATGAACACAAAGACTTGCATAGGGTTTGAAAGAAAAAACCAAGAGATGACAAGAGTCTCTTGTATCGTTGGAAACGAACCGGGAGCATCAGGTAAGAAGAAATCATGCTTCACCATGCCTGTACTGGTATGTAGACAAAAGCAAGCCCATGGTGGTAAGGAACCTAGGACCCAAACTGTACAACAAATAATGAACACACTGGAATAGCGAATCATCCATGATGTTGTGGGGACAGGCTTTTAGAAAGCATTCTAAATCCCTCATTTCAAGAATATGTTTCCTTGGGGGGGGGGGGAATAACCAAGAGTGTCTGTTCTTATTCATCCGTACATCCTCTACTCATTCACGTATATCTATCTTGTTGCACAAAGCGTTTGTAGCGTTAAGTTATTAAATAAATATTTTCAGTAACTAGAAATAGAAGCATGCAAATAGAAAAGCAACCAGGCAAGGCAAATGGGCAGACACCATGGTCTGCAAGTCCTTCAATGCAGGTCTTCCAGCACCCGCCATGCTTGCTTCAATCTGTTTTCTGCACCTCTGCAATGCAACAGGGCACTTACTTCCTTAACAGATAGAGGTAATGAATGCTTCCTTCAACCTTTGCATCTGGGCTTACCTGTGCCTTGCTCTGAACAGTATTAGGCAACAGACATGACACTGTGTCAGTTGGAGGCTGAAATTACCTAGTATTAGAGCCCTGCTATGTCGGGACAAGTCAGGCTAGCCTTCTAGGGATGAAGAACAAACCATGTGGGTCACTGTGGGGTCGATGCTGTTCTCCAGGGTTAAGTCTTAGATTTGTGAGAAAATTCAGGCAAGATGGGCCTGACCCAGATGAGCAGAACACTGGTTAGTCTTTAGCAGTGATAAATAATCGCTTTGTCGTGTTTGGAGACATTTGTAGTACATATGTTATACCCCAGATCCCCGATACAGATAATATGCAGAGGTGAGGAGCAAAACATCTAAGAACTGAATTCTAAAACAAAAACTGTCAAGTGGAACAAGCCCATTTCCCTTTCCCATGGCCATCCCCTTATAGTATCTCTTCAAAAAGAGCCTTATCCTGTGTGTGTTTAAGATATTCTTGTCAAAAAACTTGCTATGTTTGGGATATTTTTTCAGAGCCGACAGTTAAATATCCAACAAATAAATTTATAGTAAAATTTCCTTGCCTCTCAACTTACATTATATTTAGCTATAAATCTTCCTGTCAGTAGTACCGACATAATCAAAATGGGTACCTATTGGAATTCCTAAAATTTCCTGCCAATGCTGTCTTATTTCTTGTGAACTCTAAGTCTTCCTACTATGAAGTCCTAAAAATGGCACTTCACTGGAAAAATGTCCTTTCTGTTTATCTGGAGCATGATTGAACACGATGGACATACATTGTTTTTAAAAATTCTTTTAATATTTGGGATTAGAATTTGTATCGTGCTTTACCTGGGTGTGTTTCCTTCTCAGTAAGCAGCTCTGTAGAAATTGAAACACAAGGTACATGCCACATTTTAAACTTTCTCTGTGTGCATGATATGTTTCTTCTCAAAATATTTTTTGACAGTGTCCATGTACTGCCAAGCCAAATTCTTTTCACTAATGAGAAGTGGTACATCATGTAAAATTTTGTTAAACATTAAAACTGAGGGCAGAGAGATGATTTAGTGGTTGGAGTATATTCTGCTTTTAGAGAGGGCTGGGGTTGAGTTCCCAGTACCCACATTAGGCAATAACCGCCTACATCCCCAGTTTCAGTTCCAAGAGATCCCATACCCTCTGGCCTCTGAGAACACCTGCGTGCATGCGGTGCACATAACCTCGTGCAGGAACACACATGCCCATAAAAACAATAAATGCAATTTGTGAAAACTTTTACAATATTCTCGGACTTACAGGAAATCTACCATAAGGAAATAGCCAGATATGCATGAAAGGTTTGTGCTGGAGGGCACGGTTACCAAAGCTCCATTTGTATTAGCGAAAAGTCTTCTATCTGAATGCACAATTTACGTGACAGAATATCAAAGTTATGCCAACAGACTGATTATATTAGAAAACATCCAATTAACAGCTAAATATTTCTTGGAAAAGAATAAAAAGTAGTCTGTATTGTAAGAATCCTGAAAATATAAATATGTAAAATACAAAGAAGATATTCTAAAATGCTAATAGTGGATCACGTTCACATAGTTTTAAAAGACCCCAGAGCAGAGGAAGGCCGGGCTTTAGGACCCCGCGGACGGCCTGGCTAGCGCTCGCCGCAGCGGGAGGGGGGAGGCGGCCTCTGGGAAGAGCCGCACCACGTGCTTTCCGGGAAACCAGCCGGCACCGAGAAGCAGCCTGGCTGAGAGGAAACCGAAAAGCGAAAGTATCTGCTAGCAGGCAGGCAGTGCGCAGGCGCGGGCTCGGGGCTTTCCCAAGCGTGCTCGCCCAGCCCCCCCCCCCCCCCCCCCCCCCCCCCGGCTATGCACGGGCTCCGCTGTCCCTCCTTCTCATGACCTTCGGTGTGCACACGGGCTACCCCAGGTCCCGAGCTGGAGATGGGGGTGTGAGGGACACACCGTTTCCTGGTGTTTTCACGCCCCATGCCACGCAGGGCCCCGTGGTAGATTTCCTGTAAGTCCGAGAATATTGCAAAATTTTTCATAAATTGCATTTATCGTTTTTATGGGCATGTGTGTTCCTGCACGAGTTTATGTGCACCTCATGCATGCAAATGTTCCCAGAGGCCAGAGGGTGTGGGATCCCTGGGAACTAAAACTGGTTATTGCCTAATGTGGGTAATGGGAGCTCAACCCCAGCCCTCTCTAACACAAATGTGGGAGAAGAAGAAAGGGAACATGAATCAGAACCTGGCTGACAAGGAAAAGGCATTGGCCCCCGCCTGCCGGTTCCATGATTTAACAATCTGGGAGGCAGAGGAATTGAATTCTGTAGTTTTCCTCAGTAGCTAGGGGCGTCCAGGCAGTGAGGGGCTGCTTAATGGGCACACACCCCCAGCCAGCCTCTAGAGGACTCAACACACCCGACTTCCGCACCCCAACATGCACTTTATACATAAATCCCACAAGAACGACATGTATTTCCCATGTTAGAACACCAGATAATATGCAGACTCCAGGACAAAATGAACGTGTAGGATTAAGTGCAAAACCCATTAAAGATTTTGCACAGTCGTGGGGGCAAATCAAGAACAAAGCCTTAGATGCCCTGCCCTGAAGCGGTTCCACAGGGGGTGGGAGGGGTGTTCAGTTCAAAAGAATCTTTGTTTTGAACAAAAACTTAGATACAATGAAGAAGCAAATGTCATACCACTACTCCTGTTTCATTCTCTTGACTTTCTAGAGCATTGGCAATAGAATCCGGAGCCTTTAACTTGCCCCACAGAAGGTCCTATATTATCTGGTGCTTCTGCCCCCCCCCACCCCCCATTTTAGCTCACTCTGTTCATATGTCACCAGGCTGCTCTCCCTTCACTCTTGGCTTCCTGAAATACCCCAAGTTTTTACCTACTGTTCCTTGGGATGCTGGCTAACTGGCTGAGTTCATGGGCTGCCTCCTGGGTTACTTTCTTGGATAGCCTTCACTGGTCACTTCTTCCAATAACTTTTTATAACCTTCATGACCCTCTGTATTATTGTCTTTCCATTTATACAGAGCATAGTAATTTCAAGAGAGACTTTTGTCATACAGTAATTTTCCTCCACCCACATTTCATGAAAGGAATCTACAGCCCCAGTGCATCTCCTTTGCAATGATCACCTCTCCTATAAATACACAGGATGGCATTGTATGCTCACCATAGGATAACTGAGCAAATAATCATAAAAAGGTCATTGTCTCTGTGACTCAAATGGGAAATCCTGCGTAAGAAAGGCAATATTTGATGGAGAGCAGCTTTCAGGACTATTTTTAATGCATTAATATCATTAATGCTAAGGGGTGGGGATCGCAGGTTAATTCAACTATTCAGACCTTACATCATCCTACTGGGCTGGCATATATATTCTGAAAAACTTCCCTACAGAGTATAAAGGAGGCCAGTCTTTTGTATGCCCCCCACACTCACTGTTCGTTTACCTTGTCTAGATGGTTTCTATATTTCTTTACACCTGTATTACAGAAGATGCATAAGTTAATATCAACCCTGACAGAATGTTGTGTGTGCCTTGCACAGTAGCAATGGACATGGGTTTAATGAAGTCAGGGTTAGGGAATATTTCGGGGACACTGGGTTCACCTATGAGTGAGCAGACATGGGGCTCTTAGGTACACATGGGAGATACCTAAATCTAAGTGAAGCTGGGAATTATTAGCATGATTCTAGGTCATTTGTCGGAATTTAGAAATTCAACATGCCTTAAAATTGAATGTCCGTTCTATGCTTTATTAAAATCAGGTGTTATAGTTAGGCCAGATATGTAGAGGAGACTGTTCTGTAAGTTTAGAGTTTGTAGGTTTTATAGAGAGGATTTTAACTTGGTCTTGCAGGCCAACCAGGAAGCAAAAAGAAGGAATAAACCATTGTTCTTGTATTCCAACACTGTTATTAATGGTTTATTAAGCTTGGATTGTGCTGGACTCTAGGGATAGTCCTGCGAACAGAGATGCCTTTGTCCTGTGTAGGATTATATTGTTCCGTTGTAAATAATTGTCCCACACACTGGTTTAATAAGAAGTGCTGATTGGCCAAAGGCAGGCAGGAAGTGTGGGCAGGCTACCAGACTAAGAAAACTCTGGGAACAGGAGGAACAGAGCAGAATGCCAGAGAGAAGCCAGAAGAAGCAGAGGACAATATTCTGCTCTGAGAAAAGGTACCGAGCCCCATGGCTGAACAGGATAAGAATCATGGGTTAGTTTAAGGGTAAAGGATTAGCAAGTTAGATGCCTGGGCCTCAGGTCAGTGTACAATTAATATAAGCGTTTGTTTCAGTGGGATTATGGGACCGTAGGCCAGAAAGTCTAGAACAGAAACTTCATACAGCATAGGCACACATTTGGCAGGAAGGCTATTTGAAGCCTGAATCATGTATAAACATGATTCAGGGAATGGGCCAGCAGAACAGGACTGGATAACTGAGAAAAGGGGTGGGTGGTGAGGTAGTATGAGCCCCACAGACTTTGGAAAATCTGTTGAGAATCATGGTCCTCATTCAAAGTTTAATGTTAAATGTGCTTTTATATTATGGACCGTTTTCGGAAGTCTGACAAAAATCTATGAACATCTTCAAAGCATATTGTCTTTAAATAAAATTTATAAGATTAAAAAGGAAACCAGTTACATTGAAATATATATCTAGTGAACTTGGTTATACATAACACCAGACTGAAATCACCTTTGTGGCATAGTGCAAGCGAATGTAAATGGGATCTGGCAATGGGTCTGATTAATGCGATTTCTAAACTGTGCTTACATGTACAATATTCTGAGGTAACGATGGCTAATATGAGATAAAGGTGCTATGCGTTATGATTTGATGCCCTTAATTCAAAATGGATGGAAATGTAAACTCAGAAGTTAGTGGAAATAAAGCTATCCATTTTGCCATTCAAATTCACAAGCCCCTGAATCCTATCTGGCTACTCCAGTAAAATGTGGAGTGTGATGAGTCATTCAAAGACTTGAAGCAGGAGAGAAAGGATTGTTTTTATTTTTTATTGTATGATTTTTGCACGTGAGTGCAGTCACAGATGTGCACAAAGCCCATGTGGAGGTCAGAGATCAACTTGTTTTTGAGGATTCTCGTTTCTGACAGTTGCGTAGTCTTCGCCATTCTCCTGCCTTGCCTTTGACTCACCAGAGGTTACAGATGCAGCTGCTGCATCCAACCTTGTTAGTGTTCTTGGGACCAAACTCAGATTATTGGGCTTTTGTCGTGAGTGGTTTTATTGTTGAAATTTTTTTGGGGGGGGGGAGCTTTATCTTAAATACAATTGTATCAATTGTATTTAATTGAATTATTGTAACATCTTCTTCATAAGGATCCAGATAGGTATGGTCTATGCTTTTACCTTGGTGGTTTCTTAACCCGATGGATTTGTTAGAATTCATACTGACACAACACAACAATATAATTTTATTGTATATTAGTTATACTGACAAGCCAGATTTTAAAAATGTAATCAGTTGAATCACTAAATGTTCAGGTTCATCTATTAAGAGATAGTTGCCGTTTGTTAGAAATTGGAGCAAGTGTGAACAGTACCCAATTTGCTACGTCTGAATTTCTACTGTCACTCCTTGGGTGCTGCCTATCCCTTGAGATACGGTCTCTCACTAGCCTGGAATTAACCTATTAGGTGATGCTGTTTGACCAGTGAGCCTCAGGGATGCTGCATCCCCAGCTCTGGAGTTACAGACAGGTGTGTGTGTGTGTGTGTGTGTGTGTGTGTGTGTGTGTGTGTGTGTGTGTGTGTGTGTGTGTGTGTGTGTGTGTGTGTGTGTGTGTGTGTATAAGGTTCTGGTGTTCTGGTGTTAGCAAGAAAAACTACAGTTTACTGACTGAACTATCCCCCTAGTTGAAGTGATATTAAAAATGACTTGGAAAATGTGTATCTATGAGCAAAGGGATAAGGAAAATACTTTGAAATCAGATCTGTGTCCTCTTATTTTATTAAGCATCTTATTTGCCATCAGCTTGTTATGGAATGAAAGTTTGTTGTTTCCCAAGTTCATGTGCTGAAGTCAGGGTTTAAATTGAAACATCCCCCTCGGACTTATACTTTGAATGCTTGGCCATGGACACTGTTTTAAAGGTTATGGATCTTTTAGGAGGTGGGGCCTAGCTGGAGGAAGTAGGTTACTGGCCTTTGAAGGTTACATGGACTCTTAGTTCTGGCTTGCCTTTTCCTATGTCTGCCACCGTAAGGAGCCTTATTCTGGTATTCCTTTGCTCCTCCCTCCGTCCCCCACCATGCTGGATGCAGTGGAGAGCCAGCAAACATATCTCTCACACGCGCGCGCGCACACACACACACACACACACACACACACACACACACACACTTCTGTCAGGGATTTGGTTGCAGAGGCTCTAACCTGTGGCTCTCACCTTAGCTCTTAGACATGGGAGCTCCCTGGATACTCTGCTGTATGGAGACACAAGGAGATGAAATGCTGCATTTCTACAGCCGGGAAGAGGGAGAACCTGCCCCTGCTGACATCCCATCAAGTTTTTCCAACTCCAGAAGGGTGAGAAATAAGTTGCTGGAGCCATCCAATCACAGTACTTTTACATCAGCCTAAACTGAACCACAGTCAGAAGGAAAAACCCATGGTGGCAGGATTTGGTGGAAATTGCTCTAAATTCCATTCCGCTGCATTTTCGGCTCATGTGGCCCAGTTTAAACTGGACTAAACAGGTATCTGTTTAGTATCCCTCTGTCAAATCCTGCTACCCGAGGAGATGATCTCTGGGATACAAGCCTTGCTTAAAGAAATATCTTGAACCCTGGAGTTAAGAGCTTGGCTTTGGTTAAGGACACGTACTGCACTCACAAAGGATCTTCATTAGGTTCCCAGAACTCACACCTGGTGGCTTACAACTGCCTGGAACAGCAGCTTCAAGGAGATCCAATACCCCTGGAGTTGAGGGTACCAACACTTATGTGCACATACCTGCCTTACACATGGTTGAAAATAATATAAACTCAGCTTAAAGAAGTTATTTTGATTCTTCTGGATGTAAGTAAAAACTACTTACTGAACTCATAAGGTGACTCCTGCCTCTACTGAAGGAAGCAAAGCAGTAGCTTCCATGCACTCCCTAGTTCAGCACAACAGCACACGGCAGCTGTGAATGTGAAAACACTTTACAATGTCTGCCAGGTAGGTACAAGTCTGTGGTACTGCCAGTTTGTGACAGAATTCCAGAAAATGAGAAGCTTCTAAAAACCCTTTTTGACATCTTAGTCCAATGAGGAAATTACAAAACAGATTATTGTACTGCTTGAATTTATAATTTCCTTCAATTCAACTGTCAGTTTCAGGAAGCTGATTTCCAAAAGGCAGTGGAAACTGAGAAAAATCCTGAAGGTGGCATGGTTCTCATCAATCATACACTCAAGACTACTTCAGGAGCTCCACAGAAAGCCTACGCTTAGCTGGGAATGTGAGTGAGTGGGTAAGAATAACTGGCTATAAGTGTGGTGTGTGTGTGTGTGTGTGTGTGTGTGTGTGTGTGTGTGTGTTTGTGTAAAGGCCAAAAGCAGAGTAAGCAATAACATCATAGACCATAGTCAGGCTGAAACAATGCTCAAAGTATCCCTGAAGTGTATACACACTTCCAGTGACATTCAGTAAGTAAGTCTCCACCAGAGAACCCGAGACGTCTTAGTCCTTCTGTAACCTCAGATTAAGTTAACAGGATTAGACACTAGTAGAATCAGAAGCCATTCAGTTCAACATGCTCTAGAGATGTAGGCTGTGCAAACCACGAGATGCCAGGAATCCAAGGTCCAGGCTGTTATTTGCTTTGTAGCCTTCATCTCCTAAGACTTGTACCCATCTGTCCACTTGCAGTGCCTTAATGTTAGTGCATTTGCCCAGCATACAGGGATGATTGCGGATCCTTCTTCCTACTGACACACACACCCCTGGCAGTGGAACCAGTAGCCGTGACCATCACAGATGTGATGAGGTTGGCCTGGAAATCTCGAGCTTTCATGATTCATCCCTGTGGCCTATGAATCACTGCTGTTCATGCCCCATCCTTCCCCCATCTTGGATCTGCTTTAATGATTCTTATCTGAGTTTCCCGCTAAACTTTCCACTCAGTTGTTTCTGCGTAATTTACACATGGTATTGTATTCTTGATACACCCTGAAATGTTAACATAGTTTCCAGAGCCAAAATAATTAGACCTGAGAAATAAAATCAGAAACAAACACATTCGAAGGAGGAGATTTCTGTTATATTGTTACTAACACTGGTTTCTCGACTCTCTCTTCTTGCGTGTTTATCTGAAGTTCCGATTTTAGCATTTTGGTCACATCACTCCCATTTCGGGGTATCCCCTAGTGAGTGGAAGACTTTGGACTTCTACCGTCTTTCTAGAAACCAGTATTTACAAAGCTGAAGAGAAAAATTGTGGTCTTTGGCAAAGAATAAGCTCTGTCATCATCTGTTCTTTGAAGAGTCACTTTATATTGTCACTCATCAGAATACGGAGACTTCATCTAAAATTGAAAAGGAAAACGATTGTTAAGGAAACTTCTGCAAATCAGTTTTGAGGGAGTAAACACTCTTTTGTCTACTAAACAATCTATAGTCTTTCTGTCAATTAATTAAGAATTCATTAAGGTAATTAGGACTGATCAGCCTGAAATAAAAGGTGTAATTCAAGTAGATTAGAAGTCCACTCATGGGCAGGCAAAGTGGCTCAAAGCACAACACACACAATAATTAGAAACTAAAAATCCATTCATCATACTAAGAATAATATGAAAGTGGGTACAACATGTAGCAAAATTTCAGTTAGATATAAATAAGTTGGTGAGTTAAGGACACCCCACATTGGATTAAGCAGTACAAGGCAACCATGGATGTCCCATCCTTGGAAGACTTGAAGAATTTAATACCATTTGATTTCTAGCCAGATACCAGTTTCATGGACATCTAGATCTCTGCAAAGTTTTGTTCTGATGTGTTCACCCTTATGTAATTGGTGGATGCTGAACCCTTTGATGGCATTGGGGGATGGAAACAAATGGAATACACCCCAAGTAACATTATAGATGGTGACACAGTTCTTAAAAACTCCTTGTGTTTAGGCTGGAGAGATGGCTTAGTGGTTAAGAGCACTGCCTGCTCTTTAAGAGGATCTGGGTTCAATTCCTACCATCCACTGTTTATAACTCCAGGGGATCAGACACCTGCACACCAATACACATAAAGTGAATTTTTAAAAATGCTTATGCTTCTATTGTTTTTCATGATCTAGATGGAAGGGCCACAGAAACTGGCTATGCGCCAGTCAAGAGAAGTTGGAACTTGTGGTTCCTCAGTTTCTTAACAGCACTGACAAAATAGACTTAGTCCGGTGTGGCCCATGGCTGCAGCAGGGAGAGACGTGTCGGGATATTTGGTCCTCTGGTTTTAAGAACACCTTAAAGCAGCTCTAGCAAGCTATGGTGTTTGCTCGTAGTATCCATACACTTAGCAATGCACCTGCCATGCAAGAGCACCTCCTATTATAGATTCTTCCATCGGTTATGGGTACTAGCAACTCTGCTTTCTCCTTGCCCAGGCAGTGATGCAGCCCCAACCCTTGTAATTCACATGTCACTTTTCTATCATTGCAAACATCCTAGACCGTTGAAGGGGTGGAGGGCAGACATACTGCAGTTTCAATTGTGGTGGGGCTCAGGTTTTCTCTCAGCACAGCATACACACTCGGTGACATGGGAAGAAGGTCTGAAGGAGATTGTGGCTCCATGGAATCACTTCGGCTTAAAGAGATAACAGGAGAAAATTACAAGGATTATAACATAATAGCTCAGGGGAACTTGCTGTGTCCAGGACTCGGCTAGTGCTTCATCTCTTTGTGACGCTGAGCTGCCTAATTCATCAGTTCATATCAGAGTAGTCGATCTGCTATGGAATATATGGCATATAAAAAGGGCAGCTTTATAAATCCAGCCTTAATAGACTGGAGCGTATGCCCTGAAGACTAGCTTTATGTGTTCAAAGAAATGAGACATAAAATGCTTTATTGGGTATTAAAAGGCTTTATCCTCAGTTATATGTACTCTGATCTGCTCTTAAATCTTTTAGGAAAGCTTTTTGAAAAAAAATCAATTAAATAATAAATATTTTACATGTGACTGACATTACTCACATTGTTGAAACGGGAATAAAGACAGAAGGAACGTAACCTTTGTCTCCCCGATCTGTTGGTTTTGAAACTGAAAAAGAAAGGCACATGTTGGAAAGAAATGTTAGCATTATTGATAAAATTGTAAATAAAATACCTAGGAAAATATACGCAATGCCCAGAAGGAAATAAGGGGGCTATCTCATAATTCACCCAACTTTTAGCTGAATGGAAGAAAGAGCCACCTGAAATGCACAGGCAAACAACAAAGCTCTCAGCAGGCTGGTGTGACCTCACATATTAATGATTCTAAAATATCTGATGACAACTGAGACTACTTAATCATCTGCCATTTGTGTTGCATTCAAGTTTGGCAGTAGTATCCAGCTCATTTGTGTATTAGTAAATTGATTGCGCCGTACTGTCTCTCAGAGGTCCTTGTCTTAAAGATTCCATTGTCAGTCTATTGGGTAACAGGGTGGTGGGACCTTTAAAATGTGGGTCCTGGAGGAAGGGGAGTCATTAGGTGTGTGCTTTATAAGGAATATTTAGACACCAGCCTCTTTCTTCTCTGCTTCCAGGTCACATACTCCCATCATGGCCTCTCATTGCAGACCTGAAGCTGAGAGATCAACCTTCATAGACTGAAACCTTCCAAACTGTAAGCCCAACAAACATTTGGATTTGTCTTTGACACACATAGGAACACAGTTCTTTTCATTAAAACACTTGTCATAGCCTTTTTACCTCACAGAGGTGTTGAAGCTTGCACACCAGCTTGCCTAGCATTACACCATGATAACCATCATAGACCGTAGTAACAGTAATGGGCAGATCTTGGACTTCCCAGGTGCACAATGCAGATCTAGTGTTAATATACTGTCCCAGCTTTAATTTGTTGTGTTGACATTTATGTTTTGTTCTCTTAGACCTAGAGTGCCCCTGAAAAGCAGTTATTTGTACTTGTTTTCCTGTTGTATTTTGTGTCAGATGAAGTTGGGTAGTAACAAGTTACACTTTGCAGGAGCTGTAGAAGACTCAGTAAGACAGTATTCCTTTATTCGCTACAGTTGAAGAGCCCTGGAGACAGTACCCTGTTATCCCTCTGTACCTGGAGGGACTGGATCTAGGAAACGTCACAGACACTTATTCCACAGTACTCAATCCTTTGTGTACAATAGTGTTGAATTTGTTTTGGATCAAAGCACACCTTTCTGTATGCTTTAAATTGTGCCCAGTTCACCTACAGTTCTGCTTCAAAATAAAAGTTGTTTTAATAGCTGTTGTCCTAATACTGTTTATAGAAGAAAAGGAAAGGTTGACATGTTCAGTGCAGTTGCAATGTTTAAATACTACTTCTGATCTCTGGTTGGCTGAATAAGATGTGGATACAGAGGCCAACTGAACTTTCATAAGAAAGAATATGAGACAGCTAATAATAATTAGCTAATTTTATTTTATGTATTCAATACTTACTAAATACCTGCTTGGACAGTTACGCCTCTAGTCCCTTAGGGTGCATGTAAGAAAAGTATGCCAAGGTAGACGAATGAAGCACAGATCCCTACGTCTCTTCTTTGGCAGAGAATAAACACTGGGTAAAGAATACGGTAAGGCCTGATGGGGCATATGACTCAGTGTAAAAGTACTTGCTTAGCATTCTTAAAAGCCTGAGTTCCATCTCCACACACACACACACACACACACACACACACACACACACACACACACACACACATGAGAGAGAGAGAGAGAGATTACAGTAAAGTAAAAAACTTAACTTTTGACTTTCAAATTTCTTTACAAAATACAGAACCCCTGCATTTTCCCGAAAGCCTGTAACCATCGGCTCTTCCTTCCCTTCCCTGAGCCATAGAAGTGAAATGGTCAGCACTCCTGCTTGAAGGAGGATGGACTCCAGGCTCACAAAGAGCTGGTTTGGCCATGGCCACATCTTGCTGCAGCTATGAATATTACCCTACTAGCCACTGACATAGCACTTCACCCTAACTCTCTACCTCCATTTGACCCTGGGATATTACAAAGATAAAATGATGAAAAGGAAGAGCTTCATTCTGTTTGCTCTGATATGACATCATTTTCTAAAAGCTCAAGAGAAAAGTCAATACAAAGTGTCACCTTCACAAGGCTGGGAGCTGTAGTGTTTACTGAAGGCTTTGTCTTTGGGGATGTCGGGGTAGAGGTACTTGAGAGGGTTCTCAGGAATGTTTTCAGCCATAATAACCTTGTAGTCACGAAGGATGTCAGCGAATGGCAGAGCTGACAGCCGCCCTTTGTTGTAGGGTTCTACGGAGTGAAATCTCACTTCTCCTGAAAACACACAAACTGGAAGATTCAGGCTCTTGGCGATCATTCCCCTGACCCACACTCTCTCCATAGCTAAAAGATCTGAGCTTCTGAAGTCTGCTCAGTGAAGATTGTATGTGTGAGAGAGGGCAGCAACCTGGACTTTCAGAATTCCAGGTACCTGGTTATAGGCCAACTGGATCAATTCATATCCCAAACCAGTGAGTGAGTGTGACTACCCACCGTTTTCAGAGTGGTCCACCCAGGTGAAGGTAATCCCTCCAAGATGGCTCTCACTGAATCTTAACAAAAATGTCCCGGGCATCTTATCTTTGAGCAGAAGTCGCTCATTCTCTTTGCTGACAAAGCCCATGATATACCTAAAATTAGAGCAAAGGGCAAGACAGTCTCATCAGGTTATCACTCATCTTCACTTATTTCATTCACAAACAGACCAAACACAAGCAACTGTACCAAACTCTCATACATGACACAGTACATACATATTATACAATACACGCATACAGTATATATGACCATATATTACTGTAGAATATTCTCTGAAGAAACCACAGTTGTGATTTCCCCCTAAACACACTTAAGAAAATGAGACAAGATAATTAAAGCAGAAAAAATTCTATATGAACAACAGAGCCTGCAACTCACCCATCAATCCAGAGGGGAAGAATGTGCTTTTTAATTAGGTCCAATATTGCCTCAAGCCAGGTCCAGAAGGTGAATGGTTTACCAGGCAAATGTTCCTATCGGGAGGAAGGCACACACATAAATAAGAACAATGACGTAAGCCACAACCTGACAGAACTCATACGTGTTCCTTTTGAGCAGGACACGACCTTCGGTTAGAGTCCAGAACACCCCCAAAGCATCGATAATGACATGGAGCCTCAGAAGGCAGCATCATGACAAAGAGCTTCCTAAACCATGACCCCCCTTCCATTTGTACCTTGCAGAACTTGGCCCAGGTGAGGTGGCCGTCACCGTAGTTAGACTGGACTAAAGGAAAAGAAGAAGAAGGGCTTTAGCAGCAGTGAGACTTCTCAATCTGGGGTTGACTAAGTTTCTTCTCCATCGTTCCTGCAAGCCTTGGCTGTGGACTTGACGCTGAGTTCTGTGTAAGGTCCCGTGTGTCATCATGATGCCCAGGACGCCCAGTATCTAATAAACAGTTCTGTGAGGACGGGTCTAACAGCCTGCAAGCCTTGGCTGTGGACTTGACACTGAGTTCTGTGTAAGGTCCCGTGTGTCATCGTGATGCCCAGGACACCCAGTATCTAATAAACAGTTCTGTGAGGGAGGGTCTAACAATGAAAGGCAGCATAAGAGTTCTGTGTAAGGTCCCGTGTGTCATCGTGATGCCCAGGACGCTCAGTATCTAATAAACAGTTCTGTGAGGGCGGGTCTAACAGTGAAAGGCAGCATAAGAGTTCTGTGTAAGGTCCCGTGTGTCATCGTGATGCCCAGGACGCCCAGTATCTAATAAACAGTTCTGTGAGGGAGGGTCTAACAGTGAAAGGCAGGATAAGCTGGCAGAGGGCTCATGGAAGCCACCACAGGGAGGAAGGACAACGGAGGACAGAAACAGCCCAAGGGTGGTGACTTGCCCATCGAAGTGAACAGAATGGACTAGAAATCATGGTAATAAACAGCCAACAACTATTTTAACTTAGAACACTGAAAAAAAATCAATATATAAATTCTAAAGAAACTACATTTCTTTGGATAGTTTGCCAAAGACTGTAAGATTACGGTTGCAATCCATACCAATCTATACGGTTACCAGTAACATACTAACACATTTAAAAGCATTTCCTACTCATTAACAAAAATTTATCAATATCTACTACTACTGATGTTAGAGAATTCAGGATAAAAATTATACTCAGTGTTTAAATTGTCTGAAAGACCTGATGTATTCGAATACCTACTGATGAGCAAATTGGTGCACATGGCAAGCAAGTCAGCATCACACGAGCCCATGTGCCACCACAGATTCTGTGCAGATCAAACTTTGGTACTAGTTTAACTGCAAATTCATAGACATTCAACGTGAGCTCTCCCTGGTACTGTGGGCACTCAACTGTCAAAATTCAGGAATCTCTAAGAAATGTAGACAAAGCTTAGACTAAAGTTAGTACCCGAGTGCTGATACCATTTACAGGGTCCAGATGCCAAAGCTTCCGTAATGTGCAGAATTAAGTACTTGCTGCAGTTTTAAAATTCCTGTTATATTTTCTGTACTTGGTGAACATCACCATGAAGGCTTTGCAGCGTATTCAGAGGAAGTGGTTAAAGAACTCCTGGAAACCAGAGTGTGACTGGAAAGGAAGATGCAGAGGAGCCCTGGTCTGGCTCACAATATGGCTCTGCTGCCTCCTGGCTGTAAAGTAAGGCTGTGACCACTGATTGGTACAATACTGTTGGTTCCAAGGGACCTTGTGAGAATCAAAAGTAAAATAACACTTAGCCTTGTGCCTGGCAATATATAGTAGCATTCAACAAAGTGTGACGATCACCACAATTACCAACAGTAGTAACTGCTTAAAACAGGTGCCACAGAGGCAAATCTTCTGTGCCTGCTGGCTCTTACCTGTGAGCTTCTCTGCCAGCATGTTGAGCTGGTCTGAATTAAGGCCACGGCCAACATAGGATGAAAACTGCCAGCTCATCACTTCCAGGAGTTGGCTCAAAGTGACAGATGGAGGATTATTAAAGAAAACCAGGTTCTGAAACAGAGTCATGGTGATTATATCTGTTAATCACATGGGAACATCACACTGAATACATCACAGTCCTGATTTAAATATGGGGTCAGGTGAAGTCAGCAATACAGATTGTTTTTAAGACTGAGCTAATATTAAGTGCTTTTGCTCCATAATATAACGTGGGGATCCATTTTTCCTGATTGATCACTTTACATCTCCCAACATTCTCTAGACAGCCAACTCAACTAGCAATCAACGTATACAAGTAGTTACTGTAACTAGGCAGATAATCTTCCCTGAAATACTATTCATCTTAAGAGGGACGTTTAATTGGCTCATCATGAAAAGGGCTCTACATCCAGCAAAAATTATAAGCCACGAAGAAGAGGGGGAAGCAAAGAATTCCTAGGGACATGATTCTCATGTGCCTAGAAATGACCAGTGAGGGCAGAGTCTAATTAAGGCATAAGAGCTCAGAGTTTGAAGGAAGACAGCGTTAATAAGTCAATAAGTTAGTTGTGTGGTTTGGTTGCATGAAGAGGCTGTGACCTCAGTCTCCAGATCTTCATGCTGGAGCCAGCTTGCTCTGGGAGGGTGCATATGGTGGCCTTAGTGGCTTCCCAGCAGAATGTTGCTAAGGAAGTCCAAGTGTGGTGCTGCACTGAAGCTGGAAGACAGAAGCACCCCAACTTGGCTCTCATGCCCCAAATTTGGAAGAGATGAACAGACATCTTAAAGGGAAGGGTCATTAAGTGCCAAGGGCTGTTCTTGGCCCGAAAGACCAATTATCCAATGGATTCTTTGGTCGAAGAGGAGTCTCAGCTCCAGTAGCCTTCCTCTTTGCAGCTGACCTGTCACAGATGCTCGCACATGAGGGGGAATAGAGCTGAGCCACTGATCTGTCTCGGGTGCCCGTGTATCTGGGGATGAGAGTGAATAGGGCTGAACCATTTTCTGTATGGTTTCCTCTTAGGAATTTTGCATTAGAGGAAAAAGGCACCAGAAGATGACCCTATTTAGTGATTGGTTATTACACAGTCACCTGGTAGAAAGAATTCCTCTGGTAGAAACTGATTTGAATAAAGAAGGAAGGTTATATTTGAGCTGTTTCTTCTTGAACTAAATATTTGGCAACACAGCACACAGTTTGGAGTTTCATTTCCTCGTCTTAAAAACAGAGTAAGAGGGAGTGTGAAATAATTTTTTCCCCTTCTCTGGTTTTCATGTAAAAATATACTAGCATAGCCCAAAGTCCATTTTGGTCAAGCGCCTCAAATAACCACCAGATGGCACTAACATCCAGCTTAAACCTAGAGAGGCACTATCTATACCTTACCTATTATTACCAAATCCGTGCTGTCAAAAGTCAGGCAAGATTGATGGATATTGGAGCTACTTATTTGGAAACTAATTCTGTGCCTTCCTAGAAGAGGTCAAGAAAAAGTGTGCGCAGAAGTTAAGGTATTCAGCAAGTTCTGACAGCAGTTAGAACACTCTGGAACTAGGTGTTTCCTTGCAGTCTAGTTTATGTAGCCACAGGACAGCCTTAGGACTCACAGTGATGTAGTCTTGGGGCTGGTTAGAACTCAGAAGTGCCAGTGCCTATAATGGTCACTAGCCAAAATGCTCAGAAAATAGGTCTGTCAGACACACGTCCTCCTCCTCATTACTATTATAATTATTTTTGAGGCAGTATTTTGCTATGTAGCCCAAGTTTGACTCAGGCTTGCTTCAAGTCACAATCTTCCTGCCTTAGACTTGTAAGTACTTGGATTCCAGTTGTGAGCAGAACACATTAAACATGGCCCAACATGAGTTCAAGCGACATAACCTGATAGGACTCACATATCTAGAAAAACCCTCACCACCACACTTGTACATTGTTGAAAGAAAAAGTTAAGTAGAATGAGAAATGGAGAGATAGGAACAGAAACCTTACCTGGCAATCAGTGGTCGACACATTGTACCAAATGATGGATGCCCAGGCATTAGGCAGTTGGCTGACATTTGAAATCATCACCACAGGTAATGAGCTAGTCTAGTTAAAAATAAAAATTAATACAGATAGTCCAAATTTTCACTGACGCCACTTTTGACCATCTCTTCTAGAAGGCCATTTAAAATTAACCTCCCTCTTCTAATCCTGGTATCCAGATGCCATGTGAAGAACTTTTGAGCACATATGAGCTGGAGTACAGTAAAACAGGAACCCTTTCTGCGCACCTGTCACTAGCACTCAGGCAGTGTCTCGTGTCTTCCTTAACGTTGAGGAATGACTCTACTTTCTTATGTCACACAATGCTCCAAATACAACCAAACTGGGTTTAGTGATGATTTAGCAATCAACATCCTTTTAAATTGTGCTAAATAATTTAATCTGAAATTTATTTTGGGAATGAACCACTCTAATCAAATTATGACCTTGTGCCTAATAAAGTCCATACTGGAAGTAGAGGTTTTATATAAGTCTTGGAGAGGTGCACTGTGGAGTTGGAGGTGCCCTGCCTGCTTCTGCAGAACAGTTTTGTATCGTCGCTGATTTTTTACTGTACGGAGTAAACACATGTTCGCAGACTAGCCTGGGAGGCTAATCGCTGTACAGTAGTTCCTTCCTAATAGACATAAAATTCCTATGGCTAGTGAAATACCCAGGAACTGAGGGACCAAGCAGCTTATGAAAGTGGGGGCCTAGGGAAAAGATGTGGAGGATTTTACACACAGCTGAATGCATCAGACAAAAAGGAAAGGCAGAATCTAAAACAACACACTCCAGTAGAATCACACTTACAATAACTGACCTGGAGCATGTTAACAGATACACTAATTTGTTTATTCACCATATATGGGACCCTTAGCAGGTTTGTAAATGAGGCATAGTGGCCTGACTTCAAGGAACTCATAATCAATATGTTTAGTATACCCTCCCAAGGTTTCTTTATTCTTCCAGTTTGATGGCAGCTATTACATGATCATAAGACAATGTATTGCCTACATTTCTACCACTTTCCCTTGTGAAACGAAAGGGAAAGAAACTGTCCAAGAGATTTTTATATATAACTTAAGGTTTAGAAAATATATCACCATATAACACAGTTCAAGGATAGTTATTTATCTTTCTGCTTTCTACTGAGTATTCATGATTAAAAAATAATTAAAATGTAGATAACAAATTATTCAACATATATTGAACTCACAGTAATCATCAATTTTTTTTTTATCATTTTTATTTAATCAGAATGGCATCTTAACTACTTAGAGGACATTTGATGCACTGTTTTTCTAAATAATATGTGAAGGATATACAAAAATCTACAATGACTGGACTTTCATTATAAATGCTGACTTGCTGCTTGCTGTGACTATTACTAGTGAGCAGATGTTTTTGAAGCACTCACCTCCAGGTCAATGGTGAGGCCATAGAGGCAGATCTGGGTCTCAAAGGCTATGGAGTGCAGCTCCTCTGTCACTATGTGGCAGCCCTACGGGGAAACAAAGGCATTGTCTTCTTACAGATGCAGCTTTTCTATTAAAAATCTGAAAATTAACGAAGTGAATGCCCTCAAAAAGTCTATATGATTGTTTTAAAATACAGTTAGAGAAATCTTATTTTCCGCAAACAATTATTTTCAGTTTCCAAAACATGAGTTCTTGTGTTTAAAATTCTGGCATAGTTTCAGTAGCTGAAATGCAAAGTCATTCTTTATTCTAATTTTTGAAAATTAGTTTTTGAATTTGTCAATTAACTAATAAAATAAGCCATGTGTTTATGAGTTTATAGGAAAAAGAACTCATAACCTCATAATGAATTGACTGGAAAAGAAATGAAGAATCCTCTGGTTAAAGATGGCATGTGAGATGTATATATTTTCTACTGTTTGCTTCAGAAACTTTAATAAGATTTCAGTAAAACAAAATTGTCATCTAGAGTCCCAGTGAGAGGCAGGAAGTATGGAAAGGTTGGAAGGGGTTGGAATCTCTTAACTGCTGTGAGGCTGAGATAGAGGCCCAAAACAGGCCAGCTAAGAGCCCCGGCCCAGGCAATGAGTTCTACATCACTCTCTGCCCTGGCCAAGGGACAAGAGGTTTTCTCTCCAGAGCAGGTGAGTGAGTGGAGTAGGAAAACTTTCATTCCGGGTAGAGGTCAGCTTGTGGGCAAAGGTGCAGGGTGCAAGGGGGGACTAGTCTGTGAAAGTCTGTGGTGAAGTCCAGTCTCCGTTTGCATTTGACATCAGGAAATATGCCTTGAGTGTGGATCGGACCAAAGGCAAAGCTTCATTTGAAAAGGTCTCTCACATGAAAAACAGGTATAGAGCAAACACACAAACACAAAGAAACAAACAAAAAAGACCTCTGAAGAAAATAGGAACAGCGAATGTTTTTTGTTTTTTTTTAAGTAAAAAATGTATACCAGGCTTAGTTCATTCAACACATAAATGACAAATGAACCCATTTTAATGAGTGGATATTGAGACTACTCTGTGCCAAGGAACTGTAAAAAGAATCCAAGGATGTGAATCACAATGGGTAAATGAAAAGCCCCACCAACCTCATCACTGTCAACCTTAAGAATCTCGGAAAACCAGAGATTAAGTGGGAAGTTTAGGGTTTCAGGAGCACAGAAATAAAGCACCATTTGCAAATGATTTAGAATCAGAATATAAAATAACTAGAAGAGTTCTGTTTTTGTTTTTATTTAATTCTGAAGAAACTTATTTCTGGTTCAGTATTCTATACCCACCCAAACCACCAGTCAAGGGTGCCCACAGGAAGTGATATGCAAAGCCTCAGGAAGCTGGTGTTCAAAAGCCTTCTGGCAAGAATTTAGGCAGAAGAATGGGGGATCCCTAGCTGAGAGGTGAAAAGAACTTTAACATAGAAAAGTCAGCCAAACAATCAAGCAAAAGTAAACCATTGCACAACAGAACTGCAAGGCAAGCAAGGCCGAGAGAGGGATTACAGCCCACATCAGATCAACACTGTATTTTTAAATAACAGAAAACATCACTAGCCCTGAGTGTGGAGGGTATAGCCGTGGGAGCAAAGGAAAGGAAGAAACAGATTGACATGCTCTACTGTAAGTGAGAGATCTTCTCATTCTGATGAAAAGGTTGAGGCTACATAAGTGACGGGTTCTTACATTAATCAAGTAAAGCCTCAAAGAACCACTATATCCTGAGAAATCTGAAATCAATGCAATGACAGAAATGTAATCATAGGAGTCAGATGCTACGCTTTATATCATTGCAATTACTTTATATAATATTATGGAAGTAGAGGGAAGTTTATATGTATCAATACTTTCCATAAAAGGTCATAACTTAATCCTGTATTCAGGAAAGAATTTAGAAACTTAATAGGAAAAATTTAAAAATGCAATACCAGAATTATATTCACAGCTCAAAAAGTGAATTCAAGAGAGGTGTTTAGGTGGCAATGACTCTGGGAGAGAAATTGCCATTTTTCTCTGATGACAACCCACAGTACTTCACTATACCTATAACCAGCAGAACTGTCATCATCTAGAAGCTTATTAGAAAAATGGAGTGTCTAGCCCAGGCTTACAGAAGCAGATTTTGCATTTTAACAAGAACTACAGGTAGAATTTGGGAAGCAATTATTCTTGATGTGGTCCATTAACATTTCATTTAGTCTCAAAGGGGACATGGGAAGTTTTGAGACAGAAAAGCTTAAACCATTGATAAAACAAGCCTAGGAACAAATGGGCAGAAATGGACTTGTCTTCATTTAAAAAGTCGGTGAGTTCTCAGAGGGCAGGGTCCCCCTGGGAGAAGTGGAGGAATCACAGAGTATCAATAGCAATTCTGAACCCACTGTATTACATTTAAAATAATAAAAGCTAGCCAAATATGATATGCGTAAGAATTACATGAGGGGACTTAGTAATGCTGATCACGTTAAATGTAGGATGTGTTACTCAGAAGAAAGCACAGAGTGAAGACGTCTTCTCTTCCTTGGGCCAGACAGTCGTCGTGAGCTTGATTGCCCGAACGTATGAAGTGAGTAGACTGAGAAGGTAGTGCGTATTAAATGCTGCTTGCAAATCCCTTAGACAATCGCTGAACGTATTCCTGGTGCACAAACATTCCAGCTATGTCTCTCATTCCCCTCCCCACACAGCACTGAAGTCTCTACTTCTCCAGAAGACCAAGTAGCTGGCTTCTATTATGGCACCAAACTGTATCAAAGTGTATTTTTAAGGAAGAGGAAACCTCACGAGCTATGAGAAAAGGTGCTTATATTGTGCAAGCTCATCACTCAGAAAGCCAGAGAACTTAAATTTTCATTTTATGTTCATGAAGGTGTGGTCTTCGCTTTTTAAAGTCCAGTTCAACAGTAGATAAACATGGGCAAATAATTTGAGAGGCCCCCAGCAAGCATGCACATGAAAACCCAATACAAATACGTTTAATTATTTAATAACCACAAATCACATTAACTGTTACAATATGGTCTAGCTTCCTGTTTTGACATACAGCCTTCTCCTAACTTAACCTCAGCATTCTACTTGAACATGGTGGTGTGGCTAGGGTATAGTGTTTCTGGTCACTGGCTGTGGCGTGTCTGTGAAGGGCCTCAAATGACAATCGTGGTGCCGAGGGCTTTTCTTGTGTCTAGAAATAAACTTGGCTCTACTGATCTTTGTAGAGAAAGCTCTACTTGCAAGAGGCCGTCTTGAGTTGATCCTACAATACTGTGGTATAATAAAAACACATTTGATTTTTATCTCTAGTTCTTGGGACAGGATGTCTAAGGCTTTTACAGAGTTCTAGAAAAGACCTTTCTTGTTGTATGGTCTGTTTTTGAGACAGGGTCTCATAGCTATATAGCCCAGGCTGATCTGGAACTCTCTATGTAGACCCATTTGGCTTCTAACTCACATAGAACTGCATGCTCTGCTTCTCAAGTGCTGAGGTTCAGGTGTGCACCCCCACATTAGTCTCGAGGTTCCTATTTCTGACATTTGGTCTTTGACTTCTGATACAGACTGTGAATTTCTCGAATGACCAGAAAGTCTCACTAGAACACTTACATCCTTTGTGATATTTTGGATGATGAGAGAGCATCTTTTATTCTGGGAAGTGACTCTGTTGGCTTCTAGATGTACTTCCAGGATGGGGGCTGGATGCCAGGGTCACTAGCCATATGATTAGAAGATGGACGTTTCAGAGCAGTCCCAAACTCCAGGGAGGGGAGAAGAGCTGCACGTTATATTACCCCCAGTGGCAGTGATGTAACCAGTATGTCTACCTAATCCTTCCACTAAAAACTGCAGAAGACAAGATTTGAGCAGGTTCTGTCTGTTGATGCAGCGTTAATGATCTGGATGGCAGCACGTCACAGCCTTTCTCATGTTTTTTATATTTTACATATCAGTTTTTTGTAACTGTCTCTGCGATACACCAGGAAATAGAAATGCATGTTTATGTGAGTTATTGGGGCCTCTGCAGTAAGATAACTGAGTCCAAGAGGGGGACTGTGGGAACATTGTAAGTATGCATGTAATAGTTCATAATGGATATTTTCCTCTGCCTTTTAAAAGTCATGATGTGTGTGGTTAGCATCCAAATGTAGGGTCCTGGAACACACACACACACACACACACACACATTGGGAGGGATCAGGGTTAGGGACATGGAGGGTCTTGGAATATACACACACACACACATACACACACACATACACACACACACAGACACACACACATTGGGAGGGATCAGGGTTAGGGACATGGAGGGTCTTGGAATACACACATACATACACATACACACATGCACACACACATACACACACATACACACACTGGGAGGAAGCAGGTTAGGGACATGGAAGGGTTGGAAGAAAAGGGAAATGATGTTATTATATTTTAATTTAAAAGGAGAGGAGGAGAAATGGAGTTTCCATAAATAGCAATGACAGCCAGGGTTGCCCATTAACTTTGGGGAATATTTCATGCTTTAGCATTTTGTTTCAATCTGGTTGATAAGTAGTCTTCTTGGTGATTCTAACCGATTTATGTTATTTACCTGAAATCCCCTGATTCATTAGGATGCACATTTACAATACAATACAGCAACAAAGCCAATATTCAATGCACAGGACTGGATAAAAGAAGTCTGACAGAGAGACGCAGTGTTAATTTTCAACACTTCCATGGCCATCAATCAAACTCATCATTATTCTGTCAGTGCAGTTCAAGCCAGACCCTGCTCAGTTTCCTAGTCCTGGAGGCTGCCCCTCAGTCTGCCCTATTATTTTTTCTGCTAACTATCTAGTAGCACATCCTAGAAACCTAGACAATATGATCAAAGGTTTAAATCCAGGAAGAAGACATTCTTGTTATATCTTTGTGTTTGCTTGTCTGATTGCTTGAGATGAGTGTTCTGGCTTCAGACTTGCTGTGAGCCGAGGAATGCCTTGAAGTCTTCTGCCTTCTCCAGCTTTCCTGCTCCTGAGTACTGAGATTATAGGTGTGCACCACAGCTCCAGCCCTTTGCTTGTTTAACAAGCTGTGACCTACATAACACCACAGGCAAAACTACAGTGCTTAGGAAACAATCTTCTCAGCAAATATTTATCTAGCGTTTTAAAAACAAAAACAAAACTAAGTGTTGGCGTGGATGCCGGAAAATAATGAGAGGGAGCTAATGGTTCAGTCACAGGAGCCCATAGTCACAGAGTCCTGTGAAATGACAAGTATTCTCAGCATGTACAGTGAGGATACTGAATGAATGCCACACTCAGAAAGGGCTGGCATTATAGGAGGATGCTGTTACCACTTTCTCTCCTAAAGAAACTGTTGCAGCTTCTCCATTCAGCTCAAAGAAAAAAAACGACTTTCTGTGAAATGCCAGGGACTAGTCAGGTTGACAGTAGTGTGTCTGTGTTTGAGAACACCGAACCATGAAAGAACATCTGTTTGGCTGTTTTGTGAAGCGAAACTTGTCACCCAGGATTTACTAACAGCTTTTTTGTACTTCACGACTTACACCACCTAGAACTACAACACCCCAGTCTGGCTAAAACTCACTATCAGTTAAGCCTAGGACAAAGAGCAAGCTAGAGAGACTGCAATCCCAGGACCCTTCTGCAGACAGTCTCCACATTTCAGTACTGTCTCCCTGGCCTTTCCACTCTGTAAAGACCTGGGAGAAATGTCATTTGTGGGAATGTTTCTTTTACAGAATAGAGTGGTAGCTTTAAAGTCTGGTCACTTGAAAGATGACAGAATCATTTTATTTGTTTGCTTAGTGTTGTTGAGACTCTTCCTGGGAAGGGACAGACCTAGTGACTACTAGCCTCAGGTATGACAGGGGTTCAACACTGAGATATTTATTCCAAAGCAGTTTTAAAATTCCTTTAAAGCAATCTGAAGCTCCCGCCCTAATGTACTTCTGAGAACTGTAAAATTTTAATCAAAGAAGCTTGTTCATAGACTGACTATTCTAACGAGTTTAAAAGAGAAAAAAGATTAGTGTGGGGCTGGGGACACATGTCAGACCACTTGTGGGAACGCTGTCTCTTCTGAACATGGGTCAGCAGGCTTGGGCTTGGTGACCAGTTTTGGTTTTTTTTTTTTTTTTTTTAAATCACTAAGCCATCTCCATTAACCTCAGTTTCCTTGCTTTGTTAAACCTGAAAACATATTTTAAAATGTTCCCATCGATGCTCCCACCTGTAAAGGAGACTCAGTAAAGTTGATGAGAAACCCAAAGTAGCATTGTTTCCTGTCCGTCTGGTCCTCTAGACCTTTAAGAACTGAAGAGACTTTAACCCAAGGAGAATGGAGATGTGAAGTCTCATCAACATACCATCTCTTTTGTCATTTAATGGCCATCCAACATGTGTCCCACAGTCACAAGAGCACAATCAAAGTTACCTGTGTGCATGTGTTTGGTTGTTTTCTTTTGGGGTGTGTGTGTGAGTGTGTGTGTGTCTGTGTGTATGTATGTGTGTGTGTCTGTGTGTATGTATGTATGTATGTGCATGTGCATGTGTATATATGTGTGTATATGTGTGTGTGCATGCATGTATGTGCATGTATGTGTGTGTGTGAGTGTGTGTGTGTCTGTGTGTATGTTTGTGAGTGTGTCTGTGTGTATGTATGTATGTGCATGTGTATATATGTGTGTATATGTGTGTGTGCATGCATGTATGTGCATGTATGTGTGTGTGCAAGTGTGTGAGTGTATGTGTGTGAGTGTGTGCATGTGAGTGTGTGCATGTGAGTGTGTGTGCATGTGTATTTCTGTACGTGTATGCATGTATGTGTGTTTGCGTATGTGTGCATGCATGTGTATGTGTGTGTATGTGTGTGTATGTATGTGTGTGCACGCACGCATATATGTATGTATGTGTGAGTGTATATGTATGTATGTGTGTGTATATGTGCATGTGAGTGAGTGTGTGCGTGTGTGTGTTTTAATAGTAGGGTTGGTGTAGGGGATCTTAGGGTGGTATCAGGAAACTCAAGACAAAAGTTTCCAAAAGGGGGCATACTTAAAATGTAGCCTGAGGAGGACTTGCAGACTTGAGACAGACTTGGAGACAGACAGGGCGGAGAAGGGGGTGTCCCTGTGAGGCTCAGCAGCTTACCAGACAGCAGATCTTTGTTGGCACCTGGTGGTTCCAGGAAGGGCCTATGAGTGGACACCACCCAGGGGGAGCCAGCATGTAAGGGGAAATACCTGATATTCCAAACATTCCCCTCCTGGGAAGGGGACATTAACAATAGAACAGATAGTCTCCAGGTACACATCTGCTGATCTGCTAATACAGGTAAACCTTAATGACCACTGCCAAAGGTTGAAACATCCATCCCTAGAATTTAAAACAGCCAATGAATTCATAACAAGCACCCCATAGCCTGAGCTTGGACCATTTCCAGGACTGTACCCCGCAAGCTCTGAAGCCCCTAGAGCCCTCCTCCTAATAAAAACCTTTGCCTCTGCTGCTCAGGACCACTCCCACTCCACCACTATGTAGGATGGACAGAGTGACCCAAGCCAGCTTGTCAATAAAAAGACTCTTTGCTGTTGCATTGGACCGGTCTCTTGGTGGTCTTTTTAGGGGGTTCTGGACCCTGGGTACAGGATCCTGAGTCCCATGAAAGAGGCCGTGTCTCCAACTAATGTAGCAGGTGGGTAGAGAAAGACAAGGATCCACAATTGTTTCAAGTCACTAAATGTGAGTTTCCCATTGCAGAGTGGAGTCCTAATCTATAAGAGTCATGACCAACCTCAGCCTATATATCATCAATAACTAACTCACACATCATCCTACTTCTTGTCAACCCCCCGAGAAGTGTAGGGTAACGTTAGCCGTTATGAGCAAGTTGAGGGAAGCAGAGCCCAAATCAAGTACTGTTTTCACATTTCCCAGAGGCATAGCAGGGATGCACAGAGGACCCAGCAGATAAAGGCATTAATGTTTCCTAAGGAAGTGTTATGCTAATTTTCTTCTAGACTTGGCAAGAAGTCTATGCCTGTTTCTGAACTAGCATACAATGAATGAAGTGGGGTAGAAGGAGGAGATTATAAGATCCCAAAAGGATGTATCTGAGAAGGATGGTCTGGACTGCCAGGATTTAATGTTGATCCCTGTCATTTACCCATGCAAACTTGAGCAGAGCTCAGCTTCCCTCACTGGAATGTGTATGCTACCCACGGAACAGTGTTAGCACCAAATACCCAGTTCATAGTATATACCAGGAGGAACTGTTAATGAATTCTCAGCAGGGTGTGCACACTTGCGGCAGGTGCCCCTAAATAAGCAATAGCAACCTTTGAAGCTTGAAAATAAGGTCTTGGTGCTCTTGCTTCCCGTTTTCCTAAAATGTGTCCCTACAATCGTTGGTCCTGTGGCTTTATGAACACCACCTCATGCCTACTATTCTTTTCCTCACATTCCTTTGGTCATTTCTACTGATTGGCAAAACCCCTGATGGCTAGCTCTTTCTCCACATGTCTCCTGCTAGTCAACTGTTTCTTGAGCACACAAAACAGCATTTGAGCCTGTGGCTTGTTCTAAATGTACCTTAGCACTGTGCTAAGAATCTGTCAATAGGGGGAGCTCAAGGAATATCTTAAACAATGACCCTGCTTTAGCAAACTTGAAAAAAATTAAAAAGAAGCAAAGTCATTGTATGGCTGTATGATTTTGTTATCAACTGGAAAATAAGAGGACATAAATTCAAGGCAATATAAGTAGACATTACTAATAAGACAGTGCTTGGATTTTCTATAGAGGAAGATGATTTACTTAGAGTTCTGTCTCTGCGGGAATCTGGTACAGATTTTGATTTCATGTTGATAAAGATGACAATGTATTGCGAGAGGTGAGCCATGTAGATGTATTCCCACTGGATCCGTTTTGCTTAAGAAAAGTTCAGAATGGTTGTGTTTAGTTTGTTCAGACGGGTAAATAATAACATGCAAGGATGTCAAGCTGAATGAAATGTTACAACTGTGTTCAAAAATTCCACCGAGGTGTTCGTAAGGAGGTTTTGTTTATACAGTTGTTTAGGAAACTTGGAAAAACCTTCAAGGGAAAGAATTTTTCCTACTTATTTATTTGCTAGAACTCTCCAACTCAAAAGCTCCATCCATGTGTTGTCACTGGGAGGAAAAACGTTGCTTGATGCTCTGCCTTAAGCAGTCAGAGCAAGGACAGCTTGTTGATGGCCATGGTATGTGATGATTTCCAAGGTTCAGAGAAGTTCATAGGGAGGAACATACCCTGATGGCAAATCTTTGCAGTGGGTCATGTGGCATGGGGGGTGTGATAGGCTGGATTTATACAGCTCTTCCAAAGCCCGGTGACTGGGCAATCTGGACTGTAATACTCCAAATTGCTGGGTAACTACAAGTAAGGTTCGCCTTAGCAACATCTCTATCAGGGTGTGGCAGGTGTCATTTCATCTCTTAAAACAGACTACAATATTTCCCTATCAGACTATTCCAAAGATAATATTTTCAGTCACTGTTAGGAATGTAGACTCAGCCTAGTGGTGGTGCATGCCTTTAATGACAGCATGTGGGAAGCAGAGGTAGGTGAATCTCTGTGAGTTCGAGGCCAGCCTGGTCTACAAATCAAGTTCCAGAACAGCCAGGACTGTTACACAAAGAAACCCTGTGTGTTTGGAGTGGTGTGTGGGGACTCAAACTTAGATTTTCCACATTCAAACATGATGATAAAACATATAATGCTGAATTTTCTAGGCCAACTCAGAAGATGGCATTCACAGTCAGGATTTGACCAACCTATTGACTGGAATATGGATGTTCAGACTGGCATGTTTGTCCATGTAAAATATGAACTTTAGATACTAAAATAATTGATATTACACCATGCCAATCAAGAGATTATGAAACAATGTATGTGACATGTTTTGTTTTGTTTTTGAGACAGGGATTCTCTGTGTAATCCTGGCTGTCCTGGAATTCACTCTGTAGACAAGACTGGCCTCGATCTCAGAGATCTGCCTGCCTCTGCCTTACAAGTACTGGGATTAAAGTCATGTACAACCTCTGCCCTGATGACATATTTTTGAGCCATAGAAGGTATGATGTGTTGTTTTAATTCTACTCTTCAAAAATTCCTGCATTAATGTGCCCGGAGTGGATGTGCCTCTCTGGGCTGGCCCACTTTGGGACTTCTTGACCTTTTGGGGGGAAAGGATGGGGAGGGGTGAGGCAGAGGGCTGGCTGGGAGGGATTGGGAGGGGTCAGGGGAGGGGGAGCAGGGGGGATACATCAATGGAGATGACTTTTTTTTTAATGAAAATAAAATTTAAAAAAAACCTAGAAAAAAATTTCCCATATTATCAGTGATGGCCAAGCTTTATGTTTATAATCAGCGATACATAGGTTTGATTTGATATAAAAAAAAGCATGTTCAGAGCTTCGGGAAATGATGTAATAGGATTGTTCCCTAGAAGAATTCCCCAAGAGTTAGTATTTCCTACCTCATTTCCTTTACTTCCAGCACTGGATTTCATTTCCTTCGGTTGCTATATGAAGGAAAACAACAGAGTTTAGATAGAGATCCATCAGCACTACATCAGGATGGCAATCATTACTACTGTCATTACGTTCATAGTCAGAATCCTGGCTTCTTTAACAGTAACACTGGTCATTTCATTCACTGAACCCTCACTTAACCTGCCTAGATTAATACCGAAAACCAAACTAAACCCCAAATCATCAGATACTTGTTTTTGTAGATGTCTTTCTGCTAACCAGTTTTATGTAGTATGAGATTTCTGGCCTGGACTTTTGGGCCTAGCCTCGAGGTTTAGGCCTGCAGACCCACAGACCCGCAGAGACACACAGATGCTTACAATAGTTTTAGGCTGATTGGCCTAAGGCCCAGGCATATCACTTGCTAACTCTTTACCCTTAATCTAACCCATGACTCTTATCTTGTTCAGCCATGCGGCTTGGTACCTTTTCTCAGAGCAACATAGTTGTCCTCTGTTTCTTCTGGCTTCTTTCTGGCATTCTGCTCTGTTCTTCCTGTTCCTAGAGTCTTCTTAGTCTGGTAGCCCTGCCCACACTTCCTGTCTGCCTTTGGCCAATCAGCACTTTTTATTAAACTCATAGGCAGGGACAATTATTTACAATGGAACAACCTAATCCCCCTACAGTTTTATGTTTCATAAAGTATTTCAGGCAGATGCAGTGGCATCCAACATTCAGATGGATGCTGAGTTAATAAACCAGAGGAGTAGCAGTTTGTGGCAAGAAAGGCAATAGGGTCTTGGGAAGTCTATAAACTATCAGAGAGAGGGGACCAAGGAGAGAGAAAAGACAGGATGAGAACTCTAGGCCGAGAGGAAGTGGTCCACAGGAGACGCACACAGGGTGGGGTGGGGCCAGAGCTTTCTAGGCAGTGCCTTCGGTGTGTTGGGACACCCCAAGAACAGCCCCTTGTTCTGAAATGATAGTGCGTTCCTTCCACACATTATTGGATGTCACTTCCTGGGAGACTTTAAAAACCAAACTAGAACTGCTCCATATTTAATCCAGATCCCGGCAGTTGTTATGATCAACACTCGCCAGTCACCCTGGAGGCTGGCAGTGCTGCATTGCAGTTGTTCAGAGCTCATGGTCAGGGTTCCTGCTCAATGTCCTTTTTACTGTCTGCATTTTTCAGTGATGGCAACTTTGTTACATCAGAAATTGTGTGAGAAATTTTGTACTTGTTACAGTAAATAAGTTGAGTAAAAACTATGTAAAATAAGTAAGAAACAATGGCACATAAGAAACTCTCACATGAGGAACACAGCAAAATACTCTGAATTATATAGCCTGTTAGCAAAGCTTCAGGTGGTGTGTGGGTGGGTGGGGGTGGGGGGGATGCTTGTGCATGCATTTGCTACTTACCAGATGTCTAAATTCTACGGACAGACTCCCATTGGAGGATTCCTCCATGGACATGGCCTTGACTTGAGTTCCGCAAAGCACAAATCTTCTATTGCTAGAAAGAAAAAAAAAATCTCTGCTTTAAAAAAAAAACAAAGGTTTGGGGTCAATATGTACTTAAAATAATAGGAAAAAAAAAAAGAACTCTGTAAAGTAAATACCTTACCTTAGAGTTGAAACATTCCTGTAAAACCAAGAAGAATCTTTAAAGGGATCTGGTTATTAGACCCAAGAAGACATTTCTAGATACTTTACATCACACTAGATGGAGCATCATCTAAGTCTTCATAGTTAAATGTTTGAACTTAAAATCAAGTATTTAAAGTATGGTGATATATAGAGAAATAGATACAAAAGCTTAAAATTATCATATAAGAATTTAAAAATGATTGCCGTATTTAAAATGAAATTAGAAAACTTACTTGTCAATGGATGCTTTAACTTTCACCTGATAGTTGAGTTCTGGCAATTTTATTAGTAGTCTGGAAAGAAAGGCGAATAAAGAATCAAAGATAAAAATTTAGAAATTGTCAGCACTTTTTCTACAAAGAATTAAATACATTTCTAGTAATACATATAAATAAAACATCTCCACTTCTATGTGAATGTGTTTTAAAACGTAAGTCCTCGAGTTTGCTTTGTGACTGACTCTGCTGGCCACGGTCACTGTCACTGCTGAGAAACACTTGCTGTCTGTACATTTCTCAGTTGGTAGGTGCTACAGTCATTGGTCCGTTCAGAAAAACAGCTGTTTGTCTGGGCTGAAATCTGAAACAGACATATTTAAGATGGTTCTTTGCAAGTCTATTAACATGACTCCATCCTTCTTCCCTTACTACAGAAACAGAAACAAATCTGTAAACTTAGCAAAACTAAATGTTTGAGAATTTTGATGGTGAACATATTGAGAAAGACCAAACTTCTAAAACGAATGTAGAAAATCCTCATTAAGTTATATTCGTAATTTGAAGGACAGTAATATATGTTTTCGTAGCAGCAAGCGTGCTCGTAACTTAAAAAGGCCTAACATTGAACAAAGGGACAGTTCAAGTTCAAATGAGAATTCTATCCCCCACCCCCACCCCGGCAAAATCCCCCAAAGTGTCTATGTATGCTTATGTCTATGGATTCCTGCATCTATGGCCACATTCACTCATTCACTGACCCATTCATTCATTCATTCATTCATTCATTCATTGAGCATGGCTCCATCCCAAGCCCTATCCGTCCATCCAATAATATGGAACTCCTCATGTATATTGAGTATAGTCTCATATATCTGAAAACTCATGTAGCAAGAAGAGAAGAAGGCATAACTATGTGTCAAAGGAAAAAAAAAAAAAGGTCAAGCAGATGGGATTTATAGAATATGGAGGAAATGCATTAGAATTAGAGACACCAAAGCCATAGCTCACTAACAGCCCAAGCAGATGTGCATGCAGTGAAGCTTTGCTTCTTAAACGCCTTGTGTGAAGCACAATGTTGGCTTCCGGGTGGAATATATTAAATGTAAGGTCAGTAGTAGATGGTGAAGAGGGTGTGTGATCTCATGAACATATATTTTTCTTTTCCATCTTCCTCCTTATTCTGCTCCAGAAAGGACTGGATCCACTATAAAGTCCTGATGACTGAGCCTAGAGCAGTGGTTCTCAAACCGTGGGCCCGTGGCCCCTTATGTTATGATTCATAACAGTAGCAAAATTACAGTTATTACGTAGCAACAAAATTTTTTGCTTGTGGGTCACCACAACATGAGGAACCGTGTTAAACGGTTGCAGCATTAGGAAGGTCAAGTCTCTGTCCCGGAGACTCCAATGTCACCCTCTCCTTCAGACAGGGAGCACAGAGATATGGAAGAGCTTTAGAGGGAAAATTTCCCTCATCTAGCAAGAAAGCATACGAAGTTCAGGGACGGAAGATGAGGACCCAGTAGTCAAGCTGAGGAGGAGGAGGAGGATACGCAGGACAGGGATCTGTGCTCAGGCATCGGTCCAGACGAGTCCTAAGCACTACCTGCTGGGAACCTCTTCCACTCAGCTAGACAGTTCTTATTATTCTCTCTTTTTTTGCCACACAGGCTTTCCGGCTTGTCATCTACGTAGAGATCTCACGTAAGATAGGATATGACCACGTCTCCATCCGAATTCTCACGTCACTGTCTCCTGGCTCCTATAGAGCTTGGAGATGAGGAACGCACGACTCTTAAGAGTGAAATTTTAAAAAGAAACGTGGCTGATTCCTTCTGTTCCTTCTTGTATCTTGGTGCAAGATTTACACAACTAAGTCAGCAGGGAGGCTTAATTAAGGCTTTTGAAACGCAGATTGAAAAGCGCCTCCCCTTTAAAAACTGTGATCAAGAGTCCTACCATAGAACCCTCCGTTACTCTCCACCATGGAATCAATAAAGGCTTTCAAATTCGCTCAGCATCCTAGGGTTCAGGAACGTGCAGGTCTGGGCCTAGAGTTTCAGGCACAATAAAAATCTTGGAAAGCAGGGCTGAAACACATTGTCTTAAGTTTGCTAGGGGAAAACTTAAGTTTTGACTGTTAATGCTCATAAAAATGTATCAAATATACAATTAAAGCTCGGGGAAAAAAATCACACAAGCTCACACATCTCTAAATCAGCAAGAATATACTGAAAACTATAATGCTCAAAGCTTTGTGGGGACCCAATAAGCCATTTACTAGGTTATCACAGGGGAAGCACATGCCATTCATTTCCTGGATATTCTGCCTCCCATAGTCTGCCCCCATCTGTCTTTTCAATTCTGTTTCTCTCTGCTCTACTCTCGTACAGAAGAGACTCAGCCATTATTTCTGTATGCTCATTCTCCTGTACGTCGCCCCTCTGTCTTTCCCGTCCCTTCTCACATTAGCCTTTCCAGCAATTAATCCCAGAGTGCCTGATAGTATGATTACATACTTTCACGCTAACATCCCTCATGTCTTCATCAATATGTTTTTGTGTTCTTGACAAGCTAACTCTCATCCTAACTTTTCTGCAAGGATTTGCCAGAGTTCAGCCTGGGCTTAGCAGGTGTCTATGAAGAACAACTGAAGGTAAGGCGCCTTACTTAGAAGTGGCTGTAGCGCCATAGACATAAAACAGCAGAATGAGTCTCTCCTTACCTCAGCTTTGCAGTGAACTGAATGAGCGTCTTAAGCACCATCGGCCTCTGAGGGTGTGTTGGCATACATGGCTGTCTTTCAACCACAAATGAACTAGATGAAAAGGAGATATCATTTAAAAATGTTAAAAATAATACCCACAGAGTAATTTGATGCTTGTTTCCCACAAAGCCCCAACTTTTTACACTTGGAAGATGCCTAAGCCCCCCCATTCCTCCAGTCATGTAAAATAACAGGAAAAATGCCTGAAGGTCATCCCTAACTAACAATAGTAATTCTTAATTACCTGTTATGAACTCAATAAAGATCCATGCTTATACTATATAACAAAAAAGAGACTTAATTTTTATGCCATTTTGGACTGAATGTCGGGATTTCTGGTGCCAAGAATTAGAAATTTTTTTCTCCAATGATTTTATACAACGCGCTCCCCACCCTCATTTCTTAGATCAAGAGGATATCCTTCATCTTCTCTAAAATGTGAAAACTGAGTGGGAGGTGCGTGATGTGGTTAATTACCTCATGGAAAACTGAGTCAGCTGCCAGGAGACTTGTTGCTGACTAAGGAGTAAAGAGTGGAAATGTGGTTCTGAGCCTCTGGGGCTCTACCCCTGCTTCCTGCTTCTCTCCTCTGTACAGAGAGACCACCAGAGTCACAGCTACTCACTTCTTGAAGAGGTTGTAGATCAGGAGGGTGGCTCTTTCCAGCAGGTGAGCTCTCTGAGTGGGGATGGGGTCGCCTTCGTAAGTCATCTTGGTAGATTGCTCCTCTAATTTCTCCAGCTGTTGTCTGAGTTGGAAAAGACTTTCTGCCAACAGGGTAAAGCTATTGAACAGCAAATGACCGTTTTTCCCACTTAGTGACTGAGCTAGCTTAACAACTGATTATATTTCATAAATAGTAAATGATTAAGTGATTAAATTAATTAAACAATTCACTTAATTCCAATTATGACTTATGAAAATTCTTTATTTTCCCTAAACCTTTGCTTCTTGAATATGTATCACGTTAAGTATTTTCTAATTTGTGCTTTTAATTTACAGACATCCTTTATGAGATATTGCCAACATCTGGACGCAAATCCCTTTTAATTGGCCTTTAGATTCTGTTAAGTGTGCATATTAAAAATATGGTTTTCACTAAGTCAGAGACAGACCAATTTAAAATGTAGAGTCCAAGACATGGAGAATGTTACATGTCAAACCCACCTCCCTCCCTATATACTCATTTACAGTTCCTGAGAATTAGTGGAAGTGATGACCGAGTCATTCTGTCGGAAGTTACACAGGGTTTAGGGAATGGTGCTTCTAGTATCCAAGTGGAGTTCTGTTCCTTATGTGTTGATTTTCCTTAGAGATGGAGGGGAGGGTTAGGTCAGCAAAAGAACAGCAAAGGCTGAAACAGATTGGGAAGAGGCTGGGCTCCAGCTGGAGAGCAGAATACCTGGGCTGTCCTTACAGCAACTCTTCTGTCAAGCACCAGATAGAAGGGACGGGGGAGGGGCTGTGGCCCTGCTGGGTTTCACTGTAGACGCCATTATTGCAGAGTTCTTCAGGTTTTTAGAGAATTGGGGAAAATCCGTATGCTTTATAATGAGCACATGTCCATGGCTCTCTTAGACAGTCTTATTTTGTATTTATGAATCAGAAAACTTTTTATTAACATTCTTATCTTGTAATGTAAAAAGTATCTACTCTTAATGGCATGTCTGTCTTTTAAGTAGAGATGCCTTGTATTGACTGCTGGAGAGTATGTTGTTTGCTATAGTTTTGTATAAGGTCTTTTAAGATATCATGTCTGCATAGTGAAGAATCCTTATGCCTGGAGATGCTTCCTTTTCTTCCCCAAAGAGGGGAAGCTGAGAACAGTGAGCAGTGATGCCTTTGTACTCAGTAGTACCAGCTTAGTATAACCTGTGCTCACTCGGAGCACAATGAAGCCTGTACTTCCCATGCTTTACCAGTTCTGAAGTTGGTCCAGCCCATTGTGGAGTGGGCCACCAATGCAGGCAATCTGCTGCCGCCTCTTCCAATCTTGAAGTTCTTCTAGCATGCTGCTCATTAGCAGGTCAGACTCGGCTACTATCTGTGTCATCCTACTGAGCACTTCCTAAAAACAGACGGGAGGTGAAGAGCTCGCACAACACGTTACAGTTCTGCATACAAAGCAAGCTGATCTGAGAGATGAAGGTTTGATTAAAATTAACCAAATATTTGATCAAGGCTAGTTTCTACTTGATATAGTATTGCCTTTCCAAGCATTATAATTGGGTAGTGTCACTGGAACTGTGGCCACAGTTGACATTCTTATGCTTCAGTTTAAATGTGTCCAATGGGAACGTCTGTGCCAATATTGAATGCATTGGAACAGCTGTTTCTTTTACATGTGTATGGGTCTTGTGCCTACATGTTTGCTTGGACAATGAGTGTGCAGTGCCTACAGAAGCCAGGAGAGTGTTGGATCCTTAGGAGAGTTTCAGTTCCGGGAGAGAACCACCTTGTGGGTTCTGGGAATGAAACCCGAATCCTCTGGAGATGAGCTAATGTTCTACCCTAAGCCATTGCTCTAGAGCCTGTTTCTACTCTTTATTATTATTATCATGAATGTGATTATCCAACAATTGGCAAATACACTGATTGAAACTTGGGTCTTTCTGTGTTACTTTTTCTTCAGGCTTTCTCTGTGCTAGGGAGGCAGAGTGAAGGACTGGGAGGTGAAGCTTCTCTTCAGGCTTCCAATAGAGTAGCACTGTGAGTTTGGACAAAGCATTACACTTGCTATAACTAAGTTTCCTCATATATGTAATTGGGCGGATGGGCTAAATTATTTTCAGAGTTCCTTCTGTCTTGAATTTTATTTTTCAAGCAAAATAAGATGGTCCATGTAAAATGTATGCAGATTACCCATAAGAGCCTTACATTTTAGCTTGGGCTAATTTCTTGCATGCTTGCAATATTATGTATTTCTAGTTATAGTCAATTTAAGATGAAAATAAAACTTATTTGGATTCATATACATTCATTCACCAAAATGTGATCATTTAGAAAATGAACTACTGATTTGTTGTTGGTTAAATACCAATTGCATTTACTTTTAAAGAGAGGTAGAAAATTGAAATAGGAATATTTAATCTCTTGCAAATATTTCATTTGAGTCAAAAAATATTTATTCTTGGTTGCCAACAAGCTATTCTTCAGCTTGGGAGAATTCACAAATAGGACAATATTTAACAGTGTCATCCTCAGACTAGAATATAGAATACGAATTTTTCCAATACAGTTTTAAGTCATCAAGTAATTATTAATTATAAATGTGTAGTGTAACCCACTTCAGCATGTTAATCTTGGTAAGCTTTCACCTTTAGTTAATGATACCTCCAGCAGCATTTCACAGCCCAGGGAATATCGGGGGTAGGAGGCACAGGGTCTTTACAAGTTTACTTAGTCATGGAAGATAGTTCCTGGAACACTGCCATATTTTCCTTCAGCATAAAGGGAACTGATGAAGTCTGAGACCTTGGTTATTTTCAGTGGAATGGGGGTTAAGAGAAGAAATCCAGATAAAACAGCAGATTAAAATTCTTCACCAACCTTTCTCTTGAAGTCCAGGCTATTAAGCATTTCTTGCAGTGTCAAAACTTCCTGGTTCATTAGGATACTATTCTTGTCACCCTGATCTGCAAAGGGAAAGAGACAGATTCGGAGTCATCATATTTAGGGCAAACCCTTTATTCCCGAATCATTCCATATCACTCCACCTCCAAACCAGCCCTGTATGGGACCAGGAGCCTAGGCTGTCAGTGACAAAATGGGCTCCTGGTGTTGAGCATGGAAGTCTAGTCTGGGGATGTTCTCATGCTGCTGGGAAGAATTCCAGCCAAGTGTGCACAGGGACCTTCTCTCTGTCTACATGCCAGGGTGAGGGCACGCTTCACCTAGTACTCAGGTTTTGGCAGTGAACAAAGAAAGGTTTGGTAATGGGTTTGTTTCACTGGATCTGCCTAAACTGAGGGAAAAATGCTTGTTAGATATAAGAAAAGGGAAATTTCTTGTGCTCACGATTAAATCATGTGACTCATTCTGGGCTTCTACTCATCTCTCCCCATCCATCCATTCTCTGCCTGGCAGAGTTAGTCTTAATAAGCTTAGAGGAATTAATAAAGTTTTTACTTTTCACTTCCCTTACAAATTGGACTACCTCACAACAGAACTGGTCATGGAAAAGAATAGAAAATAAAAATTATTGGATAGTAAGATATGCAATAAGCCAATACCATATAGATTAGTTTGAATATTAAACCTTTTGGCACACAGCAAAGATTTGGGGATGCTTATCTAACTTATATAATTGCAAAAAAAAAAAGTCAAACGAAAATATTGTGACAATTTTTCTCTACAAATTATCACTAATCCTCGGGATGTTATTTCTGGTTGTAACAGTTTTCAAATTCTCCATTTCTTGGATAATACACATAGAAAAATGTATTACTGCTTTATCAACTGAAACTTTATTAGCCAATACTTTTCAGTTTTCTCTATAATTTTTTTCTCTTATCTTTTATTTCATTTGTATCCCTGTGGGGAAAACGTTTGTTGATTTAAGTAATAAAATGTTAAAATCGTCTTTGGGTGTCTGTCTGTTATGACAGGCTGGCCTTACACTCCCATATGACTGAGGGTGACCTTGAACTCTTGCCTCCACTTCCTACGTGCTGGGTTAAAAGTGTAAACCGCTATACCTGGATGCATTTTAAAAAATTTTATAATGCACATGAACTGAAAAGTACTGAGGTGACGTAATAAATTATATTAAAAACTATTCTACTGTTAAGTGTATCTTGTTATATTGTAAGTCTTAAACTTCATAGTTTATGTGGAAATTGGAAAAAGTCTGTCTTCGGTGACACTTGATAAGATACAGTGTTTACAGACTTTTCTAGAATCATGGATCCCTTTGATAAGTATTAAGCCTAAGTTGTGCTATTTCTTCTAAGGAGAAAATTTGAACATGTAAATAATCATGAACATTTTAAACATTCCACGGCAGTCATGGCATCATGAACATGACAGAATTATAAAATACCTTCTTCAGAAAAAATGAAGCATTTGATAATAGTCACCCACACTGCTTTGGAGGTAGGCACTTGCTAACATTTGAGTAAAGAGGATTGCATAAAATAAATGTCTATATTTGCTTTCTTCTAAAAAATAGTTTGAAATAAGTAAAATTGTAAAAATATTACAGGGTTCCCATCTTTCCTTGTGATGGTTTAAATGAGAATCATTTTATAGCTCCTATGTTTGAATGCTTGATCCCTAGTTAGTAGACCTGTTTGGGAAGGATTGGACCAGGTATGGCTTTGTTGGAGGAGGCATGTCACTGGGGTTGGGCTTTGAGGTTTCAAAAGCTCATGTCAGGCCCAGACAACTCTCTCAGTTTTCTATAGATCAGAATATAGCTCTAGCTCTTATTCCCAACACCTGCCTACATGCCACCATGCTCCCTGCCATGATGATGGACGGAAACTCTGAAGTTATAAGCAAGTCCCAATTAAATGCTTTCTTCTAGAAGTGGTTCTCTTCAGCAAGAGAAAAGCAAATAAGACAGCTGTGTATTGTTCTCTATTGTCTGATGCAAGCAGAGTTTGATGATCAAAAACCAACAAATCATTACTGTTGAAATCCTGTCAACTAATCCAGACGGAATGAACTAGACCCTCAACAATTAGCCCAATAATTACAGGATAGTTAGACTATCAATCCACTACTGCTTACACATCTCAGGGCTTATAAATATTTTCATTTTCTCTATCCATCTAACTATAAACAAATACTATTTATTTATAAGTATCATTATATAACTAGAACAAACTTGATGTTTAAGTATGGAGTCAAATTTAGAATTTTGCATTTGGGCATTTGTTTGATTAGTAAAATTATGTTCTTGAAATACTTAAAAATAAAACTTTAAAATTTCATACACAAGATTATATATAAAATGTCTAATTCTCTGGAAGATAAATACATAGATATGTATGTTTGTGACTATGTAGAGAAAATTTAAGACATTTTAACCATGTTTTCTGTAGATTATGAGACTTCACGTGAGTTTTATTTTTAATACTTTTGCCTACTTTGCAAGTTTTTTCCTATGAAACATGATTTTATTTTATAATTTTTGAAAATTCTAAGGACTCACCTAATATTAGTAACTTCCTGTAGGGGTATTATGTTGTTTCATGGTAAATAATTGTCCCACCCACTGGTTTAATAAAAAGCGCTGATTGGCCAAAGGCAGGCAGGAAGTGTGGGCGGGACTACCAGACTAAAAATTCTGAGAACAGGAAGCACAGAGCAGAATACCAGAGAGACCACCAGAGAGAAGCCGGAAGAAGCAGAGGACAACCATGCTGCTCTAAGAAAAGGTACGGAGCCCCATGGCTGGACAGGATGAGTCATGGGTTAGTTTAAGGGTAAAGAGGTAGCAAGTTGTATGCCTGGGCCTTAGGCTGATCAACCTAAAACTATTGTAAACATCTGTGTGTCTCTGTGGGTCTGCGGGTCTGGGTCCTAAACCTTGAGGTTAGGCCCAAAAGTCAGGGCCAGAAACCTCCTACTACAACTTCCTGACTAGATTAGATAACTATTTTCATTTTTATTAGTGGGTTTTATTATTTTCTTGAGGAACTTTGTTGCTGTGTATCTCAGATGGGCTCCCAACTCTCATTCTCCGGCTTCAGCCTCACAATCTCTGGGATGTTAGGCATGTGTACCCTCACCCTCCACTCCCCGAGATCCTGACTCCCTAGGATGTTCTTCCAGGGGAAGACACATGTTGCAGTGACTATCATTTGTCATGTAACTTGTATTTGCTTTGAATTGGTTAGTAAATAAATATATGTGTATAACCTAAATGCACAGAAAAAAAAAGCAAAACTGGAAATTTTTATTTGTTCTACAAATGAATAAACAAAATTGGCGGGGCTCACCTAAGGAAGAAGATAAAATTTGCTTGCAACGCAACTCTTGTCCCCGTGTAGTCATAGACGTAACAACTTACCCATTGTCTGAATTGTTTTATACCTGTAGTCAAATTCATCTTGCAGATCTTCTAAGTATTTGGTGTCTTGTTCTGTCATCTAAAAGAAAACATGCTCAAAGAAAATACCAAACTATGTTGCCACGTTTAAGCACACCACAGACACATCATATGTATTCAAAACAATGCGCTGGAGATCCCTGCCTACACCATGCCTGTCGGGAGCCTCTACCTCCAAAGAGCGACCCCACAGGAAAGCTGTATTTGCTGGAAGATCAAGTTAAATGTTTTCTTCCATCTTAAAAAATATTTATATTTTATGTTTATGAGCACACATGCATACGGTGTTTGCGGAGGTCAGAAGAGAGTATCAGATCCCCTGCAACGGAAGAGACAGTTGCGAGTTATCAAGGGGAACCAAATACAGGTCCTCTGCAAGAGTAGCGAGTGCTCCCAACCTCTGAGCCATCTCTCTATCTCACCCAATTTTTTTTCTTCCTTCTTAGGAAATCTTTCAGTATTTTTTTTTTTTTAAACAAGAGCTACTAATCACATAGCGTCATTTGCTGGAGAGAACTGATCCTTTTGCCCTTGTTCTGCTCTGCTCAGTAGGTAATGACAATTCTGCCTGAACAGATTTTCTTTCTACTTTTAAAAATATACTTGCATTTTTTAAAAAAAATTCTGTCTTTGAATTTTTGCTTTTTCTTTTCTCCAAACACATCAGTGTTTCCTAATCAGTCATAATACTTGAGATCTTGAATATTGGTTTTTCATCTAGATACTCCCTAAGAGTCTACTGTATCCAATTTTGCTTTTGCAGACAAAGAAACAGAGGCTAGAGCCTTGTGGTGGTTGTGGTGGTGGTGCACATCTTTAATCCAGGCACTCACGTGGGAGGCAGAGGTGACCAGTTTGAGCCTGATCTACAGAGGGTGTTCCAGGACAACCAGGGCTACACAGAGAAACACTGCCTGGAAAAACCAAATGAATGAATGAAGAGAAAACACAGGCTTAGCAATGTGAAGTGAGCCGGTGTCTGGAGAGCTCCATCAGCACAACTGTGATCCCCAAACCAGGCTCCAGAGTCCTACATTTAGACTGCTTCTCCCATCCCAAGAGGTCTTCGCTAAGGAAGCCCACATCCTTCCCCTTCTCCACAATTTCACCATGTAAATTACTGATTAGGAAAAATACCAAATTTGTGGTCAGCATAAATTTCTGCCTCCACTCTGTGGGTTAAGTTTATGGACTTGAGCACACATCTATGCTTCATACTTTAGCCTGTTTTTTGTTTTGTTTGATTTTGTTTTTGAGACAGGCTCCATGTAGCCCTGGCTGTCCTGGAACTTGCTATGTAGACCAGCCTGACCTCAAATTCACAGAGATCCTCCTGCCTCTGCCTCCTGGATTAGCGGTGTGCACCACTGTTCGTAAAATATGTATGCCTCTATTTATAGGATGGAGAATTGGGAGGGAAGGAAGGGGGAGGGAGGAAGAAAAAGACAGCCACATTTATGTGAGGGAGCTCTTGCCCTGTCACATGAGCTGGTACCTATCAGGGAGCCCGTGCCTCGCCAGCATTAGTCAGGATCACCTCTTTCTTCTGTTGTCTTTCGCTCTTGACATTTTTAAATCTTAGAAAAGGTAATGGCTGTTGACTATGCAGCATACTGCCCACCTGATAACAACACTACAATATTTCAGCAGCTTCATCAAGCCTGAACTTTACATGTATCGTCCTTTTGGCAACCTGCCATAAAATTATTTCTTTTTTTTCCTATAAGAAAGTTGAGGTTCACAGACACATGGCGGTAGGCACTCAGATGAGACTGCAAAGCCATCCAGGTCTAGCTTAGCTTCGAAGTCTCCCTCTTTTTAACTCCAATGCACTTCTTGCAGTATTTCATTTGGATGGTAAATTAGATCTACAGAAAGCGATGAACTACTAAAAGATGGGAACTCACATACTCTAGGGAAATACGTTAAAATTAAGTAGAGTTTCAAAGAAGAAATACATTGTTTGACCTCAGAATTGAAAGATGGTTTTAGAGTCTTCTAGCCAAAAAGATAAATAAATAAAGGTATATCAAGTCATGATTTAAAAAACAACAATAAACTAATTAGGAAGCTCCAGATATTGTCAATTATAGCAATATTTTGCAAAAAAAAAATATGCAAAAGTTTGTAAGAATTTGAAAAAGCCTTCATGGTGATCAGAAATTCTTTTGTGAATGCAGCATTCCAGAACACTACAGAGACATGGAGGTTATGACCCAAGTTGCAATGTACATTGGTGGAAAACTACAGCTCTGCTTGTGACATCTGGCATCCTGGAGTCAGCCTGCACTCTAGATTGGATACAGGGATTTAGTGAGGGTGTGCTCTCAGGAAAGAGTTGCTGAGTAGGGATAGGGTAGGATGAGGCTGAGCAAGCAGGGGGTCTCCACTGGGATTTAGCTTTGATTCCATAAGGAACTCAGGAGCACGACCTGCTCCACACAGTTAACATCAGCTTGAGTGCAGGGTTGGTGTCACTCACTCCATGTCTGAAGATGGCCTAGTGTTCTCTGGACAGGCAATTTCAGAGAAGCCCTTAGCAACCAATACTCACAGAACTGGGATGCTCTATGGGCCTGATAGAAGGATCAGGGTAGAGCTATACAAATGGTAAACTTCGGTTGCACCAGGAGTTAATAAGGAATCCAAGGATTATGGAGGTCAGTGATAGAGAACTGGTTTAGCATGCACCAAGTCCTGGATTCACACACACACACACACACACACACACACACACACACACAATACTGGAGACATCTGTATACTTGATTAATGTTCATAAGACCTTATTACAATATGATATAATAGCCACTGTCTGCTTTTACAAACTCATGGAGTCAGTACGGCCCTTGGTTTAACATTATAGTATGCTCAGGCATTAGCCTTGGGTCCACCTTGAGAGTCTGATTCATTTTTTTCAGCGGTGGGAACAAAGACATGTCTGCTTGCTTACTTGTTATGGGAGATTATTAAACTTCAGGTCAGTAAGTAAAAGCTTGGAAGTCCATTCACTTAAACTCTGCTTACAGTTTAGTGTATAGAGAGTTTTACCTTGTGTGTAGTTAATTTAGCTTTAGAGAATCGTTATTATTTCCGTTAAAAAATAACAAAGTTACATAGGTATTATGGAAGTGTGTTCAAAGTCTGTTCAACTTAAAATGATCTTTCCTCAGTCAATGAAAGTAACAAATCTATAATACAGTCAATAAGAGGAGAAAACCAAAATGTACTACTATCAAGGGAAATGAGTGACAGTAACAGGTTCTGCAGATAAAGGGTAATACAAGAGTATAGAGAGCAATTAGATGAAATGTACACACTTTTTAAGAACTGTAAGTTACCAAACTTGCTTTAAAAGATGTAGATGACATGGCAGCTCAGTGTCAGAAGCAAGCTGAGTTTGAAAGCCTCCTCGAAGGAGTCTTCCTTTGAGAAACACACTGACCCCTTGAGATCTATTTTCACTGGCCAGTGGCACACAGCCTAACACTCACCTGCACGCTGTTTTTAATGGCAGTCACTTTGTGCTCCACATGTCTCTGTCTTTCTGAAACTGAAGAACTTTGTAAGGATTTCTCCAGAGGTCCCTAGAAAAAGAATATTTTAAAATTTTCACTGTTGTTGATAAAACATGTTTATGGTTATTTGACCTACTATGGCCTGAGGTTTAGAACAATGTGATACATAATACTCTATTGGCCATTAAAATTCCTGCTGAACAATCTGGGCATAAAGCCCACTGGCAGAGGATGTACAAAGATCCAGGTTCTTACCCCCAGAACAGAAAAAAAAAATTATGCTTGTAGTGTTTACAGTAAAACCAACTCAAGATTTTCTCAGATGCCATAATGAAAAGACAAAGGAACTGCTGTTTAATTCTGTGGCCTTGTTCCTATTGGTTTGGGACAAGTAGTGCCCTCCGTTGGGTGCTGCTTGTCCCATGTGCATGCTTCATACTGGCTTCCACTGTGCCCAACTAGCAGAAGACAAGAAATAAAGAAGAAAAACCATTAGCTGAGACCAGGAGATCTTTTCACAAACTGATCATGTATGCCAAGGAAGTTCATTAAGAAATACAACATCATATATACTATTTGCAGGGTGGGGGGCAGCCGAGGTCAGCAGAGAACTAAGTCAGACAACATTGGCAAGGAGAACATAGGCTATCACAGACAGCTTCCCCATGGGAGATGATAACCACGGTCCCAAAGTCACAACCTTGACTCCTCCGAGACACTGGCCCAGCCCTAACCAGCCTTGGTAAGTCCACTCTTGGACAAGGACACAGAACTAAAGTTCTCTTTGTTCTTTCATTGGGGTCTTGGATCAGTCTGGCTCTGGACTCTGTAGAAAATACTAAATGGCACGATGTATACAATATTACAATCTAAGCAATTAACTACATTATAAGACAGATATAATTTCTACTTAGATATGCATATAGATATATATCTGTAAGTATATGAATATTTGCATAGATACTTAAAATTAAGTAACTCTGACAAGAACAAAATATATACCAAAATGTAATATAAATGTAACACTAGTAAAATTATTTGTCATTTTATGTTTTTGAAAGAGTTTATCGTGTGTGTGTGTGTGTGTGTGTGTGTGTGTGTATGTGTGTGTGTGTGTTGCATGTGTGCAGGTTACAGCAGAGCCTAAAGTCTGATGCCCTGCAGCTGGAATGATGAGCATGTGTGAGCTACCCAATGTGGGTTCTAGAAACTGAAGTGGGAGCCCTGGACAATCAGCAAGCACTCTTAACCATGGAGCCATCTTTCCAGATCCTACCTTCATACTGTAAAAAAATGTTCATAATTTCCTACAGTCTATTTCCATTACTCTTGAACTTCGTGTAATTTTAAATTAGTATTAAAGGATCACATTAATTTAGGCTTAAATTAGCACTTGAGGGTGTTGAACCCTCAGAGATGTGACTTATTTTTACTTTAAAGGGAACTTGCTGAAGGCAATGGAAAAATTATTTGGTTAAGCAGAAAGGCCAAGTGTCTCCTCCAAGCCTCCTGTGTTACCACTCTAATAATCTACAGCTATCTGAAGATGAGAAAAAGACATGTAAGCAGCCCTGCACCGTATGGTTGAGGAGGTTGATAACTTGATGACACAGCAGAGCAGAGGTGGGGCATCAAGGGAAAGTCATGCTTTCAGCTGTCCCTAGAGGGATTTTAACTGTCCCATGTCCTTCAGACGGGGAAAGCTGAGCCTTTCATCACATCCACCTCCACTGGTCCATTTTTTTTTTTTTTTTGTCTACCTACTTGAAATAAAAAGCAAGCCCTTTGTGTATGACAGTATGAAATATTAACACATTTTCAGAGTTACTTTGATTAGTATGTACTAAAATGTTTTGATTTGACTAATATTTGACATTTCGAGAGAGCAAAGGGCACACACACGAAGTAGACAGAGAGAGAGAGAGAGAGAGAGAGAGAGAGAGAGAGAGAGAGAGAGAGAGAGACATAGAGCAGAGACAGGAATGGCTGTATATATAACAGGAGTGAAGTGGTCAGCTCCAAACGACAGCTTAGAAACGAGTTTTCAAATGAAAACAATACTACTCTTTATCATCCGAGAACAGTACGTTGTTAAAACTTGAAAGTCTTACAAAAAAATCCATAACCTGATAGGAACTAGAAGTTTTTATAGTTAAAAGTAACTTCTGTAGATTTTCGTGTATAATTCACTTAAGTATAGAGAATGTCATTTAAAAAATGTATTGTTTTTATAAACTTTTCTCTTGTAGGATTAACTTTAAAAAGTGTGTCTTAGAGACTGATGATTCCTCAACTTGTCTTTGCGAGGTCCTTAGCACACTCAGAAGAATGAGATAAAATACATTGTAAAGTACGTTAGGGCAAAGAATGGCAAAGGAGCACTTAGGGAGCGTCTGTACAGTCATATTTCAGTTGTTAAGTAGTGGCTTAGATTCCGGAGTCAGAAAATCCCGAAGGGTCAGTCAAGATCAGGCCATGAAGACAGTCACACAGGAGAGGCAGAATCCAAACAGGAATGTAGTCACTACATTCCCAGACTAATATGCCAGATCTTAGACCAGAATTAAACCTTGGAAATAGGAAATCTAGCCAGTCTTGTGCCACACATCTGTGATCCCAGCACTCGGAAGGAAAAATCACAAGTACAAGGCTAGCCTTGGCTACACAGTGAGCTCAAGGTCAGCCTGCACTCCATAAATCCCCATGGTCTAAAAAAAGGGGGGGGATTTAAAAAGACTTGGTAATTATGTCATAATATAGAAAAAGGACACGAAATTTCCCAAAGATGAGTCCAAGACCTTGATCACGAGTAACATGGAAGAAGAAATGGATCTTCCAGAAAACTGAACTCAAGGGTAAAGCATGATCACAAACTCAGAAGATATTACGTGGCAAACCAGCGGTTCAACAAATAGTGCCTATGACCATGGAACAGCAAATGTTACCTGGATAGGCATGTTGGCTGCAGCCAATATTCTCCTCTCTTCCCTTAAACAATTTGAGATCACCACAGCCACATGCATTGGGTTTCCGTGAAACTTTCCCTGAAAAATAGTAAGAAAAGCAGCATAAAATGCTTTGAAGAGACGTATAAGTCATAAGAAAAAGTCATCCTTGAAAATCAACAATAATCACCCCATAAAATTATTTGTAATATGTTCCAATCATCTATTCCTTTGCAATGTCACAGAAACCTAGACTCTTAATGAGAGAATGTTGCCCTCGCTGGCTTTCAAAACACAAACGTTCTCTGAGAACTTCTTTACTAGAGACCGAGAACACACTGGAGGGTCAGTTTGCTTCAGGCGCTAGGCAGGTTTTAGACATAGTGGTTATGTTTTATGGGTTCTTAAGATCCTCACTGCACATACAGTAGGTATCTGCTTCTGGCTAACAGTCTTACTGTGATCTGCAGTTGATGGCATTTGTGTAAACTACTTTATAATTAACGTTATACTCAAGCAAAACTATACTCATATTTCAGCAATATTTTTGACATTGAAGTATGCATATATTTTACTGCCAATGTTAATGATGCATATATTGTTCATTGACAGCCCGAGGCACTAATTGAGACATCAGATACATTGTTATAAATGAAAATTGTGAATCTCTACAGGTTGTCATAGTGTCCAGCAATGAATACTCACTCATTTATCTTCCCTGCAAGAAACTGTGTTTTCTAGCCTTGATTTATAGGACTCTCTGGAACACCATCATTTAGCCAGTAGTATTAAAACCTCCTTAGTAGATTTTTTTTTTTTTTGAGTCAAGATTAGCAAAAGGCATAGGAGACAAGCACACTGATTTAATCTCTCCTCTGGAGGTGGTACTGATATCATAAAATGGCCAAAAGGTCAATAGCGAAAAAAATTAACAGTCCAAAAAGCAGAAAATTAACACTGATTAAAGAGCTAAGCCAAAGGGTCTTTCTGGGGAGAAAAATGAGAGTTGTTGGTTGTATATCAGATTCTGTGTCGATTAACATTTCCACTTGTGAGGCTGGAATTAAAAACCAATTATTTGGCTTCCTCGTCTTCCATATCCACTCTTCAAAAATCTTTTCTTTAAATCACAAGTTTCCATCAGAAGACAAGCAAAATGACCCACCCAAACTCAGAAGGTACAGATATGAAAGTGTTTGTGGGAATTCTCTGTTTTTAAAACATCTACAATTCAGTTGAGAATGTGCCCTGGGATGAGGGGTCCCTCTAGTGTGCAGCAGATATGCACTGTGTTGTCTTTGCTCTCTTGATGGGAGAGGAGGGCTTTGTTCTCTTGAAGGAGGGTCTCCCTCCGAGGTGCAGCCCTCAGTGCCCTGGGACTGAGCTCACTCCTGTCTTCTCACTCCTCCACATCTTGGGACATTAACTTACTCTTTTCTTTCCTTTGTTAAGGGTCAAGCATCAACACTTTTTTAAAACTGAAGAATACTTTCTTACTTTCCCCTAACTTAATGCCTTAACTTAAATATTTGAAACAAAATGTCTTATGAAAAATCACTGTATGTTCAACATCAAATTACTGCTTCACTTTTCTAAGTATTAAAGACATGTTTATGCTTTGCCTTTGAATAGTTACTGTGTATGTAGATCTCAGAACAGTAGTGAACCCCAATGTGTGTGATGGTGGGAAAAAAAGCAATCCAGAGGGAGACACACTGAGTTCCTCCTTAGAGATCTACCTCTATATCACCAGAGCTTTATGCTTACTCCCAATAGCAAACAAAATAGGGCTTTTTGCGTTTCCATGCAAATTTCAGATTGGCTTCTAAGATTCCCTTACACACACACACCTCACACGTTCACACAATCTCAGACACACACAAACCATTGACAATTTGTCACTGGACCTTTAGAGCAACTGAAGGAGATTTGGCATACATAAAGCTTTGTTTTGATCCAGTAAGATGTCTACTAAACATTCTTAATTTTTTATACAAAAGCTGAAACATCTTTTGTTAGGGTTACTTTGGTTTAGTTCATAGTGTTTTGATATGAAGATACCCGAGATTTTCCTCTTTTGGCTGATATATAGAAACAGTTAAATTTGCGTGTTGATTTTGAGTCTAGCCAAGTTGCTGACTCCTATAGATTCTAATGATATAGTTGTAATATCTGTTAGAAATTTTAAATTTTTGTCTGTAGATTCTTCTAGATTTTCTATACCCACTAATCAGCGCTAGCACAACATTGGTAGAACCTCCCTCCTTTCTAATCATCTTGTTCCCATTCAGCTTTCATCTTCAAGACTTCCTTGGAAATGTACTGGATAATTCCCCCCCCCCCCCGAAAGACTTTTCTACAACACAACTTCTAAATGTAATGTAATTTTGATCAGATGGAGATTCCAATAGCGTCAGCCACTAAGTTTGTTGATATCTGCTTTGTGGTCCAGCATATGGATAACGTGTAAAATTTTCATAATAACTTGCAAGGTATGAATGTTCTGTAGTTACTGGGTACAAATAATTTATTCTGCTTTATTAAGCCAGGTGTTGTTTTGTATAAATTTCTGTCTTGGTGTTGGCTTGATTTGACTATCAATTTTATGAGTTATTGAAAGATTTATGTCAAAAGCTACTTTGTAAGTTTCTCTTTTGTTTCTGATAGAAATATTTAGGAGTATAATATATTGCTAGTGATTAAAGTCCTTTATGGCTATGAGCTGACCTTTATCTCCAGTAATGATTTTAACAAAACAAGATGACTGACTGAGCTTATATGCTTATATGACTATGACTATAATGCTTTTTAGTCACATACATTTTATCTTATTTAAGAATTCTATTTCCAAGTGTGTGAGTATTTAATAAAAGCTCCAAAAGTTTGAGAGATATCAGAGGGATCTAACCACAGTCAGTCTAGGAGGATCAGAGAGTGGTGATTCACACCTTTAATCCCAGCACAGGGAGTATCCTGGGAGTGCTGACCTATGCCCTTAATCCAAACTGAGTTCGAGGTCATTTTAGTTTACAGAAGGAATTCCAGGCTCCCAGGCAGGCAGTGGAGGGGCCACGCCTTAACTGAGCAAAGGAGTAAGGCAGGAAGCCAAGAGAAGCGAGGCTGAGGAAGCTGGAAGACAGCTGGGTAAGATCTGACTGTGGTGTTTATTCTCTCTAATATCTCTGACTTTCTCAGAGATCTATCCCTGAGTCTCATTTATTCGTGCAACACAAGTGGATATACATACTTGAGTAACCAGTATTATACGTATGTGGAAGGGTAGGTGCACACGAAATAACTAGGCTAGCACATTCCTAACCCATCCTTGCTTATTTAGAATTAAGGAACTTTTCTGAATCTCATTTAAGCTCATATCCATAGCCTGCTGTGCTTAGTCCTGTGGACTGTGCAGATGCCAGTGATCATTTCTTTCTGTTAGGTTTCATACTGACACTTTTACCAAGTTCTCAGTAGCAGGTTTTCAGGACAGCCAGCTGGCTTATTCACTGATGCACCGAGAGTCTAGTCACACTGTCATGATTAGCAACTGTGCAGGGACATTGCTGCTAACTGCTCACCTAGCAGTTCTTATCCACCCGACATGGCTGGAGATGCTCCTGTTGTGCATGACTGTTGTGTCTGCGTGTATACATGTATCCCTTGTGCATACCTGGTGGGGCCAGCAGGGGTAAGAAGAGGGCATCAGATGCTCTGAAACTGGAATTACACATTGTTGTGAGTGGGTGCTGGGAATTGCTTTCCAGGAGTAGCAAATTGTCTTAACCTCTGAGCCATCTCTCCAGCCCCCATTCTTGTCCTTAGATGTTGTTGGATAATTTACAGTGCACCTGCAGTAATGAACTGATACAAGGTAACCGGGATCTTACAGCCTTTAAAGAGTTTTTTCTTTCTTTCCTTTTTTTTTTTTTTTTTTTAGATTCCCCATAACTCCAAATAATATAAATTTAGGTCTTGCCAAAGCAAATCTGCCTCCCAGTCTCTCGCATTAGCTATTTGATTAAACACGTATTTTCACTTTCCTGCAGTAGCCCTGTGCTGGAAGTGAAGTGCGTTCTGTTCACCAGCAGGATGCTCTGATACAGATGTATAATTTTAAGGTGATGCTGTGCAATGCAGCACTCATTCCTGACAGCTTAGGACTATTCAGAGTTCTTTCATCTCTTCTAAGGAATTTGGCCACTGCTGTTGCCACAGCGGCAGTTCCTCTGTAGGTAATAGGCAATCTGTACATCGTGAATTCAGCCATACCACCTGCCTCCTGACAGGTGAATTCCTCCTACATCCTGTAAAGCATTTATTCTTGCTTTCCAAGAAAATATGAAACTGGGTCATGTAAACAGTAACAAACACGCATTAGACAAATGTCAAATGTTGACTCGTTCTTGACTCATTCTGTATACAACTGTTTGTTCAAACTATAAATTTTAGTGTTCTATTTTGATAACACTGAAAAAGCAATTAAACAATGTGTATTATTGCAACAGAGTATATAATTCAAGTAAAGTGGCAACCACATGAATATCTATGATTAATTTCACAACACACACAATAACCGTGACATAGGAACTGCCACATAGCAATAGCAATGAACAGGTGTTGAATATGAGGTGCATCATATGATTGGGGGTGCTCTCACTCACTGCTAGTGGCCAGTAAAGAACAAAGGGATTTTAGAAGACAGTCTGGCAATTTCTTATAAAACTGAACACACTCCTGCCATGGTGTTCAGAAATCACTCTTTAGAATTTATTTAAGGAGACTGGACTCGTTTACACACAAACACCATCTATACATGGAAGTTTGTAATAGCTGTCTTAATAATTGCTAATATTTAGAGGTGGCAAACATCCTTCAGTTGGAGAACTGGTCACATAAGTTATTGTACATACAGACAAAATGTTATTTAGTACTAAAAAGAAATAAATTTCCAAACTACGAAGACAAACTTAAATATACACTTCTAGGAAATATGTCAGTCTGAAAGTTCTTGTTTTATAATTTCAAGAAAACTTAGATGTAGGGAGGTAGAGCTGGGCAGATTCCTGAGGATAATGCTTGTCACATGAGTATGGGAACTTGAGTCCAGTGTCAACAGGAAAGCTAGGTATACCGAAGTGCTTCTGTAGGGCAGAGTTAGGTTGGCCCCTGAAGCTCAGCTAGCCTGCTAGCATAGATGACTGATGAGCTCCAGGTTCATAGAAAGGCCCTAAAGTATAACATGGAGAGCAACTGAGGAAAACACTTCAAATTGACCTCTGGCCTTCACATTCATGAGCACCCACATGAGCACATGTACCGTCTAAACACACACACACACACACTCACACACACACACACACACACACTCACACTCACACACACACACACTCACACACTCACACACACACACACTCACACACACACACTCACACACACACACTCACACACACACACTCACACACACACTCACACACACACACTCACACACTCACACACACACACTCACACACACTCACACACACACTCACACACACACTCACACACACACACTCACACACACACACACACTCACACACACACTCACACACACACTCACACACACACTCACACACTCACACACACACACACTCACACACACACACACTCACACACACACTCACACACACACTCACACACACACACTCACACACACACACACACACTCACACACACACACTCACACACACACACACACACACACACACAGTGAGGTAGTAAGAGAGTCAGAGGCTGTGGGATGGTAGTGAAACCATCTAATATTACTGTGCAGAGACATGGCATTGTTCCATATTAAAAACCCATAGAACTGTAAATTATAGATCTTAGTTAACACACTGTCAGCTCATCAGTTACAACAAATGTATCACATTAATACAATAGTTAGACTATCTAGGGGGAGAGGGGATGGGAGGGTAGGAGGTATGTGGGGACTCTGTACTTTCCTCTCAGTTTTACAGAAATTTTATTTATGTACGGAGTAACAGTTCTTACCCTCTTCCTTCTTAAGCTTCCCTCTCACCAGAAATGAAGGAGTTAATGAAGGGCGTTCTCAGGCAAACTTAGATTAATTAGCTAGTTTGTTTGGGGTTTTAAAGACAGAGGATGGATGTCCTTGAACTCTAGACCCCTTGCTTCTTTGTCTCTCTAGTGCTAGGGTTCCTGGTATGCCTCAACCATGCCCAGCACAAAGCTGGCTTTGATGAAACAGAAATGAGGCGTAGGTTCTCAAAGTATTTTAAAATTTTGTTTTGGTTTCTGAGACAAAGTCTCACTATATGCCCTGGCTGACCTGACATTACACCAGGCTAACCTCAGACTCATAAAGATCCACCTGCCTCTGCCTTCTAAGTGTTGGAATTAGGCTTTTGCAAGTACACCTGACTTCCAAAGGTATGCATGAATTTTAATGCCTTTTCTTCATGCCAACAACAGCACCCTTAACTAGCTAACCAGCAAGTGTGTGTGCTCACTGTGTGTTTCCTAAGAACATGCTTCCTACAGGCACTCGGCATGACTTCTCAAATCCTGAGTACATTCTTGGCACAATGTTCTGTTTTGACTGGCTAATATTGATTGTTGGCTTGACAGACTTATTGTAGAATCACCAGGGAGACATAACTCTGGTTATATCTGTGAGGAAGTCTCTAGATTATGCTAATTGGGGTAGGAAGACCGTTCCAAATGTGAGAGGCAGCCCTCCATGTACTGGGGGTCACTTGTCTCTGCTTCCTGACCGCCAGCTACAGTGTGACCAGCTGCCTCACACTCCTGCCTTCCTCAAATGGCTTTTGTCAGGTTAACATCACAAGCAACAAGATGAGGAACTAGCACGCTCACAAGGACAACTTGCTTGAGACAGTTACTCTGCTCAGTTCTGCACAGGACCTGATTCTGTGCCTCAGACACTAACTTCGTGACTCCGGGTAAATTGCTTGTTAATCTTCATTGCCCTGTTAGTTGAGAGGCTAATGTTTGTGAAGAGGAAGCCAGACAATTGGAAGACCTTTATAGCTTACAAAGCCCTCTAAATAACAGACAGTTTCCGTATTGCTTCAAGGTTGTGTTAGGGGAGTTTTAACTCTCATACACATAAATCAGCAACAACAAATACAGAAAAAAAAATTCTTCGCTTTTTAACAGACATGACCAAACTGATCCATCTGTGTCCCAGGAATATAAAAGGAAATCAAATATGAAACTACAGATATAAAAGAAGCTTCAGAAAATATGGGGACTGTGTTTTTCTTCTTAAATAAATGGCAGTGGGCACTTTCTGGCACTTCTTAAAGACTCACAAGCAAGGTCCACAAGTGGCTCTCAGCCCAGTTACCAGCAAAGCCATTATTAGACGCTACGTTTTTCTTACATAGAAAAGGCAAGGACAGCAAGTGCCAAGTCTTCAGCAGTGATGACCTCGGACAGCAGACTCAAGATGGGGATCTTCACTTCAGTTCTATGGTATTAGAATCTCTTTTAAATAGTTAAGCATGTGTTGGTTTAATGATTAAAACTAAATAGAAATGACAAGGCTTGCTCTCTCTCTAAAACAGATCTTTTACTTTGATTTCTGCAGATTTTTTTTTTTGTAAAATGAGTTTTGATTTTGAAAATTGTTGGTCAAGACAAAAGGGAAATTGGAGACCACTCTCATGACAAAAATTCTGTGTCCACGGAAATTTATAGCAGCAATAGGTAAACTTTAATCCTAAGCAGGAAACGAGAAAGGATAGATGCTAACCTTAATCATGCTCAAACACAAGAAAAATAGTCCCTGCATTTACTGAGTACCTACTGTATACACAGGATACTTTATAGGCGGCTTTAATCCCAGGCAGATCTGGCAAGGCATGCATTAGGAAGCACAGGTGTTATGTCACTTGTGGGTCATAGAACCTGACACTCAAGGAAAGGTGACCTCAAAGGCAGGTGTTTTTCATTCTCCAACTTTGGGCTTTCCAAGTCACTCCTCCCTTAGGACAGTAACCTGAAACCTTTTGGCTAATAGACTCTGTGAGCCATAAACTGCATTCAATTTTACTTTATCAGACATTCTATTATCTTCTCTAAGAAGTATGTTCAAGACAATCATTATTTACATAACCAGAAGGTTGGCACAGAGCTTAAACAAGCAGTAAGAATGTGCCACATGTTGCTCATGGAGTTAGTGGTTTTGGCTGACGTCACTTAGAGGTCTCACTTGTGGAAGTCCTTGGTAAAGACAGCCCACCGTGGCTGCTATGTGTTCCTGTGTGCGTTACAGGGTCTAATGAAGAATGCAGAGAAGGCAAAGCCTGGCCATTCTCCGGCTCCCCTTGCGACAATCTCAGTAGCAGCCTTGATGAGGTCATGAAGGTCTTCTAAAGACCGGGCTTTTTTCCTGCCATAAAAGCAGCAAGCTCCTCAAGTTCAGTGGGCCCCTCCAGTAATGTGACCCACTGAATTTGCAGACACCCCAAGTGAGCCCATATGTAGGACTCCTAGTTGAAAGTAAAATTAAAAACCATGTTATATCTTTGTGTTGGCAGACGCCTGTCTTTAAATCCTCCAAAAGTAACAGAAGTATGTAACTGGTGTTGAGATTGTTTTGGGAGAGCAGGATGCAGCACTCTTCTGGTGTGAGATGTTTGTTTAGCTTCTCAAAGGTTATGGGGATCTTCCAACAATATCCTGAGCTGCTTTGGGGGAGAATCATTGTACACAAAGATAGATGCCGTCTATGTCTTATAGAGTATCCAGTCACATTTTCTCCTTTATTGCCAGGACAATCATGCATCCCCCACTGTCATTATTTAAAGATTATAGGTGGAGATGGATGATTAAGTGTAAATATTGGTAAAGGAAGTATTCACCATCTCTTGATGACATCATGTTTTATCTCAGAGATAAAAGGACCCCACATCATACATAAACAAGATGATGCAATGCTCTCTTCATTGGCAGTAATCATCTATAAGTGGAAATATGGAAAATTACATTTAAAACCAGTAAGAAAAGTGATTTAAAAATTTTATCATATCCTCCTGAAAAGATTAAAGCCAGAAAATCTGGGTGCATCCATGCTGTAAATATCACAAAATGTATCCAAGGATGGCGGCATCACATGGAACTCCACAAATACGCATAACATTTACAGATCTATAAATTGGTTGAAAACCTTTTTTTTTCTTAAAACTTAAGAACAAACACAACAAGAAAAATATATGTCTTCTATGAATTAAGCTATGGCCATACGGAAAATGTTAAAGTTTCAGAAGGAATACATTAAAAACATAAATTCTCAATTGTAAGACAGTGTCGTCAAAGAGAAAGGGGGTGTAACTAAGGTTAACCCTACCCCTCAGGGATTGCTGTAGAGGAACTGAGGTTGAAAGAATGATTTAAAGAAGTGATACCAAACTTTGTACGACAGAAGAAATGCCTAATAATAGCTATGAAGATTATTAAAATACAAAATTTTCCTGTATTTGGAAGGTCTAGGAATTTTTAAGTTCTTTCTTTTTCTCCTCTAAGGTCTACAGCTCCTATCCATCTGAAGCAGGTAGAGATCAATTCACCATGAGAAAGGATTCAGAGGGGTTCCCAGGCATTGCACTGCTCCTAACAACATGCTCCCAAGTTTACGACTTCTGTACTGAGGGGAGGTGTTTGCAGATACTGGAATGCACCATAAATGTAGTATACTACAGTGCCAATAATCAGCTGCACTGATAAGAGAGAATTGTGGGAAATACGTAAAAACTGGGGCAGTTCCATGCAAATGAAAACACCGAGTCATGTCTAATAGTACACACACTCCTGTGACCCCAGAATTTAGGAGGCTGATGTGGGGCGGGGGTTGGGGGGAGTGAGGGATGGGGAGAAGGGGAGGGGGCAACAGTGAGTTCATGGCCAACCTGATTTATACGGGTCTCAAAACAAAACAGACAAAATTTGTAACTTGTTTACAGGTGTACCGATTCACAGGAAAGGCAGAATTCCATATCAATTAAAAGAATAGTTTTTAAAATGTATTAGAATCGACAAGGTTGAGTCTATAATCTAAACATTGGAGAGGCCTTTTAAAGCAAAACAGTACTTTCAGAAAACAAAGTACTAAAATAAGACAGGCTTTTCATAAGATTAAAAAGGGAGCTAGTGTGGAAAATAATGAAATCAAAAGACATATAGCAGAGTAAGGAAATATTAATATAAAGGTTTAACAATATACCTTTGGAGCTGTTGGAAAAGCCAGTGAGAAGAGGAAATTCACAAAGAACAGCCAAGTGTGGAATGAATGCCTAGTCTCACAGTTATCCGATAAACAAGGAGGAAAAGAGAAAGGAAGGGGGGGGGAGAGAGAGAGAGAGAGAGAGAGAGAGAGAGAGGGAGGGAGGGAGAGAGGGAGAGAGGGAGAGAGAGAAGAGAGGGAGAGAGAGAGGGAGAGGGAGAGAGGGAGAGAGACCTTCTGACCTCCTCAGCTGTGTCCTGGGATGCACACTATATTAGTTATGAAAATACAAAGAATCATTCCTTCCTATTTTGCTGATGAATTTGTGACATCTTAGAAAATAAATCTCTTATCTTTCAAGTTTTAAAATGATTATGTTGTAAACTAGTAAGTGCATTTCTACCCCATAAAACTTAAATCAGGGCTCATGATAATCTACGAACAACTGGAAGTGTGGAGATTGCACACAGTGCAGGAATCGCCTAGTAAATCGCAATGCACCCACACTGCAGACCATTTGTTACCATTGATAAAAAAGGATTTTTTGTGAAGTGAAATTTGGAAAGCAGAGAAATGAATAGTAAAGTTTCGTTTTTGTAAATGGTAAACTCTTGACATCATCACTTACAGAACTCTGTAACCACATGCGCACATTCACGTGGGTGTAATTCACGTATTTTCCACTTTTATTTAATCATGGAATTATGGATATGAACACCTGTATATTTAACTGTTAGTGCTGGTGTCTGTAAGAGTGGTGGTGTCATGGAGGTGAGGCATAAAAAGGTGGAGAAAAGAACTCAATACAGCTATATGTGATCAAATCTGCCTTAAGGGAAATGATATGTGAGTGTTCATGCAGAGAAAGTATAAAAAGAAGCAGCTGAAATGTAAATAGTGGTTTAATTATTTTGGTGGAATTTTAGGGGTTTTTTTTCTTTATAGACTTATTTGAATTTTCATGAAGACCTGAATAATTTAAGCAGTTAGAAAAACACAAAGTGTTTTTTATTCTAATGAGTTTTATTGGTAATTTTTAAAATTGGTTCATGTAATGATCAAAATATAGTTCATTAAAACCTAAAAGAAATAGGAAATCTCCTGATCAGAAGAAATAAGACCATTTTGTGGGTTGACCTTTGAGAAGCAATGTCAAAGCACCAATACATGTTCCATTGAATGATGTCTGAAATCCACCTCAGCTGGGCAGAAGCATGAATACTAATTGAAACATTGTGAGAGACAGAAGTGTTGCTAATGGCCCATAAACAAACAGAGGGTTAGTGCTGGAATGAACTCTAGGTCATCAGCAGATATGAGCATGGGACCCAGAACCTCTTAAGCAGCTAACATGAACATTATGGGGGTCTGTATGCCACTCTGAACTTCTGCATGTGAACACCCCTTCTCCATCAAGACACCGTAGAGAAGAGTTCCGTGTGTCTCAAATGTCAGCCTCTTAGGCTGGCTGGCCCTGGCAACCGTAACCATCTTTCCATTTCAATCCAAATGTATTTGCTTGGGTCCCTCAGTACCTTGCTGATCTAGAGCTCATTAAGGAGATGTATCCACCTTTCTCTTACAGTTTTGGGTGGAAACTCCCAGCTGTACATTTGTATACTTTGTGTCCTTTGGACATGAATGATGTACTTGGCAGCCTGACTCAGCAGCATTTGAACAGTTTTGTGGTCATGGTTTACCTAAAAGAATGCCCTGGAAAGTCCTCAGGATTTGAGGTCAAAACCCAGGGCTTTATATCCTTTCACGCTATTATCAACAATGACATTTAGAGAAAGGTCATCCTCCCTGTCTTGATCCCTCCTCTGTAAAATCTCAGCCCTGCTTTCTCTCCTAACCTGAGCAAACTAACTCAGGTTAGGTGTTCGCATGATCGCAATCAATTACTAAATTATTAAATTAAGGTCAATTATATATGTACTTTTGTGGAAGAAGTAAAAATATTAAATATTACATATTTTAAATATTACATATTTTAAAATTTCCACGGTGGAAATTTTAATCAAACATTTATTCATGTGCTGTAGGTGGGGTGCATGTCACAGTCCTTGTGGAGGTCACAGAGAAACTTGTAGGAGCTGCTTTTCTCCTAACGGGAGCTTCCAGAACCCAGCTCAGTCTTATCACTGGATTGCGGTGATGAGACCCCATGACCAAGGCAACTTATAGAAAGAGGAAAGAGTTATTTTGTCACAGTTTTACAGGGTGAGTCCATGACCATCTCGGTAGGGTGTATGGAGACATTTGTCGCTCTGGATCAATACCTGAGAGTTCATATCTTGAGACCAAAACCACAAAGCAGAGACAAAGACAGGAGAAAGACAGAGACAGGGAGAGACACAGGGAGAGACAGAGGGGAGGGCCCAATAGCTGGCGAATGGCAAGGGCTTTTGAAACCAGAGGTTTCGGAGAAGGTCACTCCTAATAACACACCCCAAACTGCTCTAACAACTAGGGACTAAGTATTCAAATATCCAAGTCTAAGGGGGCTGTTTTATTTCAAAACATCACAGGCTTGGCAGTAGGTGTATTGATACAGTGAATCATCTCCCTGGCTCCAGTGTTTCAAATGTATGCTTACCTGTTTCTTAGTTAACTCGGGAAAGTGTTCTAGAACTTATTCTAGGTTACCGTTTTCTTCTGTCTCCACAGTTACTGTGTTGCTCTTTGCTGGTTTCCAGACATAATGTTCCTTCAGGCTCCTCCACCATGACTGTCCTTGTGCCCTCCACGGTATCAGCTATGTCCAACAAGATCTTAATTCTACCCTTTCTCCCCCCCCCCATGGGATCCTGTCTTATGTTAGTCACTATTGTTCTCTTTGCATATTCTTCTTTTAAATTTTTCTTTCCAGCCTATGTGCTCTTCTTCGGTTTCTTTGAACAACAGAGTGTTAACAGATCATTTCCAGAAATCCTCTGATACTTTAGGTGTGCTTAGTGCGCACACCAGGCATTTGTCATTAAACAGTCTTTTAATACAGGGTGTCAAGGTTGCTTTCTCTGATTTTTATCTGCCTGATCCTTGTATATATTTTATTTATACATTAGAATTTAAAATTCAGTCATCTCACATTTTAATGTGGTATTTCCCACATTATTCAAGACAGGGTTTCTCTCTCTAACAGTTCTGGCTGTCTTGGAATTCACATTGTAGACCATGCTGGCCTCAAACCCAGAGATCTGCCTGCCTCTGCCCCTCAAGTGCTGAGACTAAAGGTGTGTGTTGTTCTTACCCAATCCTATCATATATTTTATCTGAAACCTCTGAGAGATTTTCATGATAATTATAAACTTGAAGTCCTCATGAAGAAAGAAGCCTCTCTTTACAGCAAACGAAGGAGGCCATCCCAGAAAACCACAACTGAACCCAGTACAGATATCAACAGGCTCTGGTGAGCCCAGCCCAAATGGATGCCTGAGTATCGCAGCTCCTGCATGTATGGATGGGGGAACCTAGTGGGAGGAGGCAGAGAAACCGCAACAGCCAGAATACTAGGAAGTCAGCTGTGCAACAACCTCTCTCAAAAAACGGCTGCATAAACTGGGTGAGAAAGGGTGACATGAATAAACCTGGTCACACAGAAGGGAGAAAATGTCATGGGTCATGTGTGCCTGCCCGCCTTCCCACCACTAGACAAAGAACTACAGATAACTGATAACTGCCAGGAAAGTAGAATGTGCTCCTTCCATGGATGAGCCCTTTTATTGGTTGTCCGGTGCAGAGTGGCCAGCCCAAAGGCTGTATACACACAAACAACAAAAACGGACCTAGTGGGTGCTGTTTGTATGTTGCTGCATTAATATTAACAAGAGAAGTTATCAGCTTGAAGGGGGCTTGGGAGGGGTTGAGGAAGGGTTTCCGGGAAGGGCTGGAGGGTGGGAAGGAGGGAAAGTGATGTAATTTTATTTCAATTAAAGATGCTTAAATTCATTAAAATAATTTTTAAACGAAACCAAATAAATAAAATAAAAATAGTCCAATGGACAATATCCTTTCACTTCTCTTCTTAACTTTGAGAAAAATCTTGAGTGCTAATATGTCTTTAATATGTTATTCTCTGTTTACCTTAAGGTTAACAGTGAGACGTACGGTTTCCCATCTTAGAGCGTGTGGAGCCATTCTGCTGAGGCTCTGCAGTTTGAGAGTCAGAGCTGTAGCTGTGTGGCAGCCTAGCTATCAGAGCCTTCTTACAGTTTCTTAAAGTAAAATACCTCTCCAGCACAGAACACAAGTTTGTGGGGTAAAAAAATGCATCTCCCAGTCTGGTGGTGGTGATGCCTTTAATCCCAGAACTTGGGAGGCAGAGATAGGTGGGTCTCTGTGAGTTTGAAGCCAAACTGGCCTGCTAAGTGAGTTCCAGGACAGCCAGGGCTACACAGAGAAACCCTGTCTCTAAAAAAACAAACACACAAAAATATTTTTAGAATGTATCGCTCCACCTACAGTTATATTTCAGCAACAGAAGAAACGCACGGGAGCCTCATAGTAAGGCTCTGATATTGCCTGCTTTTCATTTGTCTTTATTTTCCAAATTTCCTGTAGTTAATATACAGCACTCATAGACTGGATGAAAAACTCATTCTTCTAACTGAACAGACAAGGGCCTGCTGATAGAGGAGCCATCGACGAACAGCGTTTTTCTCATGTTCAGCTCTAACATTTTCTGGGAGGAAAAAAGAGAAATACAGAGCGGGCATATTTGAAAGATTTTGGTTTGTTTATTTGCATTGCCCTGGCTTGCCCAGAATGCACTGTGTAGCTCAGGCTAACCAGAATCTCAGAGATATCAGCCTCTCTCTGGAGCCTCCCGAGAGCCCCTGCACCCAACTAGGAAAATGACCTTTGTTTTCTAGAACTGGGATTTTACAAACCGGAAAACTTTAATATAAGATTTGGGGGTTGAAATAAACATATTAAAGGACATTCCACAGCCCCCACTGTATGCATCATCATCTTCCCAGCTGGAAGAATGGCTGAATAACCCGAGTTCAGTTCTCAGAACCCTCAGTAAAAGGAGAGGCTCCATTCCTGAGAGTTTCCCTTGACCTTCTATGTGCACCACAACACACATATACATGCATGCACATGTATATACCATGCAAGGTACATGTGCAATAATAAAACAAGTAATACTTTAAACATGGAATATTCCTTCCCAAATGACTAGAAGGGATGCAGACTGTCACGGAATAAAGCCACATCCTCTTAATCTTCCTGCGTTTGTGCCAGTCTATCTCAAGCCAAGAATATTCATTCACCCACCAGAACGCACATGCTACAAAAGAACTTGTGTTCTTGAGGACTCTTTTGAGGCTTTGGGATTCTTTTCTCCCCAAATAAATTACTTGGCCTGAGAGCCTTTCCAATTTGGCAGAACAGGAGACCCATCCAAACATGTGCCCAGTGCTGTTTAAGTTCTGTGATGTAGGGGATGCTTCGAAAAATGAAGTTAAATATATCCAATTCAAGGAGCTTCCTGGGAAAATGCCTATGAACCAGCAGATCATTTTAGCAAAGTAAGCACACATCCTTTAGGAACACAGCAACACAGCACCCAAAGCCTCTTATCCAGTATAACATGAGACTCCATTTTCATGAGAGAATATACCTGGAATCCTCCAAGAAAGAAAGATAGTACAAAGCAAGCCAAGCTGGACTCCACATTCCAGGAAGAGATGTTGGACACTTGTCAATGTACTCAGAATGTCAGCCAAGCAAATCTGCCTCAGTGGATGTGTATAATAAACTCAAGTGCTCTACACATTCGATATCATCAGGAGAAACTTGCAGTTGCATAAATAAAATGTGTTTGTTATACTAATTCTAATGAGCTCAGTAAAAGAGAAAAATGGTTTAGAGCCTCATAAATTAGTATTTGTATTTTTCAAAATCTTTGGTGTGAAAATCATTTTAATGGCAGAGTCAAACTCGAGTGTGTTGATCTCAACATATGTGTAGAGTATGTTTAGTTATGAGATAGCAATATAGTTTTTTTAGTTTCCTACCTGTTAATAATCCTGGAGAAATGTGCCATCCACACTCAGTTCTAGATGTGACAATGTGTATAAACTGACATGTCTGGATGGCTCTGAGTGGCAGGCACTGTGTCCACTTCACTTGACTTACGTCTCAGGAACCTTTTGATGCTGCTGGTGGGCACAGCTGCTGCCCTGATTTTTCAGGTGAGAAGACCAGAGAACAGGGAGCTGCTACAAGCCGTGCAGGGAAGTCAGAAGCAGGAATCTAATACAGAGAGGTGTGTGTACACATACACACACACACACACATGCACGCACACATGCACACACACATGCACACACATCCATGCACACACACGCTCACATACACAGGTGCACACACATGCACTACACAATGCTCACACACACGCATACACATGTATGTACACACAGGCATGCACATGCACACACACATGCATACACACACATGAATACGTGTGCAAACACACACAGTTTGAGAAACAGATTCAGGCCTCTTTTGTCACTTCTCACGAGTTCTGCAACGGTTCAAGGCCGGTGGGTGAGCTTGTCTCTAGGAAAGGAAATCTTTTTGGTTAGCATCAGCAAATTGGCCAGTGAATAAGCTGCAGAGAGAAAACCAGTGCTTAGCCTGGGATCTTGACTCTGTGGTCAGGACTGACAGATGCAACTCAGCCAAAAGGTCGCGGCCCAAGCAGGCTCTTCTCACTAATGGAAACCCCCCTAAATTTCTGAAATACTGAGGGCATGCCACTGAGTTATGATGAAGATTCACTTAAAAAATGGCTTTACTCAATTAAATTTTCTATGCCTACCAAAATATCTGAAAAATAAGCATTCTGTGGCAACTCTTTCCATCTGCAAAACAGAAACCACTGGGTTTCTGCTGGAAAATCACCAGATATTTCCTTTATTTACTTTCCCATCTACAAAGGCACTTGCCAATAACCAGAGATGTTCACACACTGACAGTGACAGAGTGCTGTGTTTCCTCCTGTGGAAAGAAGTATTTGAAATGTCTGGTGAGCATATTCATGTTCAGCGCCTCTGCAAACCAAATGGAATCATTCACACTGTATAGAGAAAAGGAGGCCAGGAGGAAATTTGGCAACCTTTGATAAAAATTCTTTCAGGGTAGCTAAGAAGATGGCTTCTTTTTAAAAGGTGTGTGTGTGATGTGTATATGTGTGTGTGGTGTATGCATGATGTGTGTGTGGTGTGTGTGATGTGTATGGTGTGTATGTGTGGTGTGTGCGTGATATGTGTGTGTGGTGTCTGTGGTGTATATGGTGTGTATGTGTGTGGTGTGTGTGTGTGATATGTGTGTGGTGTGTGTGTATGGTGTGTGTGTGATGTATGTGTGTCGTGTGTGTGATGTGTATATGTGTGTGTGGTGTATGCATGATGTGTGTGTGGTGAGTGTGGTGTGTATGGTGTGTTGTGATATGTGTGTGTGTGTGATATGTGTGGTGTGTGTGGTGTGTGTGATGTGTGTGTGTGTGGTGAGTGTGGTGTGTGTGGTGTATGTGATATATATGTGGTGTGTGTGTGATATATGTGTGGCGTGTGTGTGGTGTGTGTGATATATGTGTGGCGTGTGTGTGGTGTGTGTGATGTGTGTGTGTATGCTGTGTGTGTATGTATGTGTGGTGTGTGTGTGGTGAGTGTGGTGTGTATGGTGTATGTGCGATATGTGTGTGTGATATATGTGTGGTGTGTGTGCTGTGTGTGGTGTGTGTGATATGTGTGTGTGATATGTGTGTGGTGTGTGTGATGTGTGTGATGTGTGTGCTGTGTGTGCTGTGTGTGCTGTATGTGTGTGTGGTGTGTGTGGTGTGTGTGTGCTGTGTGTGATATATGTGTGGTGTGTGTGTTGTGTGTGGTGTGTGTGTGCTGTGTGTGCTGTGTGTGATATATGTGTGGTGTGTGTGTTGTGTTGTGTGTGGTGTGTGTGTGCTGTGTGTGATATATGTGTGGTGTGTGTGTGCTGTGTGTGGTGTGTGTGGTGTGTGTGTGCTGTGTGTGTGGTGTGTGTGGTATGTGCGTGATGTGTGTGTGGTGAGTGTGGTGTGTATGGTGTGTGTGTGCTGTGTGTGCTGTGTGTGTGCTGTGTGTGTAATAACGGTGCTCTCATGGTGAGAGAGACCGGAAGTGAAGGAGAACCTCTAGGAGCTGGAGTAACACATAAGCTGTGTGCATCTCAAACACAAGGGCCGGACACCTGATGTCCTGTGACGCACACTCATGTGATTGGCATATGCACTCACACATGAACACACCCAAAGATCTGAGAAATTCAGTTTTTCTTGGAAACGTGCAGAACAAGTTTGTTTGTTTGTTTGTTTGTTTATTTGTTTGAGGAGGCGGGTGTTAGAAGGATGCTTTCCATCTACTTCCTGCCTTTTACTTGGCTCCTGTCTCAGAATACTCACTGTCCTTACCCTTGTCACATCCCTCAGTAGCACAGGCTCGTGATTCACCTGTTCCTAGACAGGAGAACTGAGGACTTACGAAATTGCTCTGTGAGGTCAGATACCTTCTAAGAGGCTGACTGAAACCCAGCGAGGTTTCGGTGCCCCCTGAAAGCCCTTCTGTTATAGTGAAGGGAAAGGTTTCCACATGCTAACCATTCTTGGGTGTGTAAGCTGTGTTGGGGTCTTCTAACTCCAGCAGTGTTGAAGATGTTTTCAGCATGACACTCCCCCTGTGGTGTGATGTGGTCCAGTTCTAATTCAACATGACTATGTGTCCGAGCACTTTAAGCCCGCCAGTGTTCTCCTGACAGCATGCCTTGGCAACTTCTTTGGGTTTCTCACAGCTAAGTGGTACCTGTGAGGGTGTGTAAACACTCTAGCTAGTCCAAGAGTCCTTAGTACTGTTACATTTCCCAGGAGAGCAATCATAAAGACCACAGTACCCAAACCTCTGGTTTCCAATATGATCTGTTTCCTCCCACCTGGGACCAACGGCTGTATTTTCTCCCAAAGGCCCCGTAGAAGGTGTTAGCTACACAAGAGCCTCAATCCTTCAGTGACTCACACCTTGAAATGTGATCACAAAACAAGCCGTCCATTCAGCCACAGAGTTGGCTTGATATCAATGCTAGGAAGTCAAGGTCTCCTTCAGACCCAGGCCTCTGTGTTCTGGCTCAGTGGTATATGTGGTAAGAAGCACATGGGGAAAAATCAATAATCTACCCATGTGTCTAAGGATTGCTTCAGGGACCAAGGAACGTTTCCAAATGTCTCTTTATGTTATGTGCTCACAAATACCGTTTGATTTAAAGCCCAGTGTAGCTTTTCCAGATTGCTACTGTCATTTTATAGGCAAGGAAATGATGGAAGGAAGCTGCAGCTGCCTGACTTCATAAGTCACCCTAGTACATCACCTGGAGCAAGGTATCATGGGATTCCATTCTGAAGTCTGGCCAAAGAGCTATCTATCTTTCTTTAAGGAGTTGGTATTATTTTGTAGTATAAATGTACCCAAGGTGAAAGAATATATTGCCTAGTTACAACTATATTACCCAAGAAAATGTGCATATTTACTGATAAAAGGGAAGCACTGTATCCAGTGTTTCAATAATGTATATCACCATGCCGAATTATTTTACGTAAACATAAAAATCAAATAGAATACTGTAGATGCAATGCCAAGCTGAATAACTTATTTGCATGTACTGAAGGGTCAGATGCAAAGTTAACTTATGGATTTTGTTTGCCTGTGCATACTGGGCTCATGCTCTACAACTGATTTACATGCCTAGCTCCCCACGGTCCTAGGAGACAGGAAGATGCTCCTCACCCTCTCCATCCCTCTGCCCTCTCCCATCTGATTCTTTTTCAATTTAAACTTCAAGGATTATGTATGAGTGTTAAGAAGCTTAAAGAACAGAATTTAAGTTTAAAATCTGATTTGCTTTTAATCCTTGCATATGCAAAAGTTTAGATAATTATTAATTATATTAAATATAATCATAAAAAAACAAGTTGTAATGTGTCTGTACCATGAAGTGCTCCTCAGCAGTAAGAAGGATCTACTGATCCATGCAAATATATGCATAAAGCTGAAAGTAGTGACCTAAGAAGCCAATTAAAAGGAGCACAAGATTGAGTGTCCATGCTAAATATGTTACTTATTTGTGAGCTCATTTGTAATTGAGACTGTAAGCAGATCATCGTGTGTCAAATGAAATTCTATGTGGTTTTCTACTTTGTTTTAATACTAGGTTGTACACAAATTATGAATTAAAATACAATCATGGTCTTTAAAAGGGGGGGGGAGCGGAGCACAAGGACGCTGGAGATGGCTCCATGGGTAAGATCTTCCAGATGATGCACATTTGATTCACTTGTAGCCAGAGAAGCTTAGCACCTGTCACAGGTCCAGATCTCCTGGCCTCCTTTGCATTTGCACACATGTGGCATACACTCACCCAGACACACAGATACATGTAAGTAAGCATAAAAATGTATCTTTTGAAAAAGATAAAAATTTAAAAAGGAGTACATACTACATGGCTCTATTTAAAAATCTAGAAAATCCTTTAGTGAGCAAAAGCAGGCCAGTAGTTGCTGGGGGATAGGCAGAGGAGATAAGGAGGCTCAGAGAAGGTATGAGGTTTATTTTAAGCTAGTACTTGTCTGTTTTCTTTACTGGGGGAATGGCTTCTCATATGCATCCTTACATTAAAATCTATCAAACTGGAAAGTTCCTGTAAATATTCATTTTATGTCTAATCTCAACGTTTTATGTTAATAATTGCTGTTCAGTGAATAAGCCTTACCAAGAAACAAAACTCAGAGCAGGGCATGTTAACTGTATAAACACAAGTGCAGGAAGCATACGCCTACCATTTGGGAATTACATGAACCATGATCTAGCCAGGTTCAAATAGCAATGCATTTTCAGAAGCCATGGGCACTTTCCTTCTGAGAGGGATACCACATGGGCCAGGCTTCAGCCTGTGACTACAGGTATATGACATGGAAAAGACAGATGCTTAGGAACGGAGAATGAATCATCTGTTGTCTGGGTCGGTCCACTGCCAGCACTGTGATTTTATTGTGATGGTGGTTTCATAACCATAAACGTTTAATAAATAAGATCTTAAATATAATAAGCCATATGTCAGAGAGGAAGAGAGCCACAATTTGGGAAAATAATCTACCTGTGTAACACTCTGGGCACAGACCAGATTTGGAAAGACACATTTATCTCAATGCCTTCACAAAGGGCACCTCTAACTCTGTGACCTTTCCAAACCTAGATTCCTTCTTTTATAAAAATGAAGGAAACAGCAAGTCCCTGCCAGGGTTTTTGGAAGATCGGTGATAAAAATAGTTAGCATTCTGTTAGACTAAGCATATAGTAAACATTCCAGTTACTTTAAGATGTATACGTGCATATGTAGAAATTTGTATGGTTATGCTTGTAAGTTTTTACTTAGATAATATGGCACTATCTATGCACGGTACAAAGTTGTGGCAAACTCAGAAGCAGTAAGGAATCAATCTATAAAAACACAGCTCTAATCGTTGTGGTTATGCGTTTCATAAAACATCATACTTTCTTTGTCACTTATATGGGTGTGGTATATTCTTATGTGGAACACAGGTACTGTCCTAAAGTTTAGGACTCTTCAGACAAACCAAAAGGGGAAAATTCATCATTTCTGGCTTTCTAATTGTTACAGTACTGGAAAGCTTTAAGACAAAATTGCTCATCCTTACACTCCACTGTGAACTCTTGCCCAAAGGGCAACCTCATCCCTTCCCAGTTGCTCCTCCTGCCTTCAGCTAGTACAGCAGTGTACCTTTAACTTTCTCTACTCCAAGTGCCCTAAGTCTCCTATTGGCTCACCCCTCTGGTGCCATCACACATGGCCTGGCTCACCTGTAACACCTGCTCATACCTTTTTAATGACTATCTTTCCTGTATATTCAGAGCCAGCGCCAGATGCCGCTGATGCCATTTGCCCCACACATCTGTAATCAGTAATCCTTAGCACTGTTCTGGGTGTTGAAAAAAATTTCCATTAAACAAACATCATCACTTCTTTGAATCTGACCTCTAGCTTAATATGCAGATTATTTTGTCCTTTATTTTGAGGAGTAGAACCGAAGCACATAGCCTCAGATTATGTGAGAAGAAAAGCTGAAAAATGATGAGAAGGAGAGAAAGAACTGTATTTGATGAGACAAAAAAGCATTTTGTTTAAATAAATGCTCAGAAAAATTCACACAAGGTTAGCATACTTTTGTGTGAGCCCTTTTTCATGGATGAACCATCTCTCCAGCCTCAGTCAGCAAACTTGAACAAGGTTGAATTTGTTTAAAAGATCCCATGAAACCTGTGGGCTTCTGGAAAGGCCTCAGAAGGCATCTGGGTACCTCTAGGATGTGTTGCTGTGTGGCTACCAGTGAGACAGAAACCTAATAGCTGAAGATAAACTGTGTTTTACATTGGGCATTCTAGCAAAAGGGCTCGGAGAACAGTACAGATGCAAATAAGCACAGGCAGCAAGCAGTATGCTGGACTCCTTTTTAATATCTACTTTCCACATAGAGAACCTTCCCTAAGAGCAGAAGAGAAACTGAGGGTCACACGTGTTACACAGAGAAAGTGATTAATGTAGCAAACACATCTTCAAATGTATTATATCTCATCTTCTTGGGCCTTCCTTGCAGCCACCCTAACAGGACTCCCCTGGTGTGAGGAGCTGTCAGTACACATGACTTCTGAAGAAAGCTGTGGTCTGAGCCCAGGTGTGAGATACAGGAAGCTGCTGTTACAATTGACTCTGGCAATTAGTCTTTTATAGCTGAATTGTTATCATCAAGACGATAATTATTCATGAAAGCAATGGGAAGCTCGAGCCTTATTGTTGCATAAAGCCATGGTAAGAATACCATATTACCATAATTCTTCCCCTGAATATGAGTTTTGCTGATAATTTGTTATGTACACATCAGTTATAAGGCTAAGGTTCTCTCCACACCTAATGTGCTATTTTTTGTAAGTTTCCTGAGCACACGGTCCGCAGACAATGGGGCATATTCTGTGCAACATAAAATGGTGGAAAAAGAAGAAATGAAATACTTCCTCTCGCTGTTCTCACCTTCTCCATGAGGCTAAACAGGAAGTCGCAACTCTAAGCCTGTGTTCGCCACTCCCTGCTAAGAACACCATCCTCGAGTGGCATTGCATGTGACATCATTTTTGCCCACACACCACTGGGCCTCACCTACCAAAATAGTTCACTTGCCACAGAGCTAAGGTTGGATGGATCCCGACTCTCCTTGGCTATGGGAATTAGCGGTTTCCTTTAAATCAGGGAAACAAGTGCCTGAGTGACATGAGATGGGGCGTGCCTGTAGTTCACGGTGACAGCCACACAGCATTGGAATGTTCTCACTACGGTGACCCAGATTGATGTTCTTCACATGCTGTCAATCTGCTGCTGTTTGTGGTTTTAGAACTGATATGTTACTGTTCCATTGCTTATGTGATTTAAAAAGATAATCGTTTTCTTCACATTTTGATTCTGCTTTATAAGCAAGGATAGGTATTCTTGTATAGCCACACACACAAAATAAAGTTTTCCATTAGCACCTGGAAACACCCATCACATGCTAGATACTGTAACAAGTATTGGGATCCCACAGCTGATATAAATAGACTTCCAGGCCAATCCATTAGAAATCAGTTTGTCTGCTTGTGATTCTGGCTATTCGCCCTGTGAAAGGCACAAGCTAATAATAATAATAGAGCACAGGTCTGTGACAGCATGCTGCGCTGCTGAGTTAGAGGCACACGTGATGCAGAAGCTTGGAGTTAGAATACCATGCCCCTGAGGTTAGGGATCGGAGCCATGGGGACTGATCTGATCTAGTTTGCGATGCAGGGGTTGGAGTTAACCTGCGTATGCCTTTTAAATTTTTCCTTTATGATGACTTCAGGCAAAGTGACAGGAACTATTTGGTTTGTGTTTTGAGCCTCTTGCTATGTAACATAGGCTGATTTTGAACTCAGGATCCTCCAGACTCAGCCTCCTCGGTGCTGGGATGGTCTATAGCATTATGGTTAGCTAGAATTTTTTTGTTGTTTTGAAATATGCTGTGGGTGTTGAGAAAAGGGTATTTCTTATAGCCTAGGCTGCTCTGAAACCTGCAGTGGGCTGAGATGACCCTGGTGTCCTCACCTGGGAATACAGGTAAACATTAAACCCAGGACAGCTTAGAGCCCCAGACTATTCCAAACTAAGAAGGATGGGGGGGGGGGGGGGGAGAGAGAGGTTTGTGTACCACATGCATGCAGTTCTTGAGGTGACCAGAAGAGGGTGCTGGGTCTCCATAGCTGGAGTTAGAGGTGGTTGTGAGCGGCCATGTGGGCGCTGCAAATGAAACCCCAGAGGAGCAGCTACTGACTGCTCTTAGCTGCAGAGCCATCACCTGGCTTTGCTGTTTTTCTTTATACTGATATGTTTTCAAACTTGTGCTTACTGGGTGTTTTTAAACAATAGAAACAGGGGAAAAAAGAATCCACAACCATCTTAGAAGTTGAGGTAGGCAAGCCATTGAGTTCATTGGGACACTATATGGCATAAACCCCTGTACAGGCAGCCTAATTCTGTCACCTGCACTTACCGAGCAAGCACAGCCCTCTCCAAACTATGAACCTAGCAACCTCAGACTCTCTTTCACACCCACCTACATTAGCTCTATTACTCCTTTCTCTGGGCAGCGGTAGATAGTCTCTACTCAAGTGTAGATCCAACACACCAAAGTCTGAAGACTAGAAGGGTATGATCCAGCCTGAGTTGGTTTTGGGTGCATGTACAGTAGGGCAAAAATGTGTCCTCTAGAAATTTTTTTTAGGGCAAATCTCATATTTACTACTTAGTGCCAATGGGCATACACATGATTAAAATCAAACACATGATGGGAAGGGACATGCACAATAGAAAATGAGTATATGACTCATATGTCAATCAAAATACGTATTGCTACACCCCTTAATGATCAAACTTCTCCTCTCTAGAGCTCCATAAAAGGATGTTCTGAACTGGAGTCCTTGAGTACTCTCATCCTGCGGACGGCTGTCCTTTTTGGCACTGTGTCCTTCTTCAACCTGTACTTGCTGTGAATAGGTATCTCCCCTTTTCTGTGTCTGGGAGGTCTTTGGTCTTTCTCACAGCTTGCATCCCACTGTCAGAACCCCGTTCTCTGCTGTTCAGATGAGGTTGAAAGAGCTCTACAACCCTGATTTCATAAATCCACTTCACTGGACTCCACAGTTCTGCACCAGGCTGTCCCTCTAAGTAGTGCCCTCTCAGCTGGCAGCCACGCCTTGCCCTTATGCCAGATGACTTCATTGACAACTCCAGCCCACACATCCAGTGAAAGGCTGGGGCACATAGAGAAAGAGTACAGAGAACCAAGGTGGCTGCTAGTCTCACAGTCAAGCCGGTGAAGCAGACGTGGGATGCGGTTTGGGGGGCAGGGTCCAGGCTGGTTCTTCCCCAACATCTTCCACAGCTTTAGGAAAGCAGCTTCTCTGTTCTTCATCTGATGCTACAGGACTTTAGGCAATTTCTGTGTGTCTCCTATGCACGACTGGGCAGAATGCCTGCCGATCCCACTCCTGGTCCCCTGCTTGCCATGCACATCTCCAAGGGATAATGGTGTCTTGGTCCAGGCTATTTATGACCTCAGTACTCAGAAGCTGACGTCCTACCATTTACGGAGAATGATGAAGTCCTTGATAAATCATGTGGTTTCTTGTATATGTTATAGGAAGATTACGTTCAACCCCTGTCAACGGGGAGGGTTCCAATTGCATTCTGACTAGATTGTATTGTTTTTGTTGCATTAGGGCTTTCTGCTTGCTGGATTAACCAGTAAGCCACATCCATAGCCTCAATATTCAGATTTTAAATGCTTCAATCTTTGTTGAATAACCCTACATGGCTATCTAAAAGTTCAGACAAGGCCATAGTCATTTAGGCAGGGCCGCTGGGACATTCATTTAAATCATGGGGAAAAGACAAAAATGTTGGTGAGTTGTCAGAAAAACTACAGTCCTTATGAAAAGAATCAGTTCTCATGACATGGGATATTGAGAAAGGCTGTGACTGTGTTATAGTATGCTTTCATCAGTGATATAGACTGGTGGTACCTAGATCTACTCCCAGAACTGATGGAAAAGTAGTAATAAAATGTGTTAGCCAGTTATAGGGCTTGCACCTGTAACCCCAGAACTCAAGAGGCTGAGTTTGGAAGATTGTTGAGAATTCAAGGTCAGCTGGTTTGCATAGCGCCAGGGGAAACAGGAAGAAAATATATTTAGTATATTGTGTGTGATTAAACTGTAAAAGAATAATTTTTAAATGAAACAATGGAAAATAACTACATGTTTCTTCATTCATTGTATCCGCTGAGGTTGACAGAAGCCAGACAGACTGGTAGTGCCACATAGACCTACAACCTATGAGCACCTGTCTATGGGATTCTTCATAGACCTACGATCTATGAGCACCTGTCTATGGGATCCCGTGTAGACCTATGATCTATGAGCACCTGTCTATGGGATCCCACATAGATCTACGATCTATGAGCCCCTGTCTATGGGATTCTTCATAGACCTACGATCTATGAGCACCTGTCTATGGGATCCCTCATAGACCTATGATCAATGAGCACCTGTCTATGGGATTCTTCATAGACCTACGATCTATGAGCACCTGTCTATGGGATCCCTCATAGACCTACGATCTATGAGCACCTGTCTATGGGATTCTTCATAGACCTACGATCTATGAGCACCTGCCTATAGGATCCTTCCATTTTCTACATTGCAGCCTCAGTTTCTCTTTCTGTTGTACAGCTACTCTGCAAGCTGCAGTGTGGGGAAAGAAGCTAGCTAAGTTAGAATTCAACACTCGCTGAAAGAAAGTAACAAGTATTATTTCAGGACCCCTAAAAATACCCAACTGGCCCTAAAGCCTCTCAAGAATATCAGCATGTATTTTTCTGATCAGTTATAAAACATAAATTTATCAATGTGGAAAGTTTGTTTTAACCATCTTGCCTTAGATCTAGGAAAAAGAGGCAGAGCATTTGGAAGAGGCTGCTTACTCGTTTCCTTCCTTTCCACTAGATCTGTCACGGAGGCTGACTGGGCACGTCTCCACTGTTGCCTGTGTATTCTCAACATCAACAGCATCCCCTCACTGCACACTTGTCAGATGAATACATGACTAGAAGCCAATTTACTCAAACTTGTCAGAAATGGCAAGAGGCATGAGTTACACTGGGGACTCCACTTCCACAAGGCAACTCAAGTGGCCCCTTCTTTTGGAGAGAGAAATAATAATGGCGTGTATGTAAAATGCATATGACTGATATTCGTTACTTATGGACAGTGAGGTTCAGAGTTGGCTGCACCTGTTGTATCTATGGAACTTTAAAAATTCTTAGTTGAGACAGAAGCTCTACAGTGGGGCTGACCATGGCTGATTTTTTTTTTTAGTATGCCCATGGGAAGCTTTAAAACCAGACAATCCTGAGAATAATGATTGAAAATCCTTCTCTAAATTCGCCTCACTGGGAGAGGCCTCTCAGCCTCCCAGTTCACATCTAGCTACGTGTGGTTTTTAATTTTTGCTTTTTAAAAGTAAAAGTTTCACATCAGCAGAGAATTTGATTACTATTTTTTTTAAGATTTGTTTTATTTTTAATCAACTGTATATGTTTTCAGGATATGTACAGCTGTGAGTGTGGGTGCCCAGCGTCCAGAAGAGGGTGTTGGATCCCTGAAGCTGTAGTTACAGGTGGTTGTAAGCTGCCCTGTGTGAGTTCTGGGAACCTGATTCAAGTCCTCTGCATGAACAGAAACCTCTTAACTGCTAAGCTCTGTCTCTCTGGCTCCTACTTTTAATTCTTTAAGGGTCTTCTGAGTTCAGATTTCACCCTCTAGAGAGTGGCTTTGACTCTGATTAAGTGTTATCATGTGTATGATTTATTGCATGGTTATAGTCTAGGCTAGTCCCTTGCTCTCAAATAATACTTCAGCCGCCTTCATTGCACTGGCACAGCTGGTTCTTACCTATCTAAAGGGATGGTTGCAGTAACCAAGTGTCGGGATGGCTTGTATGCTCACTATAGAAAGCAGAAGATGGAGAAACCAATGCAGATTTTAATGGTACGCAGAACTGGCAGAACATGGAACATGGAGGAAGGGAGACCGCGCAGAGGAACAGGAGGTCCATTTTAGGAACACAAATTATGCATCTTGCGTATCTTCCATTGCTTGCTATAATTGTGATCTTCTTGCCCAGGATACACAGCTCTGTCCCTGGATCACCATCCCTTGCTACACTAACTTCTAAACCCACCTCTATGTGCACAATCACATCAACATTTTAACAAGCTCCTGAGTGATTTTTGTCATCAAGTACTAACTGAAGAAGACGAATAGACCGAAACAGTTCAAGACGAAGACAGATGGAACGGATGCCCCCACAAAGAGTCAATCGCAACAAACGATTACCTCTGTCGAAATAAATCAGATATGCCATCTTTCATTTATCACACTGGCAAAGATTAAAACACTCCACCCCACTCCACACAGACGGTGAAATAAGCTTTACACACCGGCGGGAATGTGAGCTGGCACATCACCAGAGGACAGCCTGGCCTCTTATCATAAGCCTTAACATTTTTCATTCTTTTGACACAGCAATTCCACTTCGAGGAACCGATCTGAAGGCTGCGGTTTTAGTCTTGATGCTTCACTGTGAGATGCTCGTGAATCACATTTCTGAGCCCTTTCCCTGGGATGTTTGAGAACAAGGTTTGTGAATTTGGCGATTTTCATTTTAATACTTGTATAATTTGGACGTATTCAATGTGTGTAGTTGGTGAGAACTCCTTCCTCCCTACTGCCTCTGCGCATTCCCACCAGACAGTGTCCACTGTTGTTACTGCTAGAGACACACGTTGTAGTGGGGCATGCGCCGTATGACAATGTTTCAGTTCACAGTGATAATTCCATAGATTATTATGGAAGTGTAAAATACAGTGACATAGCCACCGGTGTCCATGACGTCATGATGCAATCAATGCCTTCATCGTGTGCTTGTGGTAACACCAGTGTAAGCAAACGTGCTAATTGTAGCACAGATAATAATGTATAGCATTAGTTAATCATTGTTTTTATATTACAATAAGCAGACGCAGCAGTAAAAGACCCCATGAAGCACAGACATCCTCCTCCTATGTCTCAGGACTGAATCTCTTACCTATACCAAAAACTCCAGTAAGTGATAGACAGACACCATCCAGGCTGCATAGGAACACTCTGTGACGTTCCCACAATGGAGACATCACTCAATGGCACATTGCTCAGATTGTGTCCGTCACTCAGCAGGGAATCCTTGTATTCAGGTTTGCCTCATTTCTGTTTTATTTGATTATTAATGATAGTAGATATTTATTTCATTATACATGAGTCATAACTATTTCACCTGGCATAATTGTATTTTTTACAGAGAAAACTTTACAATGTATTCACAAAGATTAATATTACCATAAATGAACCTTATCAATTGTATAATTTCTCTATTCCACTACATCAAGTTATTAGTGTTTTAATATTTTGATAGAATAATAGCATGTGGAAAAATACTACAATCTCCACGGATATTCAAGCAGAGACATTTAGGATCACTTTCATATTTTTATTATTATGACTAGTAAGACAAAGACTGTTCTTGGATATCTATCCCTCTCTTGGCCTACAGGACAACTTATATAGGATACACCCTCAAAAATGAATTGCTTAGTGATTAAACTCAGATACTGAAAATTATTTTCCAAAATGTTTTTAGTTTTTATGTTTTTTTAACCAGATGTGGCAAACTGTCCACATAAATTTCAGCTCCTCTGTAAAAGGCAAAATAAAACCTAGCAAGTTGTGCTGACAGCTTGCCAGCTGCATTTCTGGCACATCTGTGTGGATGAGGCTAAGAAGCGGAGTTTCTGCTAACGGGATGCGGATGTAATGAGGTGGACATTAGCTGTGGACTTAACATTCTTACTCCCCTCCTGGCTGCAGAGAAACTCAGGTCTCTGGGAAATACCTGAGCCACACAGGGGAGGAGCTTAGATTCCCTCCTCACCATGAGGAGACAAGTCTCTGTCATCATCCGGAATAACGGGTATGAGATAATGTACTGTACAATAAACAAACATTTGCTAGGTAATTAATGATCTCCTCATTAATATGGCAGCTTAGATCATAACGCTGAACGTCGGGGCACCTGGAGACGGTGCAGAAGTTAATGCCGCTACAACAGACAGCAAGTTCAGTCACCGGTATCCATGTTACACAACTAACAACAGCCTGAAATTACAGCCTCAGGGAATCTGACACCTCTGGTTCTGCAAACACCTGACCTATGTGCCCATATCCATGCAGACACATACAATGCACATAAAATATATAAATAAGTATTTTAATAGTTACAAAATCACAGGTGAAATGGCTGGAGTGAACACACACTGTTCTAACAAAATACAAATGCAAGCAGAAATTTAATAATAGTAATAATAATAATTTCATAATATGAAAATGGCTCCTGCAGGCTCATAGGGAGAGGAACTTTTTAAAAAGGATCAGGACATGTGGCCTTGTTAGTGTAGGTGTGACCTTGGTGAAGGAAATGTGTCACTAGGGGTGGGCTTTGATGTTTCAGAAGCTCAGGTCCAGTGGTTCTCTCCTTTCTCTCTTTCCTTCCTTCCTCCCTCCTTCCCTTGCTCCCTCCCCCCATCTTCCTGCAGATATGGATGTAGGTACTCTGTTACATCTCTAGCACCATGTCTGCCTGCACGCCGCCATGCTTCCCACCATGATAATGAACTAAACGCCTGAACTATAAGCCAGCCCTAATTAAATGTTTTCCTTTATAAGAGTTTCTGTGGTCACGGTGTCTCTTTTCAACAATACAACGTTACCTAAGACAGGTATGTAAGCCTTCTATAAAGTAATGAAAAAAATAAAGTTCCGACTAAGAGGTAAATAAAATGATATCAAATCAGGCTCAGTGGCACATGCCTCTAATTCCAAATCATGAGAAGTATGGAGCAGAGTACTGTCACAAGTTTGATCCAAGCCCCTGGGCTATGTAGTGAGACACTATCTCAAAAAAAAAAAAAAAAAAAAAAAAAAGATTAAAAAATTAATGACATGAAAAGACATTGGCTGTGACACAATATTAATCATGGACAAAGTTATTATTGTCAAGAAATATGCTGCAATGATCGTAGTGATTATTAGTTAAAGATATGATTTCAGGTTGTTTACATATATATGTTTTCTGAACTTTCTTAGACATATATCACCTTGGTAATAAAAAAGTTATTGAGGGGGCTGAAGTGATTGCTCGCTGGTTAGAGCGCTTACCAGTTCCAGGGAATCTAATGTCCTCTTCTGGCCTCTGTGGGCACCAGACACACATATGATGCACAGATACACAAGCAGGGAAACATCCATACACATAAAATAAAAATAGGTACACCTTTGACAATTAAAAGTTGGTTATTTAAAACACGGTTGGTATGTTAAACTGCATTACCAAAAAGATATAAAGGAACACAAAAATGAACCTCTCTATACATGACTTTAGAGTCCCATGGCAGGATTTTCAATAACGTTTGAGATTGGCTACTTCCGATAGAATCACACGCCTGTCAAAAGGCACTGTGTAAGATATTTTACCAAATATATGTTATTAATTAATCAGTAATACCAGGATTAGGATGTATGTTCTTTTGGAAGTTTAGTAGAGCTTGAATAGAGTTTCAACATCTGTGGTAAAGGTGACCAAATCCATGCACACATGAGCTCATGAGATTGCAGCTGCACACATAAGCTCTGCACAAGATCAAGCCAGCCCAAATCTCAGTATGTACTGGGCAGGGACTCAAGAAGCACCACCCCAAGCAGAGGAGCTGTTGGCAACTGATGGCTGGAGGGAGGGAGGGTCTGTTTGTTCAGGGATGTGGTTCCTAAGAGGCTTCCCATGCCCCACGAGATGACTTCTCACCTATGTACATATAAGAATCACTAAGTTCCGTGGACTTTACAGAAAGGCTGGGATGGAAAAGTGGTGTGGAGGATAAGGATGAAGGGTTAAAAAAATAAAAATAAAAGGTAAAGGTTAAAGACATGGCAAAGTAGTAGCCCACAAAATACAGGATATATAATGTATGAAGAAAAAGTTTAAAAGATAAGACATCCTCTCTTCACTAATAAGTTCCTCCACGCACTACGTGGACAGGAGAAAAATGGTTTCGTTGGTAGTGGAGGTGACAAAGTATCCCTGGTGGCCACACTGAGCTACAGTCAGGGTCTGAGTACTATACTATATGCATACCACTCACTAACAAGAGCGGTTTTTAAAGTGATGCCCTTGGCTCTAAGAGCACTGTACTAACATTTGGTGGTGGTGGTGGGGGGGTGTTGGTTTTCTCGTTGACAATACTTGTTCAATGAAAGCACAGTGGAGAAGGGCAGGAGGTAGAAATCTTATTTATTTCCCAAGTCCTATTTCTTGGTCGTTTATTGTTCTGGAGCATGAGGAACCTTCAAAGCCCGTGTTCTTTCACTGCAAAGAGCCGGTGTGCTTGACTTAGCTCCAGGAGGGGGGAAATCAGAAAGCTCTGTGAAAGTTAACTCTGGGGTGTTTGGGTGTGGCTACCTTCCATTTCCTTTCCTGCCTGCAGTTACTGATTCTCTCTTAGCTTTCATCCTGGAGGTTTCCCAGCTCTTCTTAATGGTCCTTCTTCTACTTAGGTTAGGGACCCAGCTCTCCCTCTCACCATTTGCTCTAAACACTACCCTCAGCCTCTGAAATGAATGACTTCAGGACGTCAAGTGCACAGTCAGAACTGATCTTGTGGACTCTGGACTGCATTTGCAATGACATTTGACCTGCTAGTCAAAAGGTAGTCAATGAATAAGGAAATGTTCATATTTTCAATGTCACCTCCGTTCCTCATTATTAAATGAGACACCGTGCCCCCTTACTACACATTGAATTTCATATTAAGTGCTGGATTAACATACACTGGGAACTTGGTCTTGTGGAAGAGACAGGCATTAAATATATAGATAATGTAGTCCAAAGTTCTTCATGTCAGCTTCAAATAGCACAGAACATATCAAATTCATCTTTTTATCTCATCTCCCTGCCCAAAACTAATTTTTAAGATGTATTACCATCTGTGCAATAACCCAAATTAAGTGACTAAATAATCTCATTTTTTACCTCACATTCTGTATCTATTCACTCATTATATCATCTCACAGTTCCAGGGCACAATCTTCACCCATTGTCCAGGCTCAGCATCTTCTCACAGGGTACAGTCTTCATACATTGTCCAGGATCAGCATCTTCTCACAGGGCACAGTCTTCACCCATTGTCCAGCATCCTCTCACAGGGCACAGTCTTTACCCATTGTCCAGGATCAGCATCTTCTCATGGGGCACAGTCTTCACCCATTGTCCAGGCTCAGCATCTTCTCATGGGGCACAGTCTTCACCCATTGTCCAGGATCAGCATCTTTTCACAGGGCACAGTCTTCACCCATTGTCCAGGCTCAGCATCTTCTCATGGGGCACAGTCTTCACCCATTGTCCAGCATCCTCTCACAGGGCACAGTCTTCACCCATTGTCCAGGCTCAGCATCCCTATTTCTTTCTTCCTGACTTGGCATAATGACCAAAAAAGACCTCCCCATCTATGCCTGAAATGCTAAAGTCATGCTGTTGCCATGGAAATCTCTACCCAAATCTCCAGATTTTATTTTATTGCTCAGACAAGGAACAGGAGAACCTAAAGCAGCCAGCAAAGCTGGCAATGACATGCTTGACTACAGAAAGACAGTGGGACAAAGGATTTCCCAGCATAAGTCCTGATAGACAGGGGTGAGTTACAAAAGACAGCTGGGTTGTCTTTGTTTCCCAAAGCAGGCTTAGTTCCTCTCTCCCACCTATTAATACACACATGCCACATAAAGGCAAACAAAGACATGTTCTATATTATACACAAAACACCTATTTCATGGGGAAACCCTAAACTCTCACATCAATTTTGTTAACATTCAGAACCCAGGGAAAGAATAAGTTGTTATGCACTCAAGTATTAAATCACTAAGATCTGATTTTTTTTTACATTTATTTATTTTTATTTCACGTGTGTGTTTGCCTGCATGTATGTGCACTATGTGCATGCCTGGTGCCCTCAGAGGTCAGAAGGTAGCATTAGATCCCCAGAATTAGAGTTATGAATGCTTGTTAACTATCATGTAAGTGCTGAGAACCGAACCTGGGTCTCTGCAGGAGCAGCAGGTGTGTTTAACCACTGAACCACCCCTACAGCCCAAGATTTAATTTCTTAAGGAGCTGTCTAAGCAGTCTTATGATAAAGGGCTGAAGGAATGCACCCAAATCAATTCATGATTGGAAGCTGAGCTGTTCAGAAACACTAGTTACTGGTGCTGAATTCCAGTTTGGTGTAATGTACCTAAAACCAGGAATTAAACTGCACATCATCCAGCTGCCCCATTTCAAATCAGGCCACAAAACCTAACAAATAATTAACAACATATAGGTCTATCAGCCCTTGAAAATGTGAGTGGTGTGTGATGGGTGCCAGACAGTTGTCAGGAAGTCTCTGTGGACCTCATTCAGTAGCAGGAATGAACAGGGACAGAATCTTCTAGTTGAAGGTTTATACTTTGTGTAAACAAAGTGGGTGCACTTTCCTTTCAGGGCTTAGACTGTGGCTCTGTCTTTACTTTCTCTCTCTCTCCTCTCCCCCCTCTTCCTTTCTCCACCCCGTGTCTCTCTCTCCCTCCGTGTGTGTGTGTGTGTGTGTGTGTGTGTGTGTGTGTGTGTGTGTGTGTGTGTGTGTGTGAAGCACTTGGTTAGAGTATAAGATCTAATTTTGCAATATTTCCTGGTTTGTTTTTTGTTTTTCTGGCCTTGCCAAGTGTGTCTCTTACTCACTGGGTCACATTAGCAGAACTAAGAGCATATTTTTATCCAAGCACACTCAGGTGCCCTTCAACACAGAGGACATGGGGAAGCAGAGTGTAGGCCAGGTATGCTAAAAGTTACACTTTCTGGTGTCACCTCACCCACTGAGTTTCAGCCCTCCCACCAATGTTTGTGAAAAGCACTTTGCAGGTGGTGGGATTACTAACCACATAACTAACACCAAGATTCTGAACAGAACTTTCTGATTGACAGAAAAAAAAAAAAATTCTGTCATCAGAGCAGATGCCAGTGCCTGCTGCCCCATACACTTAGACCTCAAGAGTACCCATAAAATTTTATCTAAATTTAAAAACCAAAACACAGGAAATGTGAACTCTTTGCATGATCACGACATCCTCTGTTGGATTCCTAGTACTGAAGTGTGGCCAGGTATACGCCCAGTACTTGTTAAATAGTTGATGCCCAAATAAACTTCTATGGAAGAATTCAGTCTTGTGAGAATGCAGGTAGCCTTTTAAGTTGATGGATTTTGTATTTTAGTTTTGTAAATAAACTGCTTTAACTTTTTCTTCTTACAACTCTCAACTTAGCATTTGTTTGTAGATTACTTGGTTTTGATTTTCATGTGTATTCATATTCATATCATTTTCTCTGGTGCCATTTTATTTTATCTTGTGTTTGGCATGAATTTTTTTGTTTTCTCATACCTGAGAATTCTTATTCAGAATATATGAAAATCATCTCTCTATTGCCACTTAAAGCGGCTTTGCAGCTGCTTCTTAACTATATTCTATAATTCTTCTACATTTTGGTAGATTTGTTTATGCTTTATTTTACAGTATGTGTGTATAGTAGGGTCATTTTAAAGTTTATCTAGGCAGAAATAGCCAAGGATGGGATTATGGATTATTTATATACAAATAAAGCTTTACAAATTGAAGTATACAAAAATATTTGTTAAAATGCAAATTTAAATGCATTTATAAAAAAAGAAAAATATGAATGAAATTATAAGAAGAACAGAGAGGTAAGCTGATTCCTACCACCAATACTCAGCATAATTAAAGACATAAAAACTCCATAGTTCAGAAATTCTACCACTAGATATGTATTGTAGAGAATTTCTTGCAATGTACCAAGGGATACACGCAAGATATCCAGGGCAATGATATTTGAAATAGCAAAAGGAACATGGTGAATAGATCAGGTGTCTACTGACTATAAAATGGACATATTTTGATATATCCACACATAGGAATCCAATGCAGTAATAAATGTAGGCGCTATTGCAACCAAGGTTGGTGTTGACGAATTTTGGGAACTATGAAACATTGTTGAAATGTAAATACAGTGTGATATCATTTAAGTGAGATCCAATAGGTCACAAACTTACTCTATATTCTTTAGGGATGCAAACACAAGGTAAAGCTGTAACAAACTAGAAGAGACTGGTTAATACTCATTTTATGTCATATTCTGGAATGGGACACAGTAGATTGAAGTTAGGGAAGAAATATAGGAGTTTTCAGAGAAAAGATCCATCCACGGTGTTTTGTATGAGAAAGAGTGGGCAGATGCCAAACGGCATGGTAGCATTTGAATGTTCAGTGAGCCAACGAGCTTGGTCCATTCAGATTTCTGCCTTCTCTAAATGGTCCAGAAACAGCACACATGAAAGGGCACTTTCCTATGTAAACTTGCGAGAAAGCATGCTATTCTCCATGGGCCTTCTCTCTACAAGCCGGTGCAAAGTGGGAATGCATCTAGGAGATTATCCTACCACTGCACCCAGCGTGCCCTGAGGCCAGTGCTCACACTAGTTAGGCAGCATCATAATCATCGAGCTATAAGCAAACATTCTGTACCTACAGAACAATGGCTATGTACAGCAGCCTAGGGCTTTTATACTCAGCCACGATGTCACTTCAAGAGTGGACGTGGGCTGAAGAGAGTAAGATGCTTATAGCCAAACACGCCAACCTCTAACTCCTGAGACCCACGCGGCGGAAAGAATCAGCTCCTGAAATTTTTTCTCTGACCTCCACACATGACATGGCACGTCCACAAACAAATGCATCATACACAGTGAATAAATATTTTGAAAGATTAAAGCACTAGACATTCTTGGGCATAGCAGTTCTCAAATAGTATATATTTCTATTTAGACCTTTAATAAAACTACAAAATCTAAGCACTTAAGAATAAATTGAAATTTCAAAATCTTATTAATGAAGAATGAAAAATAAAACATTCTCATGTGCACTGACATCAACTAAATATGAAACCAAGGAAATACAGGTTGTGATTCGACAGCACAATGGGGAAGGATAACTAATAAACACGGAGGTGGGTGATGGGTAGACGATTTTCTCACACTAATATCTTTAAGTCAGGAGATAGCTTTAAAAGTCAGAATGCAGTTTAAGATAGTATTCTATTTCACCATTTTATACTTTTCATTGTTAACTTGAATAGATTTTCTTGGGAAATTTTTTTTCTGAAAGTGAATAAACACTTATTTTATAAACAGCATTTAATATTTCACCAGTACATACAAAAATTTATTTCCAGAAGCACATATACTACCATTCTACTTTTACTCCAAGCAATCCTGTATTGGCGTTTATTTATTAAAATTATTTACTGAGCTCCTTTTGTGTGCCGAGGCACTATGGTAGACACTAAAGATATGAGAGTAAAGAAAAAAAAAACCCTTTCCTTGCTGGAGATCATATTCTTTAGACAAGAAATAAAGAGCTGTAGAAATTACAGGCATGGCGGCACCGAGCTCTAATCCCAGAACTAGGGAGGCAGAGGCGGGTGGATCTTTGAGTTCAAGGCCAGTCCGGTCAACAGAGTGAGTTCCAGGACAGCCAGGACTGCACAGAGAAACCCTGCCCTGCCTCAAAATATATATTTAAAAAATCTGCATTGATAAAGGGATAAAAAGAAGGTAGGAATGTGGGAGTTTGTGGTGTGCCGGTGTGAAGGGGAGGAGGGGAAGGGAGGGGTAGGGGTAACTGTCTCACTGCGGTGCACACGCAGGATGTACGGAGACAGGATTGAGTCCTGTACAGTTGGAAGCTGTAACTTGCTCTATTGTGCTGTCTGGAAATACAGATGCAAAGGTGTTGTATCCCTTCTCATCAAATATTAGCATGCTTATTTCCAAGAACTAGGTTTTAGATTGTTCCTAGCTTTCTTCATATTTTAATATTTTTCTATTTTTTATGATGAATGTTCATAATTCTATCCGAGAGAGAAAGAAAGGAAGTTGAATAAGAAAAACCAAAACGTCCAAGAATAGCAACATCAGAAATATGGTTTTGGGTAATGACTCAAATGAAATCTTCTTATATCCTTGCAAAAAAGAAAAACCCAAAAAACAAAAAAAACCACATGTCATTCCTAACAGTAGCTTTATTTAGAATGAATAAAATAAGCACACTGAAATATTTAGTGATTAACAAATCTATCACACCATGAAATAGTGGCTTTAAGTGCTTGCTGCCAGGTGGAAGAAGCCAATCATTTAAAAAGCTACAAACTGTGCTCCTGACTATAAAACATTAAAGACAAGGCAAACTTCGGGGAGGAAATGACCATTAACTTCAGGCACTCAGTGTGGAGACTTCAGGGAGGGAAAATGACTGAAGAGCAAGAGACTTCTGCACTATGAAACCCTTAAAATGTAGCGATGGAAGATGAAGACATGTCTGTTAAGATCCATCTTAATTCATCTTAATTAACTTTTGAGCTTTAAGCTAATAATGATATACCAACGTTATTTAATCATAACATACATGATGCTTACACCCACAAATGAGAATACTTTCATTGTTGTATGAGAGACGAAGGCCCCAGAAGGGTCAGAGAGCAGCCATGAGAAGCTGCCCTTTAAATTTGTTTCTATGATATTAAACTTGGTGATAATTAGGAAATAAGCCAGATGAGTAACCACACAGACTCACACACACACCCTTACACACACACACACACACACACACACACACACACACACACCTTCTCACTTCACTAGAAACTTAGACTAATTTTTTTTGAAAATATAGCAATAAAACATAAAATTTAAATGATAAGCAAAAATTTTTAAGGGCACACATTCAAATTTTCTCCCAAATTTAAGACTTGTACATACGTTTTTTTAAGAGTAGAATGTATTCTTACCTGAAGCACTTTTCTAATTCTCTTTAGATTGTGGATCAGTAGCAGGTTTTTCTCCTTGGAAACACGACCTAACTGTTCATCCAGTTGTATTAATAAGTTTTGAAGAAGAATTGTTGCCATGGTTTCATTGTTAGAAGCCATCTCCCTAAAATAAACAATGTCAAAGGTGTTACTACTGAATCAGGAACAGTTAATAAAATATTTACTTTTGACCATATACATTTTTAAGGGTCAGATTTATTGCACAGGGATAAGCATTTTTATAAGTGTTTTAAAAGTTAAATTGAATGCATAAAAAAAATTCAACATCACCAACCATTAGAGTTTTATAAATCAAAACTACAATTCAATACCACTTTATCTTCATTGGAATGGCTAATTTTTTTTAATTAAAACAAAAATCAAAAATTAAGTCTTGGCAAGAATAGTAAGAAACTGAAGTCTTTATATATTGCTGGATGGAATTTAAAGTGGTTCAAACAGTGGGAAAGTTTAACAGTGACTTATAATACATACAAGAGCCAGACGACCCAACATCTCTGTATTTGGGTCTGCATGCAAACAGCCAGGATGAGACCAGGCGTTGGCACATGGCCAGTCACTCCTAGCAACCTTATTGGCAATGGCCTAAAGGTAGAAAACCCAAAACATCGATCAGTAAGTACATGCATCCGGCCATAGGTAGTGCATCCACACAGTGCAATACTATTCAACTTCAAATGTGGATAAAGTGCTGGTACATGCAATGGTAAAAATGAATATGAAAAATGTTGTGTTCAGTGAGATAAGTCAGCCATTCCCTCATACAAAGTACCTCCTATACTCAAACTTATGGGGGGGGGTAGGAGAGAGAGACGATTGGAGCTTAGTTTTGAGGGCCAAGGTTGCTGTTTAATTTCAGACTGAGAAGGTTCCATTCTGTGGCTGGGGCTGAGAACTGCAGAACCATGGAATTACAGTTGCTACCAATAAACTGTACAGTTAAAGTGGTTAAAACCCTTAGTTCTATGGTTTATATTTCGACACAATAGAAAAGATTTTTGACACTGAAGCAAAAAGAAAAATCTAGCTATATAGGGAAAATGGAGCTTTGCAAAATGTTTATTAACTGGATAGTCTTATATTTATAGGAAAAGCTGGGTTTGATTTATTTCTCATGTTTGGTGAACACTGAGCATGCCGATAGCTTCATCTCACTCTACTGGTTAGAGGCAGCCAGGGTCGGGGAAGGAGCTTGCTGAAAATATAACAGAGGTGGGGGACAGGATATTGAGTACATTAGGGAGGTGAATGTTTCCTACTGAAGGCAGAAAGGGATTCCTTAAAAGAATATTTACTGGCACTGAGTCTATGATAACAGAAGTGAAATGCTTAATGGGTTTGTTACATTAAATTATTGGTACAGAGGTTTAAATGAGAATGGCTTAATCACTATGCAGTGGCATTATTTGAAAGGATTGGGAGGTGTGCCCTTGCTGGAGAAGGTGTGGCCTTGTTGGGAAGTCTGTCACTGGGGGTGGGCTTTGAGGCTTCATAAGCCCAAGCCTGGCCCAGGGTCTTCTCCTCTCCCCTCCTCCCCTCATCCCTCTTCCCCTCTCCCCTCCTCCCTCTCCCCTCCTCCCTCTCCCCTCCTCCCCTCTCCTCCTGCCTGCAGATCAAGCTGCAGCTCCTAGCTCCTGCTCCCCTGCCATGTTTACCAATTACCATGCTCTCCTAAAACTGTAAGCAAGCCGCCAATTAAATTCTCTCTTTTCTAAGAGCTCTCTTGGTCATGGTGCCTCTTCACAGCAATAGAACAGTGACTAAGACAGCTGGGATGGAAGGTACTTAAAGTCAGTGCACTAAATCCCTTACGTTTTCATCTAGAGTGGGAGACACAAAATCCAACTCGGAGGAGGATCCCCAAAACATTGAAGGGGTGTGTGTGTGTGTGTGTCTGTGTGAGTGTGTGTCTGTGTGTGTGTGTCTGTGTGTGTGCGCGCGCGTGTGCATGTGTGTGTGCGCGTGTGTGCGTGTGCATGTGTGTGATGTGTGTGCGTGTGTGTGTGTGTGTGTGTGTGTGTGTGTGTGTGTGTGTAAATATATATTACCTAATGAATGCATCTACTGAGTCAAAAACAGACCACAGAGTCCACATATGTGGCCGGGACACAGAGCATCTAACCATCTCAGCTTACCAGTCTTGATGCTCAATCCACGGAGCCAGCAGATGCCGGATTTCCATAGGAAAGTTGTCATCGTAGAACTGATCTACTTGCTCCAAAAACTTGATCTCTAGTTGTTGGACTTGCTTCCACTGAGACATGCTATAAAAGAAGGGTAAAGTCAGAGTTTAAAAATACTGTCCATGGGAGCCATAAGACTGTTTTTTGTTTGTTTGTTTGCTTGTCTTGCCTTGGACCTGAATAAGCTGTTAGGTATTAATTAGAGGGGGAAAGTCAACTTTTTAGTTTCTTAAAGAAAAAAAGGAGAAAATACAGTTAGAGCCCAATGTTCAGCCATCCCTTTTATTACTTTCTTAAATGATGTCCCTAATACAGGACCGTCTTCTTCGTCTGCCCCCCAAACCACATCCTTCCTTGCTCTACCATGACCTCTGATGCCCCTGCTCCAGGAAGTCCCTCCCCAAACACCCCGTACCCTACCCTGACTGTCCACATAGACTCATCACAGTCTGCAATGTCAGCACAACAGCTTCCCTCGCCATCCTTCCTTGAGCAACTGAAGGTAAAGGGACATCCCAAAGCTTATTTATTCACTTCTTCCCCAAAGTTTCTTTTACGTAAAAATGCCCAAACCTATTTTTCTCTATTTCATGCTTGTCTGGACTCTCAGTTTTATTACCTGACTGGAGTCTAGCTCTATGGCAGCTTCCTTCGGGATGACATACATGTACTTCTCCTGGGTTCTAGTCATATTGGTGCAAGATAGTTCTAAACCAATAACTGTTTTTATTTTTCTCTAGGGATTTATAGTTGGGCAAAGCTTTTTTGTACAAAGTCTACCTTGCACCTGACAATGGTTAAAACCTCAAGCTAAAGTTGGATAAGTCACACAGAGAAGTGTGTTCCTCTCATATGACCTATATGTCCCCACTTTGGTGAGCACAGAGGCTATAAATATACTTTCTGTCTTAGAGATTATCTTTATGATATAATCCCCCTTCGTTTACTGTAGTTTGTGTTTTGGAATACAGAATTCTTGATTTGGTAATGTTAAGTCAAAGGAAAAACTTTCACACCGCAAATCACATTATTTCAACACATCTTGGAGGTACAGCATGGACTGAATATGTACATATAGTCTTCAGACTTCAGTGGGAACATTTTAAAACATCTTTTCCTTGAGCTTCCCCTAAATGCTCTACAGTGTACCAAGAAAAAAAAAAAAACAAAAAACTTGTGTTTCACTCAGGAGACAGTAGCTAGGGAGAGAAGCCATCTTGCATATGACTTTCTAATCATGAATGCTCACAACTGGCCATTGTAGGTTTGCTGTGAACCCTCTATCAACGCATGTGCAGCCCTCCTGATGGAGCCATACACAAGTAAGCCAGGAAGCACCTCCCAGATCTGAGAACAAAATTAGAGCCTTCTCCTCTCCTACCAGAGGGGGTGAGCTGGGGGAGGGAGGCTGGACTTTCCATGGCTTGAATGCAAGTTTGTTTTCTAACTAAAATTTTATCTTACATAAATCACTCAGCAAAGTCAGTATTTCAAACCGAGGACTCTCCTCTCCTGAGGCCCCCGGAGATGAAAGCCTACAGACCTTTCTGGCTTGAGCTTGTCAGGAAGTCCCACCCCTGGCTGAGGAGCTAATGGCAACTGATGGTTGTTGTAGGAGTCAGTTTTCTTCAGGATGCTCCAGCAAACAGTCTTACATCCATCACCCATACATGCATAGGTAGCACTAAGTGAATTCAGTGTATTTAAAACACAAAAAAAGCACATAAAATTGAAAGGGACTTCCCTGGATAAAATAGAAGATTCGGAGGGTAGGGGGTGAGAGTGGATTTGATACTTTACTTTTAAAAATTACTTTCCTAAAATATTAAGTGAAACTTTAAGACATTAAATAAAGGGGCTTGTTTTGTTTTTTGTCTTGTGGTTTTGGGGGGTTGTTGTTTGGTTTTCTGACCTCCAGCGGGTGTGTCTGTTTTCACTCTCTAAAGGGCTTATCTCCGGAGGCAGGACAGGTAATTTCCATCGTAAACGTGGGTGCCTGGTCCGGCTTCTCCCCCAAAGCCAGCAAGTGCTCTATGAAGCCAATCCCATTGCAAACGGATCACTCAGTTCTCAAAGCCACAGTTATCCGCTACAGTCACCTAGCTGGGTGCTTTTTCTCTGAAACGCAATTCTGCCCAGACATCACAGCTCTCTGCTAGCAACAGAAAATGAAGAGGGCTCTCCTCTGGCCCCCAGCGGACACACCTCCAGGGCCCCCACCCACCGCCTGGCTGCAGGGAGATGCCGCCTTCTCCTCTTTGCAAGATGTCTCTACTGAGTGATTTGAATGTTAAGAAGTTAGACCCTTCTTTGTATAGGCATCCATCCCCGGGCATGTTCTAGCAAGCAACACGATGCCAGAGTTTCCTCCCGTGGATGCTCAGCTGATGGGCTTACCTGGCTCTCTCTCCGTCCAGGTGCTGATCCGGCTCAAGTCCAAAGTCAGAATCAGCCTTGGGGTCCACTGCCGCTGACGCCATGCCACTAGGGGATTTGCATCTCTCCACCCACTTGAGGCTTTCCTGTGCGTCAGTGTTCGAGTTTCTGGGACTTCAGTCGGTTCCCACCCACTCTGTTCTAGAAAGTCAAAGTCGGGCTGAAGCCCCCTTGCAGAGCATGGTCCCCATCCCTAGTAGCCAAGCTCACAAATGCCCAAGAGTGCTGAAAAATTTCCAGGAAGGGCTACACACTCTATATTTTTTTTTCAGTCTTTCCCAGACAAGAAGAGATCCTCTGGCCTGAGCTAATAAAGGTCTGGGACTCCTGTTTTCTCAAAGACCAGAACCGATGCACCAATCTCTTGCAGAGTCTGCTCTCCTGTGAGAGGACAGCCTCCCTCAGAGGTTTGGACCAACTCCTGGGAAGGCTCCCAGGGTCTGCCCTCTCTGGCCAGCTTCCTCCTACTCTAAGTAGGTCCAAGTAACTATGGTAGGTGCTTCCCTCTTTATGACATGGCTGTTCTAGAATCACAGAGCTTAATGGAGCCTCGATTCCATTTAGTTCTACGTTCCCCTTTCTGGAGACACTGAGGACCAGCTAGGTGAGCAAAGTTAAACAGCACTGTAGCCACTGGGAATCCAGGTCTTTCCAGCTGAGCACCTTAGGTCTACAGGAGGTCAGCAAAATAAATGATCAGACGACAAGGTAGATAGCAATGCCAAGGAGAAATAGGTGCACCACACTCAAAGACTGTCGCACAGCTGTACCACCTAGATCCTTCTCTCTCAGCTGACAACATGTCACGGATGTCCCCTAATGCCCGCCGTGTGTCAACCAACACTAGAGTCAACTTTAGACATTTATAGCTCAGGAAGGCCAGGTTGTGACTGCTTAGCCACAGGGAAGTTTCTAGAAGTTTGTGTTGCTCAGTTCCCACATGAATAAAGTCCTATTTCAAGCAGTCCACAGACTGCTAGAGAACTCCAGGTGTCTTCTGTGGGTCATTCTCCGCTTACATACCTACAGGGCTATATTCTCAGCACCCAAATTCAGCTTAGTTTGGCTCCAACCTACCCAGGAATCTTTTCTCTCTCAGGAGCCCATGAGTGTATCTCAGAGGAGTCTGTGTGGCCCTGTCAGCATTAACTACAAATGCTCTCCCCAGGGCATCTCCTCTCCAGCTGCCCCACACAGTAAAATCCTAGGTTTTGTGAAGATTTCTACAACGCCCCAAATCCACCTTTTCATATTTTGAATTTTTGTTATTCTTTTGGAACCACCACCGAGAGAATGCAATGCGCTCCTTGATTTCCATATCCCTTCATGTTCTTATTCTCTGTCTCTCTTCCTGTGTCCCCAGGCCCTTCTCTTTCATGTATGTGTGTGCACACGGGTGTGTGCTGGCATGTCACGGGTCTCAAGTAAAAGTCAGAGGACCTCCATTGAAACCTTATGCTAGATGCTCTGTTGTTCTTTCCCAAGAAAGATTGTAGACTTTTGGGAGGCAGATTCCGGCTCTGCTGTGCCTATTTCTGGTAGTGTCCTCACCTGAACCCTCCGAATGGCGAACTCCCTTTTGTAGAAAGGGTCATACAGAGTCCATGTAAGAATGTTTGGGGAGATCAGAGAGCTGATGGAGGCAATTAGGGAGGAGAAATGTCCAGTTAATAGTAGCTGTTGGCCACAGAATAATTTGTCGTTATGGGGACTTTGGAGGTCAAAGGTTGAGCCTCACCTTTTTCTTCCCTTCTTCTACAGATGACAAGAAGCAGCAAAGGGAAAGGCCCAGGGCTGCAGGTCACTCTTGCGAACAGGGAACAGAATGGATTCACATGGGGGGGGGTTGGCGTGGGGGTATCACTATTGCTGAAAAGAAAATAGGTCAGCTTCATCTCCTCCCATTTATTGTATAAATAATATAAGCATTTACTGATTTTCATCTTAGGTAGACCTTATCTTTCTTCTGCAAGCTCCCTCTGTTATGTTTCTTGAGCTCGACCAGCATGATGGACAAACAGAATATACACATACATAAAACCATATCCCATTCCTCAGAGGCATGTGCCAATACCAAGCGGATGGTACTGTGAGCATCACTGGAATAAGACAATATGATGTGGGTCTTCCCAGAACATCTGTATTCAGGTCACTCCCGCTTCATCAGAATCAGGACAAAGTCTTCTAAAAAGGCTGAATATCATCCAGGCAGTGGTGGTGTAGGTCTTTAATCCCAGCATTCAGGGGACAGAGGCAGTCAGATCTCTGAGTTCCAGGCCAGCCTTGGTCTGCAGAATGAGTTCCAGGACTGTTACAGAGAAACCCTGACTTGAAGAGCCAGGGTTGGCTGTGGAGAGGACTTAACATCTAAGACAGCGGTTCTCAATCTTTCTAATGCTGTGACCCTTTAATACAGTTCCTCATGTGGTGACTGCCAACCATAATTATTTTCATAACTATAACTTTTGCTACTATTATGATTCGTAATGTAAACATCTGTATTTTCCAACGGTCTTAGGTGACTGTTGTGAAAAGATGATTCCCACCAAAGGGCTGTGACCCACAGGTTGAGAACTCCTAAGTAAGGGTTCTCAAGTCCCGTTCATAATGCCTGTGCTCCCTCTGCTGTCATGTCTAAGCAGTGCAGTGTACATGGCTGGAATGTCCCGGTGCTAAGCGCTTCATCTGCATTGCTGACTAATCTTCATAACACAGCATAGTTGTGGCCAGTGCTCAAAACACTCCCAATCATCTCCTGCTTAGAAACAGAGTCTACCTGTCCAGGTCAGGGTGATGGAACCTGGTGATGAAAAGCATCTTGGGGAGGAAAGGCTTTATCCAGCCCACAGTCCACATAATAGCCCATCACAAAAGGAACTCGGAGCAGGAACTCAAAAAGAACCTGAAGAGGGTAGCTTCCTGGCTTGCTTGCCATGGCTTGCTCAGCCTGCCCAGGAATGGCACCACCCACTGTGAGCTGGGCCTTCCCACATCAATCATTAGTCAAGAAATTGTACCACAGGCTTTCCCAGAGGCCAATCTGTTGGGGGTGTTTTCTCAATTGCTGTTCCCTCCCCCAGATGGTTTTAGCTGTGTCAAGTGTCAAGTTGACAAAACAGGACACAACCCATGAGCATCCTCAAGCATGCACGTGCATTTAAAATGTCCCGACACCCAAAACATTTGGCAAGGCGTCTGGCTTCATAGCATCATCTGTATTGTCTACATGAGGACTCTCACTGCTGAGGCAGAAATTTGAAGAGTGGACAAGATATTTGAATTGTAGATTCTTTTCCAAAACTTGTTTGTCTGGCCAGATAAGCTCTTCCTGGTCACTTTATATTTCATGCATGCGTTTATATGTGGATCGCTGCCTGAGTTGGATATTTAGAGTATCAAGACTGAATATGAATTTTCTTTATGTCTCAGTGCCCACGTGTGCCTGCAATACGGCAGGTGTTCCGCTGGGGAATATTTCTGTACACTGTAAAGAGCTGTCTTGCCTAAGGTTTCTTCTGATTGGTTTAATAAGGAGCTAGGCGGGAGAGATAGGTGGATTTCCAGGTCAAAAGAGGGAAAGGAAGAGGGATCCAGGCACTCGGGTTATATCAGAAAGACGCCAGGGACATAAAAAAGAAACAAGAAGTGTAAGATGGAAAAGAGGTAATATCACGTGATTAAAAAATAGATGAATAAAAACGGGTTAATTTAAGTTATAATAGCTAGTTTGGAACAAGCCGAAGCAAAAGGCCAAGTTTCATAATGAACAGTAAGTCTCCATGTCATTATTTGGGAACTGGCTGTTGGATTAGAGAAAGACTCTTTATAGTGTTTATTAACTGTCCAGTAAACAGAGGATGAGGCTGATGGACAGCTATATTACCATAGCTTGTTCTCTTTGGGGAAGTCTTTCCAGTGACCTACCTTGCCCATGTTCTTCATCTCCACAAGACTGCTATTGCCATAAAAATATATAAGATCTTACATTTTATGTTTACAAATAGCTGTACAAAGTCATTAGGATCCTTACATAATATTACAAACTAAGGTGGATTTTCTCTTTCTCCCTCTGAAATGTTTCAGCAATTTATATTTAAAAATATACCTTAGGGCACTGGGGAGATGGTTCGCTGGGTAGAGCACCTGCTGTACAAGTATCACAACCTGCGAAAGAACCCCCAGAACCCACATAAAATGCTGGACACATGACTGCACACCTAGAAATCAAGTTGTCTTAAGGAAAGAGAGGTAGAGGCAGGAGGACCCTGGGAGCTTGCAGGCCAGCTAGTCTTAGGCACAACAGGAAGCTGTTGTATTAGATTTCAGGCCCGAACTTTCCAGCCTACAGTCCCATAATCCCACTGAAACACACAGGCAATGTTAATTGTACGCTGATTGACCTGGGGCCCAGGCATATAACTTGCTAACTCTTTACCCTTAAACTAACCCATGACTCTTATCCGGTTCAGCCATGCAGCTCAGTACCTTTTCTCAGAGCAGCATAGTTGTCCTCTGCATCTCCTGGCTTCTCTGTGGCATCTCTGTTCTGTTCTTCCTGTTCCCTGAGTTTTCTTAGTGTGGTAGCCCCGCCCATACTTCCCATCTGCCTTCAGCCAATTAGCCTTTTTTATTAAACCAGTAGGTGGGACAATTATTTACAATGTAACTAAAGCTGTAGCATTGTTCAAAATCTGTTTAATTCAGTATGAAAATTTTAATGAGATTCTATATCATACTCATCATAGTACAGAAGACTTGGGTTGAATTAGCAGAGAAAATAAAATAAGTATCATAGGCTAACACAGGCTCAGTGGACACAGTATTAATAACAAATGCTCAACCCAGTGTGGTTACATGAGTAGTGCCCACGTTCTTGAGCAGAGGCAGGCAGAGTTCCAGCCTTGTCAACATAGTGAGTCCCGGGACAGACAGGACTGTATAGAGAGACCCTGTCTCAGAAAATAGTATCAAAGAACAAGGAAGCTACTTTTGTGGTTCTATCAATGATTTCAGAGACACAGCTAAGGAAGGAAACAGGGACGTCTCTGTGACAACCCCTGACTCACCCCCTTTAACTCTTCCCCCAGAGTAGCAGACTGAACAGGAAGCCATCAAAAAGAATTCTTAAAAAGTACGATAAGGATGCTGAAGTGTGGCTCTCCACAACTGGTGGCTTCTGGCAGGGGTGTGGGAGGTCTCAGTTTTATTTAAGGAGCAGGGCACTGGCAGTTTGACCGTGCTCCAGGGAGTGTAGAGATAACACAAATTGGATGCGAGCGAGTGCATGTGAGGACTGGGAAAAGGAGTGTGATCAGAATGTATGATGGGAAAATCCCGAAGAATCAACAAAATATTATGTTGAAAATAAAACAATAAACAAACAAGAATAAATGCCCAGCAACTCAGACTAATTGCTAAAGGGGTCTGTAGTGAGAAGATGCCATGAGACGTTTACTGTCTACAAAGAGAGAATAGAAGAATTGTATTCTATCCAGGAGCTCCCGGGTATGGTAGAGACAAAGGTCTCAGTCCGTAAGTAGAACTCTATTTGGGCAAAGGAAAAAGTGCTAGCCTCAGCCATCTTAAGGAATGCAGGACTGAAATTATCCCTAGATGTGATATGGTGGTGCATGACTGTAATCCCAGCTCTTATTGGGGGCAGGGAGTTCAAGCTCAATAGCAGTTTGAGGCCAACTTAGGCCACTTGAGACTTTGTCTCAAAAAAAAGAACAGTCAAATGGGAACCGTTCTGCACTATGATGAAAAGAACCCGAACACAAGATGGTATAGGAACATTGTAAACAAATTTGGCTGGTGCTGGGATTCTGAGAAAAGCTATTCAACTTGTCCCTTGAGCTGTTCAATTCCCAAGATAGGAGCCCTGCTGTGGTGAAGCTACGTACACATCTAGTCGGATAAAGAGGTTTTTCTAATGGTAAAGGTATCTCATGGGATATATGAGGTCCTGAAAGAAAATGCAGTCATCAGGGGACAGCTGATGGGGGATAGCTTATGGGGGACAGCCATCGGGGGACAGCCATCGGGGGACAGGCAATGGGGGACAGCCATCGGGGAACAGCCGATGGGGACAGCCGATTGGGGACAGTCGATGGGGGACAGCCGATGGGGGACAGCCGATGGGGGACAGCCATCAGGGGACAGCCATCGGGGGACAGCCATCAGGGGACAGCCATCAGGGGACAGCCATCAGGGGACAGCCATCGGGGGACAGCCATCAGGGAACAGTCGGTGGGGGACAGTCGATGGGTGACAGCTGATGGGGGACAGCCATCAGGGGACAGCCATAGGGGGACAGCCGATGGGGGACAGTCGATGGGGGACAGCCGATGGGGGACAGCTATCGGGGGACAGCCGATGGGGGACAGCCATCGGGGGACAGCCATCGGGGGACAGCCAATGGTGTGATAACCAATGGTGGGGCCCATGGAACATGTCCCCACAGGCAGCTGCAATCTGGGCTTCTCAAGAAAAAAATGCCCAAATTACATTTATTAACATAAATTGAAACACACATGTAAACCCATGCCCTGCTGCTGATACAGTGCAGGCCTATACAACAATACGCAAATAACATGTCCTGTTGATGTAGATGCTAATTTCTCTTGCCTATGCTAACGCGGCCATGGTCACTTGCACACATCTCTAGTATCTACTGGGGATCTTCCAAGAGATGAGATGATGTGAAGAAGAAAGACAGAAGCATTTAGCCAAATGATGCACTTTTTTTAGAAAGATGACTGGACATTAAGCATTTGAAAAGATGGGAATTGAAACATGTCTGCCCTGATAAGGCTGGCAACCCAACGCAGTCTTACCTCATAGTGACAGCGATTTTATTACAAAACTTCCAGACTTACATCTTTGTCATGCAGAGAGTAAGGACTACACCAGACCTTCCCCCTAAAAGACTTCATATGACCACCACAAGTTGGAATTTCTTCCTATACACAGAAATTACCCAAAGGAACTAACATCAAATTTGCAGCAAATCCACCATTAGGAAGTAGAGCACAGTATTTTCTCCTGCGTGTAGACGTAGTCAATAATAGCTGGAGTGTCTGAAACTAAGAGAAACCAAACTTGTATTATTGTAAATTGTATATTTCCAAAAGAAGTTTTGGTAGAACCAAGGTAAGTAGTCCCACTGTGTGTGAGAATGATGGACTCAGTCCTAGAAACTAAGAAACCTCAAAAACATGTCTTATTTTCCCAGAACTATTTTATTACAGGGAGTCAGATCATTCAGGACCAGCTGCCATAGGTTACACACCCTTTACTGATTTTGTGGGGACTAAAAAGTCTTGGCTTCATGTAAAATCAATGGGGGAGTGTCTTACACACAGTAAGAAAACAATGTCTAATAGAAAAGCACAATTTTTAGGATAACTATTGTAATCATCCATCATTCTTTGATGTTGGTCAAGTTGTAAAAGTGCCTTTTTCTTGGCCCACTAGGAAGACAAGAACTCTTATCTGTGCACCGGGGATCACCAGGGGGCACTACTTTCTCAGGGAAAACAACTCACTAGTGTGACAATGGGACCTGGGGTTCATTTTCATCCATCCCTAAGTTCACATTTGTAAGAGATTGGTATTATTCTTTGGCTGTTTCTCACTTGTGAGCATGTAATGTAGTATTGCAGCTTTTACAGAGTGACAAGCTGGACCCTACCAACTTCCCGTTTGGCTAAAGGCAATGCATTGGTATCCTATTTATCAGGGAGCATGCAGAGGGAAGAAAGAGAATGTGAACAGGACTGGCCATACCTATCAAAGCTGGACACCTGAACAGGGCCTCTGGTCTAACATACTTGGGACAGGTCTGAGCTAGGCATCTGTTAATTTAGGTTAAAAACAAACCAACCAACTAAAGCCCCTCTTGTCTTAGGTGCTCAGAGATGTCAAATTGGTAGAGGGTGGTGACTCCAAAGAGGCTCAGGCTTCCTGTCTCTTCATAGCACCCACCATAGTGAATAACTACCCTTGAAGTTATCTAAATAAAGATGGCGGATTCACTAACAAAGCCTAACACTTGCTTAGACAAGTGCTCTGTCTGACCCCTCCAAATAAATTGCTGTTTCTTAAGCTCTTTGTTTTGGAGAAGCTTAGAGCCAGTAAAGTTAGTTGGTTGGTTTGTTACATAGAACTTTTTTTACATAGCTCTAATTCGCTTATAATATAAAGACATGGCTCCTGCATTCACTTTCTCATTGATGCGTGGGATAGAAAATCCCAAGTAACTGCTAATTATGTAAAGGCAGATTAACAAAACCAGGTATTGTGGGATCCATAGTAATATAGTGAAGAGCTATGTGTTCATGCTCTCTAAATGATGGCTCCTGGCCTGCTGATCCCCTCAGGGTGGAGAAGCTCATCGTGTCTGGCCCTGTCAGAAACATCCAGTTAATGAGCTGTAATGTGAAACTTTGACATAGCCGACCGCACAGCGGTAACTCTACTGTACGTACACTGTCCTGTTGCCCGCACTCAATACTGCCCCGTTGTAAACAAGAAGTCTGGCTTTCCACTAAAAATATTTAAACTAAAACAGAAACTGACATCATCAGGGTAGTCTGAGTTCCCTGTGCTTAGATTTCAAACCATTCTATACTGTTTCCAGAAATTTCCACAGGATGCTGCTTAATAGTTGTAACAATGGGTTAGTTACATACAGGGATTAACAGGGGAAAACCCAATTAAATCATCCAGACAACTGATCTTTCTGCAAAGGGCACGATCTCCAGATTGGGACTTCAACACTGTGCTTTGGGCAAAGAGCCAAGTGTAAGCCATACAGTGATTCTCTTGTTCTTCCTCACAGCCCTGACAGCAGTGACCTGTGTTAGTTGGCTGTACTCACATCTCACTTAATGCCTTAAATGGGAACCTTCCAACGGTGCTGCTGCTGGCCTTGGTAATAACCAGTGGCAGGAATGCTACCTGGTGGCAGGCAGTTAGTTCTCATAAACAGTGACTGCACTAAACTCAAGATCAGGTAACCCCCGAGAACACCATGGAACAAAGTCAACCTGGGAAAAGGGTCACAGGATCACCTCTGCTGTGTGCCTGCAGCATTGTGTGAACGCTGGCTCAGAGTGTGCATTGTTTCTGGCTTATTTACTCATTCGACTGAATTTACTCAGCAGCAAAGGTGAAACCCCAGTTTCTCACCTCTAGATAATGTACTTTCTTCTCACCTGTGTGCCCTTCTTACCTTCTGATTACAGTTAATTCAAAATTTCAAAGCGAGTTTCATGAGATCTGGGATATGAGACTAGGTTTTCTGGAATGGTGACCATATTCCCAATTTATCAGTCTATACACACCCCTTCTTTTCTTTCTTTTTGTATTTTAATGACCCCTACTTTGGATTTATATGTTTGGACAACCAATCAGGGAACCCAGCCTTGACTCCATTTTTGTGACTGAGAAGTAAGCTTGGAGATAGAAAGCTCTAGAAAGAAGTGGAGAAAAACAGCAGACTCCTGGGATTGACTTCTTTGAAGGATAACAGCTGTTTAACATTTCATGGAGGAATGAGGAAGTGTCAGGACTCTGGGTAAGCCAACACAGCACAGTTGTGTAAAAACGGGGGAAAGGTTTGTAGACAGAGACCTATAATTTAACTCTTACAGCAGGGGAGAGGAAGATTCCGCAGTAAACAAATAACAAATGAAAAATGCTGATTTTACATAATCTACACCTCTGTGGCTCTAGGACCATAAGTGTGTGGGAGGAAATGATGTGCAGCCGCGCTCTAGGGTATGGAGAAGAGAGCTGGGGTTACACCCAGAACAGGGATCAAAATCTAAGAAAATTAAGTTCATCTAAAATATTATGTTATCTTCCACTGTTAAAAATGTGAATTTCTGGGCTGGAAGCCGAGGTCATCAGGTAAAGATGTATGTAGACAAGGCTTGCATCCTGGGTTTTGTCCCCAGGGCCCTGTGACGGGAGAGTTCCTTCTGTGAGCCGACCTTCAACCTATACCTGAACAGCATGACATGAATGCACCCTCCTGCATCAACAAACACATACAAAATAAAGAAAAATGTAATTTTAAAAACTTTAAATGAATTTCCAAGCATGAGTGTTTAGTTCTCATGAGACGTTGAACTTTGAGACTAACAGCTGCATTGACTGCATTTGATAATACTGTTTCTTCATTGTCTTTCTAAAAATCCATTTACTTACCAAATGTCTTGCATACATACAAGTTTGCAGACAGAAGTCAGTGTCAATAGCATCTCCCTCCATAGATGTCACCTTGTTTTGTGAGACAGTCTTTCACTGAACTCAGAATTCTTGGTTCCATCAAGATTGCTCAGCTATAAGACTCCAGGGTAGGCTGCTCTGTATGCATGCCTGTTGCTGGAATTAGACATGTACACTGCCACATCCCGCTTTTTATGTGGATGCTGGGAACAGAATCCAGGTTTTCATGCTTGTTCAGCAAGCGTTTTACTAATAAGCCTTTTTTGCAAGCCTAAATTGCCTTGTTCTGCATAGCTTCAGGGATTGATCTAACTAGGGTGGCTTTGGAATGAAGGGCAAACACAGGGACACAGAAAAGCTGAGATGAGGAGGTCTGGGCTCTCTGATGGAGAAACCACAGCTCCCAGATGCTCAGCATGTTTACCTTATAGAGTTTTAACAGGGGTGGGACTGTTGCAAACAGTGTTACTATCTACCCAATAAGGAGGAAGTTTATGGTATACAGCTGAACAAGAAGACAGGTTTAGCCAATCTCACGAGTAGCAGTTTCTGTAGGGGAGCAGTCTTCAGGCTATAAATATCCACAGGAGAAAGCTGCAATGGGCACTGTCTGCACATGCTGTTGGTATTTGCTTTGACATCCCTCTAACCCAGGGAAGGCTTTGCCACTCACATGGTCTACGAATACAGTTTTTGAAATGACTGTGTCCATGTCTGTTGCAGTGGGGTTTCTTGGTTCTGGGGTGAATAGAGGCCCAGACCCTGCCACGCCAGACCCCTCAGCTGCCCACCACTGCTGCTCAGGCCCCCAGAAATGACTCAGACCCTCATATTAACTTCATGCTGTTTGGCCCATAGCTCAGGCTAGCTCTTACATCTTAAATCAACCCATTTCTATTAATCTGTCTGCCACGTGGCCCATGGCTCACCTGTGCTCCTACATGTTGCTCCTTTGGGCTTCAGCTCAGTCTGTCTCTGACTCCACCCTTCTTTTCCTACCTATTCTGATTCCTCTGCCTACCTTTTTTACAGTGCCTGTCATGGGCCAAAAACAGCTCCTTTATTTAAAGATTGAGATTCACAGCATACAGAAAGACATTCCCACATCACATGTCAACAATACATGTCAATCAGGACTTCATTTGGTCCCCACACTAAATATTTTATTTGAAAAATGAGTTGCTGGGGATAAAGAATAAAAATGATAGCTGGCTGATTAGCTATCTCCCCAGTGATTCTGGGTATCGGAAAGCATTTGATCATGATTTATCACTACTGACTTCTATATATCAGCTACAACAGAAATAAGTCCTGATTGCCTTTTTCTATTTTGAAGATTTAGAATAAGCTATGATTTTTGAAAAGTTGAGCAAAAATGTATAATGTTTAAATTCAACCATTTCAGTTACAACTTGGCATCTTTTGCGACGTCTTGGACTTAGAGTTTTGCCAGTTGGGATGATTTTCTACAGCACGGTCAGCTTGTTGCTCTGTGTGGTCCCATGTGTTGCTAGTCCAGTGCTCTCTTACAGAAAGAAATATTTTTAAGCATCTTTGCCTTTGTCACAGTAGAAATAAACATAGAACAAGACATATGCAAAGAAAATTATTTCATTCTTCCCCAAACAGCCTGGAAACTTATTCTTGCATGTTTCTGTAACACTCCCCCTTGCTAAGGCTTGCTGCTATTATGCAAGCTATTTGCAAAATAATTCAATAAAGAAACTTCATCTGAACATCTCTGGCAAGATTCTACTTCTCAACAGGACTCTTGTACTTCACTTACGAGCTTGATGGAAAATATCTACATTAGCAGTTACATTTTTCTCTCAAGTCTTACTCTAAGTGCCTACAAAATATGGTTCATTTACTCACCTCTTCATTGAGCTCATTATATCAGCACACACACACGACTTGTCGTGTATATATATTGTCATATATATCAACAGTGAACAATGGCCATAGTAGGTTAAAACCAAGGCACGAATTTGTTTTGTTTTGTTTAAATACAATTCCAAAATGATAATATTACTGCCTAGTGGAATTATGTAACATTGTAAACAATTGTCCCGCCTACTGGTTTAATAAAAACCCTGATAGGTCAAAGACAGATAGGAAGTATGGGCAGGGCTACCACACTAAGAAAACTCTGAGAACAGGAAGAACAGAGCAGAGATGCCGCAGAGAAGCCAGCAGATGCAGAGGACACCTATGCTGCTCTGAGAAAAGGTACTGAGCCGCATGGCTGAACCGGATAAGAATCATGGGTTAGTTTAAGGGTAAAGAGTTAGCAAGTTATATGCCTGGGCCCCAGGTCAGTCAGTGTACAATTAATACAAGTGTCTGTGTGTTTCAGTCAGACTATGGGGCTGTGGGTCTGAAAGTCTGGGCCACCAGGCTAGGCCGGGAAGTCTGGGCCATGAGACTAGATTGGCAAGTCCGGGCTACGAGGTTAGGCCTGCAAATCCAGCCAGAAACATAATACAACATAACTGTATTTTTTCTTGTGATAAATTATGTTTTTAGCATATTTTTGACGAATAGTTGCAAACTGCTTGTGGTTGCATTGTGGGCAAGACACTAATTTGTATAAGATATGCACCTTGCTTTTAACTTTATTCCAGCTGCTCAAACAGACAAATCAAAGTAGAGTGTGCACCCTTCTGTACACAGTAATTAGTCATTTGAGGCAGACAGGTTGGTGCTTGAGTTTCCGACTGTGACTGGAAGAAGACATTGGGTATGGAGAAGGGTAGGCAGGGCAGCAGTTGGTTTTCAGCATGAAGCTGGGGAGCAGGTAGCACCAGAAGCTTCACTGTGGAAACTGGTAGAGAGACCTGGCTATATTTCACTTCAAGACAATTTTCACACAATACTAATTATTATTCCCACATTATAGATAAGTCACTCAAGGTTAAATAGCAATGAAGAGGCAAGATGGTATTTTATTGTAGTTCAATTTGGTACCTTATTTAACACATATGTATTCAGAAGTCATCAGAAATATGAATTTATAAATGACAGTTCCATGACAAAGCGTCTAAGCAGTATAAGGATCTGGGTTCATTTCCAACATGAATTTTTTCTGGCTGCATCACTTCAGGTGAAGATTTGGCTGTGGTCTTCCTAAATCAAGTTTGTTGGATTCTACAATTTTTCAAGTCTTCTCATGTTCCCTTAAATCTGTGTGATCCTTATCATCCTTCCACAAATACGAGACATTTCACTTCATGAGGTAGGCTCACACTGATCTTTCCCATGTGAAGGAAATGTGTTTCTCAGGGATAGGTCTCTCCTTCCATAAAATATCTGATGGGTTTTTCTTCTTCCCAAGACCTCTTTCAAAAGTGAGTGATAGGATTGGAGGACAGCTCAGTCTGTAAAACGCTTACCTTATACGCATGGAGACCTACATGAAAAGCAGGATGTGGTGGCATATGTGTTTAATCTCAGAAGTAGAGAGGCAGAGGCCAAAGGGAAACCCTGTCTGAAAACAAACCAAAACCAGGTGGATGGCTCCTGTGGAACAATGTCAGAGGTTGACCTTTGGCCTACACACACACACACACACACACACACACACACACACACACACACACACACACACACAAACACACAACCTCCTTTTTATTTTAAGTAACAATAGCACAAAAATCAGACTTTGGCTGTGGCCTGTTGTCAACCAGATCTGTGCTTTATTTTCTGACCAGAGAACCAAAACCTTCAGTGTAGAACACACTGAAATCATAGCCACAGGTGTGGCAAGGAGTGACTAGAAGGTGCCTGGTGACTCAGAAGTTCTGTGGCTAACAATATCGGAGCCCTGCAAGCCAGCTAGGGAAAGGCTTGCCCTTCAGCAGAAAAGGGCAGCATCGGTGGCTTTAGGGTCACCAGGAATCTGCACACTGTCAAAGCAAGACTCTGAAGGAGTTCTCAGTGTTCAGGCTGCACAGGGAGCCTTTTCTTTCCTAGGAATCCTCTTGTGATGGAGAGGCCTTGGGTGGGTGTTCTGTCAGCACATTCCCAGCTGGAATGACATTTTCTTCTTATCAAGTGAAGCCGGTCTCCCTACCCTGTTCATTGCAGTATTGAATTTCAAGTGCAGTTACAGAGTTCCAGAGGACATGCACACTTTGCTCCAGATGGCGAACATTATATGCAATCTCACCTTAGGAGAGGCTACGTGCTAGCTTACAAGAGTGAGGACTTGAAAAAGTTGGCTTTCTGTCAGTTTGAATCCTACGTGGTGCTATGCCCAGTCTAGCCCTTCTCCGTGGATTGGCAGCAATCTAGCCATGCCCATTTCTATCTCATACCACCAAGCAGAAATCACATCCAAAATGAAATGCTTACAATTAAATTAAAACGTTAAGTGATTTTTCAGCCAATGAAAGCAGCAATGTTCATGAGTTCTCATGTCATGCTGGGCCACTAGAGGTTTCCAAGTTCAACACCTCCATCCGGGCTACTGGGATTCCTCTTTTGAGCAGATGTGCTATTCAATCTGTCATCACTTTCCAGAGGAATGAAATATGGAAACTGTCAGCTCTTTGTGTATGTATTTCTGCATCACAATGGGTTTCAGCATCCATAGGATACAGACTTTTTTCCAAAATGTTTTTGGAGACAGACAGGTTCTGATCAAAGAAAATGAGCTATTTCACAATATTTTCTTTCATCTTAAACTAAGAATTTTCTTCTTTTATATTTTGTGAAATGGATTGTCCAGTTGACTGGAGAACTCTAAAGCTAATTTGGAATTGATATCCCTGGTATCTGCTGGGGTTACAGGCCTGCACTTCTGTGTCTAGCTGCTTACATTTAATTTAGTGATGTGTGTGTGTGTGATCTGTTGTGCCTGTGCCTGTGTCTGTGCCTGTGTCTTTGCCTGTGCGTCTCTGTGTGTGTGTGTCTGTGTCTCTGCCTGTGTCTATGTCTGTGTCTGTGCATGTGTGTGTGTCTGTCTGTCTGTGTGTGTGTCTGTGTCTCTGCCTGTGCCTATGTCTGTGTCTGTGCATGTGTGTCTGTCTGTCTGTCTGTCTGTGACTGTGCCTATTCCTGTGCCTGTGTCTGTGCATGTGTGTGTGTGTGTATGTATCTGTCTGTGTGTGTGCATGTATGTGTGTGTGCGTGTGCCTGTGTCTCTAGCTGTGTCTGTGTGCATTTGTGCATGTGTGTGTATGTATCTGTCTGTGTCTGTGCCTGTGCGTGTGTGTGTCTGTGTCTATGTCTGTGTCTGTGTGTGTGTGTCTGTGTCTATGTCTGTGTCTGTGTGTGTGTCTGTGCCTGTGTCTCTTCCTGTGCCTGTGTCTGTGTGCACTTGTGCATGTGTGTGTGCATGTATCTGTCTGTGTCTGTGTCTGTGCATGTATGTGTGTATATGTGTGTGTGTCTGTCTATCTGTTGTGTCTCTTCCTGTGCCTGTGTCTGTGTGCACTTGTGTGTGTGCTAGGTGAGTGTGTGTGTGTGTACAGAACACAAGGACTTGCTAAAGGACAACTGTGTGGCACTGGTTCTCTCTCCTTCCTTTATATGGGCTCCGGGGTTGAACTCAGCTCTCCAGGCTCACACACAGGCTTCCATTCACTGAGCAGCTTCCCTAGACCTGAGGTTATTTTTGAGTTGGATTTTGAAGACTTTAGTAAAAGGATGCCAAACGGAGGACAAGGCTGGGGCTTCGTAGCAACAAAGGCCAGACACACTGTGGCAGGAAAACTCAGATCTGCTGGAGGCCAGATGTTGCAGGTGAAATGGAAAGTCGGGCAGATGGAAAAGACCTAGCCCTTTGGCATCCAAAAGATGGAGCAGCATGATGACCAGCTGCAGAAGGACCAGCCATTGTGGAAAGCCTGAATCAAGGAGGCAACAGCAGAAGTGGAGCAGACAAGTGCCCCTCAGGGACATGGTGGAGGAGGGGGAATTGACCAGAGGATGTGGATGATGTGTGAGAAGTCACAGAGACTTCTAGCTTGAGGGACAAAGCAGGTGGTGACCGTCCACACCTACCTATCTTCCTGTGGACGTGTCCTCTCCCCTCCCTTCTTTCTGTCTTTTTCTTCCCCTCCTGTGAGGCTCCGTGTCTGCTCATTCTCTCTGCCTCATGGTGTCAGCTCCTGTCTACATATAACTTTCATCCTCTTTTCTCTAACGACCTTTACGAGCCCCATTCATCTCGCTTCCTGGCAGTTCCGGGTGGTGTTTTGGACTTTGCATATCTTTCATCCAGTCTCACAAAATTCTCCCATGCTCCATTCCACAACTGGCTATAAAAGTTGTTTCATATTTTCCAACAAAGAGAATCTAATGAAACCAGTTCTTTCCATGTTTTTCAGAGAGTCACTGATCCTGGCTGTTACCAGAACCATCTCAGAGGCTCAACGTCAGACACGCTTGTGTCTGTGCGTGTGTGTGCGTGTGTGTGTGTGTGTGTGTGTGTGTATGTATCTGTCTCACACACAGGACTCCCTGAGTCAGATCTTTAAGGATGGAACACCTGGTGTCCATCCACCTTGCTGCATTCCAGGGCAGCACCGGCACATCAGCGGATGGAAGCCACCCTATAAGATGACAGGACAGGGATTGTAGGAAGGTTCCTAGATAGTCTCAGTTGTAGAAAGTGGGCGGGGTATAGAGCAGGGTCACAGTGTATAAAGCGTGGCCACCAGCCCCATCTCCAGCAGGACGATCCTCTTAGAACTAGCTAAAGTATGTTTCAGAAGTCCCACAGAGATCAAACTATTGAAGCACATGTTCATGATCTTATGACGCATTCCGTGGTAGAGCACTAAGGAAGATCGAATCCAGACGGGAAAAAGAAATGGGGAATTTCCCCGAGGAGCTGGTGTCTGAGTCAGCCTTGGGGATGATTAGTCAGTGAACTAATGGAAGGTAATCTAGAAACCATCTGAGGTTTACCTTTGGCTCCCACACACCAGTAAGTGTACATACGTATACACACACACACACACACACACACACACACACACACACACACACAAGTGTGTGATAGTTGGTTTTGCCAATTTGACACAAACCTAGACGTGTCTTGGACTCTCTTTTGTGGAATTACCACCATCAAATTGGTCTTTAGGCAGCTCTGGGCTATTTTCTTGATTAATGGTTGTTATGGGAATAGCAGCTCCCTGAGGTAGTGCCACACCTTATCAGACTGTCCTGGGTGCCCTACGAAAGCAGGCTGAACGAAGCATGGGGAACATCTAGTAAACAGCAGCCCTCTGTGGCCTCTGCTTTAGTTCCACGCCGAGTTCCCGCCCTGTCTTCTCTCCATGAAGGAGTATAAACTATAAGTTGAAATCAATCTTTTATTTCCCAAGTTTCTTTTGGTCATGGTGTTTTATTACAGCAATAGAAAGCAAATTAAGGTGGGTTGGGGAAGGTATGAAAGTGTTGGGAGCTGTCCAGCCTAATTTCAGACCAGTATGTGAGTGCTTGTCCAATGAATGGGTCCCCAGATGAGGCAAAAGCCGGTGGGGACAGCCTCACTCAAAAAGCACAGAATACTGCCGGGCCATCACGACCTGCACGGTTTCTTCTCTCTTATAGTATTAATAACTCTCTTGGTGGTTTTTAGTGTCACTTTGTCAATCATGGATGGGACAGATATGGTCATTCCTGGAGACTCCATTTTTTTTTCTCGATTATTTCCCCGTAAAATTATTTGGGAGTTGATGCTTCTCAGGTTTCTTGTCTGAGATAGCAGCTGTCACCTCAGACCCCAGGAGCTGTCCCGATTCAGTGCTAACAGGATCAGAAGCAGATCGCCCCTATTTCTGTAAATACGCTATTCTAAGTTTTGAATGATATTATTGTTCTTGAAAACGTGTGCCTATTATCAGTCACCTTTTAATTTTGTAAAGACAGGATGTACCTGGCTCCATATTTGGCCAAGCTAGCAAAATGATAAATTTTTTTTTTGTTGTTTAAAAGGTATTTTGATATAAAAGTTGGGGGAAGCTCATATTTCACATAATTTGCTGAAGGTTAATGTTGGAAGGTGGGAAAAACTTGTTAGTATGAGAAAACACGCTTGTTTTTGATGTATAAATAAAGACAGCTGGAGCTATTCAGGGCTTGCCACGTGTGTAAAACTCATCCTGTGGTTGGACACGTCATTTCTTCGCCTTCATCTCAGGACCTAACTCGCCAGACCATGGCATAAAAGAAAATGGAATTTCAAATCCAAAGCAGGGAGGAGACACGGGCAGTATGCCAAAGTTGTCATTTCCTGTCATCTCCCAAGGCCCACCGAATCTCTTCAGTAGGTCCTCAGTGTCTCTCTGCCAAACCAGAACAAAGTGGATTATGGGAGAGGGTGGCAAGGGAGGGGAGGTGAAGCGGCGTGTCCACACAGAAGGGTCTGTCAGCCATCCTCTTGGCAGGAACTCTACACTCTTTGATGGCTGTCTCGCACACTCCTCAGAGAACCTGTGGAGAGCAGAGGCTCCACCAGCTGCAGTTCACTTGTCACAGTCACACAGCTAGAGGGATTCTGTGCTTGGAAAGGTTAGCAGAAGGTAAAGACTATGCAGCTGAAGACAGGGATGTCAGGCTCATTTTATGTAAAGGATCGAGCATGAGGTCTACAGCGAGAAGCATTCCGCATACACTTTAACCTATATTTGATTTGACACGTTTTCAGTAGAACACATACTTTCTTTGAGCAATTTGGTGTGGGTGCTTGTGCATGTTGCATAACATTATGGTTAAAAATAGATCACATATATTATGGGAATTCCAAAAATCATCTCTCCTGGTCATGTTGTGTCCACCTTAGTCTGAGTACGTAGACTATCACATTTGCACAATGGAGATATCACACGCCGTCATTCTATTCTGAGTAATGAATACATACATACCCTTTCCTCTGGCCACTTCTCCAATGTGGAATGGGTAACCAAACGAGATGTTTAGAATTCTGCCCAAAAGACTCTCTCAGCTGTCTTCCTACTGGTCTTCAGTGGGCTTTTAAAATGACCCAAGTCTGTAGCAATGAGGTTTCTTGGTCCTGGGCGGCCAGAGGTCTGGACCCACAGACCTGCTGCCCCAGATCCCTTAGCCACCCACAAATGATCAGGCCCGTGCTGTGAATATCAATCTTTAAATAAAGGAGCTGTTTTGGCCCATGACAGGCACCATAGAAAAAGTAGGCGGGGAATCAGAATAGATAGGAAAGGAAGGGCAGAGTCAGAAGAAACATGTGAGGAAGACAGGTGAGCCACGGCCACATGGCAGACAGATTAATGAGAATGGGTTGATTTGAGATGTAAGAGCTAGCTAGGGATGTTCCTGAGTGATAGGCCAAACAGCATGAAGCTAATATAAGTGTTTGAGTCATTTCTGGAGGCCTGATCAGCTGCAGGTGGCTAAGGGATCTGGAGCAGCAGGTCTGTGGGTCCAGACCTCTGACTGTTCAGGACCAAGAAACCTCATTGCTACACAAGTCCATTTCTGGCTAGCAGCAATGTACCACATCTGTGTTTGTGATAGGCAGGCCTTAGGTATTTCTCTCTCTGTCAGATGTCTTGGCCAACTCCTGATCCATAGATATATATATTGAAATAGGGTGGCTGTTTATGATGTGGTAAAAGAGCCTGGGTGCCTGTCTATGAAGTTTCCTCATGTGATCTGGATTGTACCCCAGTGATCTGCTGTCAATCTAATGTCAGTCTGACCTGGATTGTATCCAGCCATCATGTACATTTCCCCTCATAGGTTTTACCGCGTTGCAGCACGCAATCCTGGACATGATTTTCTCTCTCATTTGCTCGGTGGCTGCAGCGGATAGGAAGGTTTCAAAGGTTGTCATGGAGACCCCCAGGCTTTCACAAAGTCTTTTAAGTGGGCAATTTGCTTTCTAGAATTTCCTACTCGTTTTTGCAAATATTCCAGTGTCGGCAAAAACAACGTCCACACACAACCTTTATTGCCATTGTTTTATCCTGTACTGATCATATAGAGCAATAGCCACTTCCAATGACAGCAGCTTTGCTTCTGCATACACTACATGTCAGCCAAGGCAAGATGGGTATTTAGCTGTTATATTATCGGTGCGTATCAGAGATGGTGTTCTGATAGTTTACCACAGGCAGTGGGGACCCAAACTTGTCTCTGGAAGTCTGCTGTCTGTGGGTGTTCCTACTACAATGTCCTAGCCCAGGCTCCGTAGAAAACAAGCTGAAGTGAAAATTTAATGTGCTAATTTTTCTTATAGGGTATGATTCCAGAAGAGGGGGGGGGGAGAGGGAGAGGGAGAGAGAGAGAGAGAGAGAGAGAGAGAGAGAGAGAGAGAGAGAGAGAGAGAGAGAGAAAGAACAACTACAGCGTGTGTAGCCAGCCTGACTGGAATTCCATGACAAACAGCGTCGCTCAGTCTTGCGAAATCATCTGGAAAGAAACCACAGGATGACAAGCAGTCCCGATCAGAAGTTCTCATTTTGCTCATCTCCTATTGGTCAGAGATCTCATTATGCCTGGGACCCATCTTTGCATCAGGCTTCGTTTCCTTCCAGAAATCCAAATTCCTGGAATGTGTGCACCAATTGTCCTTCTGGTGACTGAAATTCTTCCACAGTCACCCCCCACCCATACACACACAAATAGTTCATCCCAACGCTCCAGGGTGAGCCCGCCTTCTGCTAGGGCCCTTGCCACAGGTTGAGAAGCATCAACAGATACCACTGACCCAGACAGGATACAGGCACATGCTGCCAGGCAGGATCAGATGTGGGGAGGTGGGCACAATGGGATCCCTACCCGTCACTAAGACCTTCGCTCACTTTAGAACTCCGTAGACCTAAAGAACTAAAAAGTTCTGTGCAAGTATCTGATTCAGACTCTTCATTTTCCTTCTGAGTGTAGGGAGATTCTGTTGTTCCATTGTAAATAATTGTCCCCACCTGTGAGTTAATAAAAAGCGCTGATTGGCCAAAGGCAGACAGGAAGTGTGGGCGGGGCTACCAGACTAAGAAGACTCTAAAAACAGAGCAAAATGCCAGAGAGAAGCCAGATGAAGCAGAGGACAACTATGCTGCTCTGAGAAAAGGTCTGTGGGTCTGCGGGCCTGAACCTTGAGGCTAGGCCCGAAAGTCTGGGCCAGAAACCTCCTACAACATCTGAGGGCATGAACTTTAGAAGCCTTAAGAGACACTCCCAAATCAAATAAACACTCATGGAGCTGGGGCTGCCTGCCTCCATTCCAGTCTTCATAGTGCAGTATCATACTGGTAGGTCGGGTGGGAGGAGCTGCCAGAATTCTACCTTGGTATTTACTGGTTTCTTGAAGGTGTTAGTTTAGTGAGGTAATGTCTAAAAGCCATCCAGAAGGACAAACGAGTTTTGTGGTTTTGAAATCCTGTCGTTTTGGGATCAAGAATCTTTTATCAACATCAGCTTTCCTTACAGATGAATCAATGTGTGTAAGAAGAAACTACATCTGTAGAGATGAGATCGGGCAGGAGCCAGAGAAGGAAGCACAGTCGGTAAAGACCCCTTTGTGCCTGAGGTGGGGTCCCTGCCTCTCTTCCTTCTATTGCTCAGAGGATTCTCCCTCGACTCTTGCGTTTGGTGTAAGCTGAGGCCTTGGACTTCCTGTAGCACTTCTTGCAAGAAGACATTTGTGCCTGTCACAAGGATCGATGAGCACCGTGTCTCGTGAAGATATCTCCAACGTCGCTTTCTCTTGGTAGAGACTTGACCTGGGGGCACCATTTGGAGACTCTTGCCTCTCCTGGTATCCGTGCTCAAGGGCACAGGGCACTGAAAAGTACAAGTCTGAACTTTGCCTTCCATCACCCAATGTCTGTGGTTACCAAACGGTCATGGAATTCACCATGCTCTTTTCTTTAAAAAATTTATTATATTTATTTATTTTGCTGGGGTTATGCATGCCATAGTGCAGGTGTGGTCACAGGACAGCCTGGGTGGAGAGCTGGCTCTGTCTTTTCACTGGATGAGACTTGGGAATCAAACTCAGGTCTTCAAGCTTATCGGCAAGCACCTTTGTCTACTAAGCCACCTCACCAGCCCCAGTCTTATCTCTTCTTATGTTTTAAATAATATCCTGTGAAGCTTCTTGCTCTGCTTTCCATTTGCAGGGGGAAACCTTTTTATTATTTTTAGCATGCTAAAATTTGTTTTCTATCATGTTTTAAATTAGCCTAGCAACCTAATTGTTTGAGTATCTGTCCCAGTTCAACTTGAAAAAGAAATTGAAGAGCTGACTTCAGATTTCCAAGAGTCGGTGCCAACTACCATATGCTGACTCAGGGTGTCTTTGCCAAAGGAAGAATGTCATTTCTGACTTCTTGGTAAAGCAAACCAGAGTGAGAAGACAGCATCAGAGCCAGAGAGAAACATCTCTGAGCTCCCAGGTCACCTCCTGTGTAAGTCAGTCTCGGTAGGAGTGACAGCTATGTTTTATGTGTCTGAAATTACAGGATACTATCTCTAAGCACTGCAAATGATACTGAGGAAACATAGCATGCAACATCTGTATAAACACAAAACTATAACTTACCGTTGTAGCCCAGGCATGGACACTGATGCAACCAGTAGGTCTTAACATACGGGATCAGTGTTATAAATAAAATGTAAAGATTTTAGAGAAGAGTCATCTGTATATTTGGGGGGCATGTGCCATGGTACCCAAGTAGTGGTCCAAGGACTGTCTTCAGAAGTTCAGCCACTGCATCCAGCTTGACACATGACTTCCAAAGATCACACTCAGACTGTCAGCCTCAGGCAACAAGCCTTTCACCTACTAACCATCTTGGTGGCCTCTAAAATACTAATTATTTCAAGGAAAATGAGTTATTAACTGGTACAAGAACTTGTTGCTAAGCCTGCTGACCCACATGGTAGGAGAGTATTGGTTCCTAGGAGTTGTCTTCTGGACTCCACAGTATGCTGGAGTATTCATGCCAACACACATACAAAATGAATAAACACATATACTTGCTCATTAATTCATTAATTACAATAAAATAACTATTATGGCATATTTTGTGTGTGTGTGTGTGTGTGTGTGTGTGTGTGTGTGATGTCTGTGGGGGTTTGTCCTGGTTGATTTTTTTCAAGCTAATCACCTGCAGGGCAGTGCATCTACAACTGAGAAAATGTCTCCATAACACTGGCCTGTAAGCAAATCTTGGGGTGTTTTCTTAATTGGTGATTAATATGGGAGGAGCCAGCTCATTGTGATTGGTGCCACCTCTGGGCAGGAGCCAGCGAGCCTGAGCTTTGTTCCTTCATCCAGGGTCCTGCCTTGAGTGCCCGCCCTAACTTCCATCCACAGTGACCTGAGAACCATATCTGAAATAAACCCTAACCTCTCCAAGTTCCAATTGGCCATGGTGTTTCTTCCGAGCAGTAGAAACCCTGAGACGTGTAATTACACTGTATGCAGGCACGTGTACCAGCCCGAAGTGGGTGTCAGACACCTTCCTCTGCTACTCTTAGCTTTATCTTTAATAAATTATCACCATGTGTGTACATGATATGAATCATGTACCGCGATGCACACGTAGGGTCAGAGGACAATTTTGTGGAGTTGATTCTTCCACATGGGTTCTGGGGACCGAACTCTGGTCACGAGGCTTGCACGGCAAGCTGCTCCACCAGCTGAGCCATCGCCTTAGCCCCTCCACCTGGTTTTTTGAGCCAGTCTCTTATTGAACTGAGTGAGAACTCCCTGATTCCGTCAGGCTGCTGGCAGACCAGTAAGCTCCAGGGATCGCCCTGATGCTGTCTCTGCAGAGCTGGATTACAGTCACATGCTGCCTCACTGAGGATCCAGACTCGGGTCCTCAGACTTGTGTGATGCTCTCTGACAATGAGTTGTCTCTCAGCTACCGTCACGGCATATTTTTATAGTGTATTGATCAAGTTACCGTTGGGTGGTGGAACTAGGTATGAATTTATTTTATTTTTCTTATTTTCACTTCAGTCTTTTCCAATCCAACATTATTTACACGAACAGTTTTAACCCTGCACAAGGTTCGCTGGGGGCGTGACATGGATATGGCTCAAGAGTAAACAAGTATCAAATTGAAAATAAACACAGACAAAATACAGAAATCTAGAATGGTCAGAATTATGTTTAAAGGGACTTCTTTCTGTTGTGTAATTTACTTATTGTTATTTTATCTTTCCACAATGTCACCAAGACACAGACACATGCACACACCTTAAATGGACACATAGTTCTACGCACTTAAAAGAAATAAGGCAGAGAGCCTTTATTTATATTTTTATTTATATGCACAACTCAGTTTCCTCCAGTGATAACATTTTCTAAATGTAATTTGACATCATAACCACACTATTACGTCGGTACAATCTACCAATTCTTTCCTGACTTCCAAGTTTGACCTCCAATCATTTCTCTGTAAGCGAACATTCTGTGTGTACAGTATTAACACGTGTGGGCTGCTGCCTGTCTTGTAGATTAAACATTATATGACAGGACAGCCATTGTACCCCTGGATGATTACCTCAGAAACCGAAAATGTATGTGTACACAGACAATCCTTTTGTGAGAATGCAGCGTAGGAATCAAGAGTCCTTGGATCTGTGGGTGGTTAAACAGAGACACAAACATAGCATCCAATGCTTTCGGGCAGCAAGGGAACACTTTTCACAAGAAATCAGCAAATGTGCCCCAGAGTGCCCTGTCATTTTACATGCCTGAGGCGGTGACTGGGTGGCCCTTCTTCACTTTCCCCATGTTGTCCTGGTGTTTTTCACTCATTCTGATAGATGTTTCGTGATAACTCATCAACGTTTCAATGTTACCTGTGTCACTTTTATAGACGTAGAGAATCACATGGCTGCATCTCTTCCTGAGGATGACAGTGGAGAAGCCTTTGTCCTCAGAGCCTGGAAGCTGTAGTGATGTGGGTCAAATCATTCTTCTAGCCCTCTTTTTTTTTTTTTTTTTTTTTTTTGGTGGCTGTATTTTTATGAGCTTTGTTCCTAGGTAGGAAAATGAGTGACAAGCCTGTGGTTTACCCCAGGTATTAATCACTCTCTAGATGAGTGAGGCCTCTCTCTTCCTCTTCCTCTTTCTCTTGTTTTTGCCCAGCTTCCAGGCTTTCTGTTACTCATCAGCCAGATCGCCACAGCCAGAGAGAAAAGTCAGAAGAAAATGCAAATTCATCCACCTCCGGTGTGGTCCCTGGGCCTTACCCTGCCACATAAGGAGGTTACTTTTGAGGGCCACGGTCAGGCTTGGGGTCAGAAATGTGGATATTATTGTTGTGTAACTTGTACAACCTAATAGCGTCACTCCAATTGTACAGCTGCGGATATGAGAAGCTAGTGTGTGTGAGTGTGTGTGTGTGTAGAGTGTGAGTGTGTGTGTGAGTGTGTATGTGAGTGTGTGTGAGAGTGTGTGTGAGTGTGTGTGTGAATGTGTGTGTTTGTAGAGTATATGCGTGTGTATAGAGTGTGTGTAGAGTGTGTGAGTGTGTGTGTGCATGTGTGTGTATGGAGTATGTGTGTTTGTGTGTGTATGTGAGTGTGTGTGAGAGAGTCTCTGTGTATGTGTGGAGAGAGTGTGTGTGTGTAGTGTGTTTGTGTGTGAGAGAGTCTCTGTGTGTGTGGAGAATGTGTGTGTGTAGTGTGTCTGTGTGTGTATAGTGTGTGTATGTGTGTAGAGTGTATATCTGTGTGTGTGTATCTCTGTGTGTGTAGAGTGTGTGTATGTGTGTAGAGTGTGTGTATGTGTGTAGAGTGTATGTCTGTGTGTGTGTATCTCTGTGTGTGTAGAGTGTGTTTGAGTATCAGCCAATTTGGCCAAACTTCTCAGGAGCCTAATTCACATTATTTTGGTTTTCCTGTCCCTTCCTCCCAAACAAACCCTGCTCTTTCCTGATCTCAGATGGCTGAAGGTGATAACTGAGGGTGATTTATGGTTAAATACGCCTTTCCTATTATGTGCCTACCATACCTTCTTCGAATTTTGTTTTCTAAATCATTCTTTTATCTTCCCATTTGTCTATTGACCCAACGTAGTCCACCATGTCCTAGGCCTCATGATAGGCAATTAATGCTGCTATACAAATCAATTAGGGGCCTGGTTCTTTGCCTTTGCGGTAACTTTATGAGAAAAAAAAATGTGATTATTGATGGGACTCAAAGAATCCTGAAAATTTAAAGATTAGCAGGAGTATGCTCCAGGACACCTGGAAAGCCTAGGGAGAAGCATGCCTGTGACTCTGTGTAAAAGCCACACTAAGGGAGTGTTCAAATGCCCTGTTCTTTGTTTTCTGGCTGCTGTTTATTTGCTGCAGCTCCCTGGCACTCAGCCAGCAAGTTCTTGGTGGGTTCCCACTGGTAATAGGTTTCCCATTTATCAGAGTCTGGCTTAAAGATCAAGGTGCCTGGAGGCAACTCTGCGCCTTGCCAGAGAGCACTGGCTCCCTACCCGTCTGTGTAGTCTTGCGCAGGTGAGGATTTCACATGATTTAAACTAAAATAAAAACAGAAAAAAAAGGAAGGAAGAAAAGGAAAAGGAATGCTTAGGATGAAAGGAAAAAAAATCTTTAATTTGTTATCTTCAAGGTTCAAGCATGTTATTTGAAATTCCTATATTCTCTACTGTTCTGTGGTTTTATTTTATCTTATGGAAAACAATTTTTTGAAGACCAAAATGAAATTATTACAATACTTAAGTATAAAATTATTCTAGCAAAATAATTGTAAAATGAAAATCAGCACAGTGCTCAATCAGTATAATTTTGTGCAGTGAAAATTTACTTATTCTGCAAGCAAAAGAGTTCTTTGCTATTATAAAAGTTTTCCCTTTGATTACTAATTGGGAAAGAAATCTTTTAGAAGACTAAGGTAGTTTTAATCAAAGTGTTTCTACTGTAGCTATTAAAACAAGTATCGTCAGCTTTTTCTTTACCGTTTTGTGTATATGTGACATGTCCCACTTGTGCGTTCACGGGGCATAGGTGGAGATGTGGGTGTAGAGGGAAATGTCCACTGTCCAGCCCTCGCATCCAGTCTTGCAAGCCAGGTTAGCTGACCCTCAGGCTTCCAGAGCTTCTCCTGTCTCTGCTTCCCATCCTACCACAGAAGCCCTGAGAGCGGCCATCTCCCCAATTCCAACCTGTTCCTTTCTGAGAAACAAAATGGAGCTATGCATCAGGCGACTCTAATTCTCCTTTGTCGTACTGATATCCTTAGCACCTGCTCGAGAGCAGTGGGGCCAGTTATCTAAACTGAAGCAATGGGATGTTATGCTCTAAGGCCCCTCCTTAGGAAGGAAGGGAGGAAGCCCAGGGGTAGCTTTTCTTTTCTTACCTTTCTTGCTTTATCTCCTTCATTATTAAGGGTACCAGGCATCTCTCACCCAGATACCACTGACAGTGAGTATAAAATTACAATTTATGATCTATACTGAGTATATTCCTTCACATCAACTCAGATGCAAGTCAGAACAAAATTCACAATGGTTTCTGTCCTTGTAGACGGCATCTGTAGTACGTTAGTCACTACAGCATCTGGCACATTTGAACTAACAATTGGTACTGCGTACCCAAGACTTGCACAAGATCAAGCCAGCTAAGAGCTCAGTATGGATGGGAGGGCGCGGCTCATGAGTTTCCACCACCTGCTGAGGAGATATTTTTCCTGAGTAGTCCCTGAGAAACGACCCATACCCCACAGTGATGCACACTAAGTAGATTTAGTGAGTTTAAAAAAAAAAAAAAAAAAGAATATGTGGAATTGGAAAGGAACAGTGGTGGGGGATGGGGCAACATTGGAGGAGGGGGAGGGGAGTTATATGTAGTGTGAAATTCTCAAACAATAAAACAGGGAAAACGTCACAGTGGCTGAAACAAGGGAGACGCTGCCTTATTCTCACAAATAAAGAATTCCAAAGCTGAGTGTGGTCCATCCTGAGTACTGAAGGATTCTGTTTCCTGGCTCCAAGAAGATTAGAAGGTAGAAGATTTAAGTTCCACCTTTGCGGGAGCTCTATAGACTTCTGCACATTTTGGTCCGTATACACCAAGTTTCCCACTTAGAATTGTAAGATGACAATATAGTCTTTTAGGGTGTGACTTCTTTTAATTAAGTTTCAGATACTAAGTAGAAATGAAAAATGACTATTGGAGTCATCTGCATACAGGCCCCATATAAAACACACTAAACACCCAAACCTGTTAGAAAGTCATATAGACATTGAGTGGTGTGGGCTTCTCTTAGGAAATAAAACGAATGGCATGGAATAAGATGACTTACATATTTTAATTATTACAAGGACTTCAGAAATTTTCCCCATATGGAGTACAAAGAAGACCAATTCTGACACATTCTTGAGACAAACTAGGATTTTGTGAGTTCTATTGAGGGAATTTACTGTGATTGATGTGAGTCCATAATTATAGATTCTCTCAGCAGAACTCAAGAGATCGTAGTTCAATACACATCCCATAGGTGCAGTGTAGGGTGTGCCTTAAGTACATGTAAGGAGGCTGGAGAGATTATTCAGATCATGTATTGTTCTTACGGAGGACTGGGGACATTCCACAACCACCTGTAACTCCAGCTCCAAGAGATCCAATTCAGTCTTTTGGCCTCTTCAAATACTACATTCACACACACACACACACACACACCACATACATACATACACACACACACACACACACACACACACAGAAACACACACACATACACAGAGAAACACACACAGACACACACACATACACAGAAACACACACACAAACACACCACACACATACATACACACACACACAGAGACACACATACACACTCACACACACACAGACACACACATACACACTCACACACACAAAGACACACACACAGAAACACACACAGACACACCACACACATACATACACACTCACACACATACATACACACTCACACACACACAGAGACACACACACACTTTTTTTAAATTAAAGAATAGGTAAGGATTTTATATGGCCTGAAAATTTTGGTTTGAATCCTTAATTTCAGTTACATTCATTCCATCATTGATTCTTAGATTACAAACTTTACACACTAGGCCTTCTAGAAATAATTTTCATACTACTTTGAATGGTTTCTAAGGATTAAACAGAATAATTTGTTTGAAGTATTCCCTAAATACACCTCTCTAAATTTATTCATTTCAATGTTTGAAGGCTTAGAAGGAGTAAGATGCATGGAAATTAGATGGCAGTCTGTGTGTTTATTTAGTATTTGGATTTGGCAAGGACCTTTATAGACATTCTTTCTTTATTTTCCTACTCTTGCACTAAAATTAGAATGCGTATTTGCATTAGTTAAACATATGCATCATTTAGATCCTATGCTCCAGCCTCTATGAGTGGCTTAGTTCTTGGATAAGTCTCTTGGTGGCACATACCGTTTTCTGGTTAGTGATAGGAGAGTTTTACCTGTCCAGGTCTAGATATGCTCTACAGTATGGCTTTTGTTAAATAGATGGAGGGTGGAAGATATTCATCCCTAGTCAGCTCTGGGAACAGCTGCTACATGCAGATACAGCTGCATCCATTGTGTGCACAACTACCCAGCATGGCACTAGAGATTTGAATTCCTTCCTGTTAAGAATTAGCTATGTTACTCTAGTTACAAGTCAGGTACACAGTGATGTGACCTCCAACCTCCTAATGAGATGTTCCCTGCACAACTATGTCCTAGATCAAAAGCTGTTCACTAGAATGGAAGTCTGGCAACCCCAAGGCAGGCATGAATGACAAGCACCTAGGGTCAGGCAGACGATGCAAAGTTTTCCATATTGGCATGATAACCTTTGTTTGATTCCCAGCCATTCCCAACTACACTATCTGAAGTCTTAGCAAAAGGATGGATGCTTTCTCAGTAACTACTAAGGTTACTGACAAACAAGACATCACAGACACTTCTTTGGTACCCTGTATGGCTACCCATCACTATGTGTTCTGGTCTAAGTCAGTGCAGGGAAGAACCTGCCAAGTGAGCAGGGTTTGTACTAATAAAGTCCTTTACACTAATTATAATACACTGATGCCATTGTAAGGTCAATGAAGAGCTTTAATCTGCTGAAGCCTGCACTGTGGTAGGAGAGAAGAGAAATGTGAATTTATTAATCTGATACAGCTGCCATAATAAAATACCACAGACTGGGTGTCTTACAATAGAAATTTATTTCCTCACATTTCTGTACCCTGTAAAGCATGATCAAGGTTCTGGTTGATTTGGTTTCTGGTGAAGCCTGTCTTCTTGACTTACGAGCTAATGATAAGCAGTTATGTAACCGCACGCCTGAAATAGCAATCAGAGAAAACAAGCTTTCTGGAGTCTCATCTTCTAAGGACACTAATTACAGAGGATTGGGGTCCCATTCTTGAGATTCATAGATCTCAAAATTCAGCCATCCTGGAATGTAGAGTTTCAAGATATGAATTCAGGGGCATCAGCATTTGGTAAAATCTGTAAAAATGGGTTTGATATAAAATGCCTACAAGAAGCAATCATTTCACACTTTATTCTTTTTTTCTTAGAAAATTAGCATAAAAACAGATGGCTTATAAGCTTCAGTGACTCACAGTGACATGACTGCCCTACAGACTAGCTCAGCTTCCCAGTCTCAGAAGGTGTGTCTATTCCGGAGAAGGCATGATGCTCATGCAGGTTCCAGATGCACATGAAGTGGAAATGTCCTGATTGTCCTCACACTGTATTTAATAATGCCCTGAGTCTTAACTCACATAAGGGTAATCCAGACCACCCCACAGACAAATCAGACTCTCATAAGTTAGAGCTCAAAGTAAGGTTCCCAAGAGATCACAGTGAACAACTAAGGTCTGGTGTGTGTGCAGATGACTAGGGATACTGTGTTTATCGCTATTCTTGTTGCTGTGACTAGATACCCAACAAAACTAACTTAAGGATGGGTTTATGTGGGCTCATGGTTTGGGGGAACAGCCCACCATGGTGGCAGAGACTAGGGTAGGGTCACATCTGGGTTTATCTGGGCTCATGGTTTGAGGGTACAGTCCATCATGGTGGCAGAGAGTAGAGTACTTGATCACACTGCATCTGCAGTCAGGAAGTAGAGAGCCACAATTGCTCATGTTCCATCTCCTTTTTTGATCAGGCAGAAACCCACCCCGTGAAACAATGCTACCCACACTTAGGGTGAATTGCTCAATCAACCCAATCTAGAATCTTCCTTACAGACATGCCCAGAGATTTGTCTCCTAGGTGGTGACCTCAGATGCTGTCCATTTATCAATCAGTATTAACTATCATCCTTTAAAAGTATTATATATAAATACATATTAATTTATAAATCAATATATGTACTTAAACATATACACTCCATATTTATATGTGTATAAAATATAGATGCCACACCAATTTTTGAGGTGCCATTGGTAGTGGATAGCAGCAGGGGAAGGAAAAATAGACCTTCTTTGAGGGTGTAGCCACTGACAGGTTCCCTATGTTCCAGTGAATGGTCTCACGTTTATGCAGCATTAACTGGAGTTTGTGGATTTTTCACACACACACACACACACACACACACACACACACACACACATACATAGAGGGGGGCTGTTGGGGAATACAGGAGAAGTTGGAAGAAGAAAAAGGATGTGATCATATTTTATTGCACACACACATATGAAATTCTTGGAGAATAAAATCTATAGTAAAGAAGATTTTGGCTCAATAGAATCAATGGTGTGCACAGGATTTATGTTTTCAGCAAATATACATGATGTTATGGCAAAGACTCCATGGACCACTCCATAAAGTCCACTAAGAGTCAGCATTGCCTTTAAGAAACTTGGGGGAAGGTCCAGGTTTACCGGTAGGAATTAAAAGGCGTAACAATAAAGGTTTAAGATTATAGGGAAAAAAGAGGTCAGCAAATAATGGCATGGAGCAAGTGTAAAATGAGATTTCAGATGCAGATGTAGACAAGAATCTGGGCTGATTAACTATGATGTCACTATTAAACATGATCCTTATTGACCTTTGGACTTAGAAAACAAAATAATGACATCAAGAGTTTGACCAAATAATACCTTAAATTGTTCACTCCTCTTCTGTGGGAACATATAGCAAAGTGATTCGCCATCTAGAAACAGGTCCATATAGAAACAACTCGGATCTTGGGTCCAGGAGACCTGGAGTTGAACCTGGATGCCATCATTTACTAGTTCTGTGACCTTGGTAATTACTCATCTCGGTTCTGACCTGTCAAATGAGGACACAGAAACCTTCCTTACAGGGTCATTATGAAGATTACTATGAATAGTACTTGACACACGTTTGGCTCATAGCAGAGGGTAGTTTCTGTTATTTTGAATCATTAAATATCTCATAACTACTAATCAACCAGACTCTATAGTGCTCCACGGTTGAGACATCCAGAAAAATTTTATCTCCCCTCCACTGACTGGCAGAATTCATCACAGGTAGAAACATTTAAAAATTGGAACTACCTTTAAATTTTTTTATTTTCCATGTAAACCTAGAACTTAAATGTTCTGTCACCGTAGTTTTGTTTTGTTTTTTAAACAAACTATACCCACCACTATTTGACTGATGGAAGTTAACTTGGGAAAACACACCTCCCTAGCTGTGTCCTGACTGTGTGCAGTCCTGGCCCACCTCCCTAGCTGTGTCCTGACTGTGTGCTTACTAAGAGTACACACACTTTAGTTTACTGCAACACATCAAAGAAAAACACTGTTCAAGAGAGTTTTAAGTGGGTCATGCTATGTCTTCTTATCCAGGAAGAACTTTTTATAACTTTTTTCTGATAAGCTAGCAAAAAATAAAAGAGACCATAGTAGAGAAATTTTAAGGATTAAAGGCAGCAAGGAGTTTGAGGAATCACCTGATACACTTTTTCAGTTTTACTAAGAAGAAAACAAAAGTCCCAGGTTCTTAGAGAACTCCCATCCAGTGGTGCTCGTTCTGGCACAGGATAAACATGTTTCCTGGGCTGGGTTTGGAACCGAGAGCAGCTGGGTTCACAACTCCTTCACAATTACCCCTTGTTCATTTGAAGACAGCAATTGAGTCATCTACACCCTCCCCCCTTTTCCAGGAAAAAATCCAGTTCCTTAAAACTTGCTTCAGAGGCTTTACTTTCCAACTGTTAATCATTGTCTTTGTCTTTGTGCCTGGGCCAAAGTCCTCACTTCTCTGTTCAGCTCTGGAAACTAGACCTGGTCCATGAGTGGGAGCTGCTGGTGCGTTTCCGTGACCATGTGTGAGCCAGCAAGGATGTGATCACTCATCTCCCAGCCATTGTTCTAAAGCGTGGAAACCTCTGTTATTTACAGGGACAAGTGAGAACAGAGGAGGTGGACCAGGGTGTGTCAAAAGAAATTATACACACTCCAGCTGAAAAAGTCAGCTCTGCTTGGCTCTGGTTGTCCACTGGATCCCAGAGCCTGAAGTTGCATTGTTCCTAGGGAACTCTTATATTTCTAGAAGAAAAAGTGTGTGTGCATGTGCGTGTGTGCACACGTGTGTGTGTGCATGTGTGTGCACGTGTGTGCATCCCTGTGTGTGCATGTGTGTGTGTGTGCGTATGTGTGTGTATGTGCATGTTTGTGTGTGCGTGTCTGTGCGTGTGCATGAACTTACATCCATCTCTGATTCTTTGTAAGGACCAATTCTTAGAAGTGGAATTTCTGTGGCGTATTTTGTTCACTAAAACACAGTAGCAAATTGCCATTCAGAAAAACTCTGTCACTGGCCTATAATGTTTCCCATCCTTTCAAATATATTTAAACATGCTATTGGCAAATAAGTCATGTCTAGAGACTCAGTTGGGTCCATGGAGTTTTTGCTAACTCTTAATGGAGAAATAAAGAAACAGCCAGTTAGTAGGGCCCAGAGAAGGGTTAGGGCAGATGAGCAAGCTAGCTTTTAGGACGGAACAATTACAGCCATTAACAGCGATGGATGATCTTAAGATAAAGAATTATTAATGAGACACATCCTACTTTAAGCCCAGTATCTGGAGCATTGTAAATATTCAACAAATGTTAGATGAATAAGAACCTTATTGTTAAATATGCTTTGTCACTGTGAACCATCTAGTGGCTGTGCTGGCTTCCTCAGAACAACCCTGGTCTGCTGCTCCTGTCATCGGTAGTGAGGCTTCAGTGCAGGCACTTCGTTCATCCGCCTTTCCCTACATCAGACCTTGTCTTCTCAAGGGATTATTTGACTGTGGCAAAACACCATGACCATAAGCAGCTTGAGGAGGAAGGGTTTATTCCATCTCGTACTTCAACAGTCCATCACTGAGGGAAATCAGGGCAGGAGCCCAGAAGCAGGAGCTGATGCAGAAGCCATGGAGGATGTTGCTTACTGGCTTGTTCTTCATGACTTGTTTAGCCTGACTTCTTATAGCACTCACAATGACTGACCCAGGTTTGGCAACTCCTCACAGTAATTCAGGGCTTCCCACATCAATCACAAATCAAGAAACGTACCTCAGGCTTGCTCATAGGTCACTAGGGTAGAGGCATTTCTCAACTGAATCTCCCTCTTCCCAAATGACTCTAACTTCATCAAGTTAACATAAAACTAGCCAGCAGAGCAAGGTATACAGCTTAGCATATGTAAGACCACCTTCCCTCCTCCTTAGAAATAAAACAAAATGAAGCAGCCAAGCAGAACTGACTTCTGTTTACACATGGTTGCTTTGTTTTATTTTAAATAACTACCAAAAAAACCAACTTCAGTGTTCAAGAAGAGATCAGTCATCTGCTGCTACCTACTGCCACCCCATTCACATCTTGGTGCCACTATTCTACCAACCTGTATGGATTAGATTTCATAGATGTTGTTTGGTTCTGTGTTTGCTCTGATGCCCTTTTATCCTAAAAATAAAATTTTATAATGTTATTTGCTTTTTAAAATTTGAAGACTACAATGACAATATCCTTCCATATCCATTCATATGGCATCTCCCCAGTTGATAGGTAATTAGGGTGAGCACTCTTTCATTGTTACTAACAAACACTTCAGTGAGTAACTTTCAAAACAAATATTCACAAGTGGAGTTCCTAAATTCAAGAGGGTGGTATCTCTTTTTATTTTTAAAATATTACTTTTACTGACTTTTACCATCATTTTTTATGACAACTAGCAATATTGGCAAAAATTTGTGGAACTGGACATTCCTTGTGCATGTGGCTGGGGTAAATGGCAAGTTGGTAATGTATTTTAGAGCATAAAAAGTAATGCCTCAAACTTGCTGCTTCTAAGAGTTGTAGAAGACTCATAAAGACTCAGGCTGGGCACTGGTGGTGCACACCGTTAATCCTCAGCAACTGGGAGGGAGAGGCAGGGGGATCTCTGAGTTACAGAACAGCCTTGTTTATCTAGTGGGTTCTAGGACAGCCAGGACTACACAGAGAAACCCTGTCTCAAAAACCTCAAAGACTCATACAAAGAGACATGTACACACCCACACAAAATTGAATTGTTCTTAATGGTAAAGTCCTGAGAACAATCCATGATAGAATAGTTTGGTTAATAAATTAAGAGAACGTTCATATACTGTAATACTATCTAGAGAGCCTTTTTCATTTATTTTAAAAATTAAAATATAATTACATCACTTTTCTTCCCTTCCTCTCTGTACCCTGTCCCATGTTTTACCTCCATCTCAATTCATGACCCTCGTCTTTTAAGTTACTGTTATACTTGCACATGTATACAAACACTTAAATTTATAAAGACAACAATACCGTTGGGTATTGTTTACATGTACATGTTTTTAGGGCTGGCCCGTGGGTATTATACAATTGGGGGAACATGAGATGTCCCCTTCCATGTCAGCCTACCTGTTGGTGTTGTCCTGACTCTGCTACTCTAGACAGCCATATCACACCTTCCCTGTCATTTCTAGGAAACAAGCTCACAGCAGACTTTATGGTCTCCTGGCTCTTACAATCTCTCTACCCTGTCTTCCGCGGTGCCCCCTGAACCATAGATTGTGCTGTTATGTATCAGCTGGAGCTGGGCACCCCACGATCAATTGTTCTTTGTGTTTGGACCAGTTGTGGCTTTCTGTGATGGTCTCCATCTACTGCGAGAAGGGGCTTCTTTGATGCGGGTGAAAGTCACTCTTATCTTTGAGTACAGGCTAAATATTTAGGAAGCAGTTAGGAATTACACCGTTTCAGTAAAGGCAGTTGTTTCTCCTCTGAGATCCATGGCCTCACTAGCCATGGGTGTACTGCTATGTTTCCAGCACCAGACGCAATTTCCCTTCCCTGTTAAGTGGACCTTAAGTGACAGCTGTTGGTGGCTGTCAGGATGTGAATACACCACTGCAGCTTTAGGGATATCTTACCATACTATCATTGTTGTAGCTCACAGATGTCATAGCTGAGCAGATTGTTTCTGCCCTGTGGCAGCTTGCACAGCCCCTCCTGGATCTACAAAAGCTAATTTTCCAAGAGGAGATTTTCAACAAGGTCCAGCTCAGTTCCCTGTGTCCAAAGTGGTATAAAGTGTCTTCAAATTCCGAGAAACAACCAATAGCCTGCCTTGTGGGGTGACTCTCTTGGACTCCTCTAACAACCGAAAGGACTTTACACATGCCCGTTTGTTGCTCGAGTACAAACAATATATCACCGTATCCATTACTGAGGTTTTTTATTAGTCTATGGCTCTTGGGAGTCAAAAAGTATGTGATAATCTGAAAAATGTTTACATTATTTATTAAGTGGAAAAGTGCACCCTAAAGTATATAACCTTTGTCATTATTGACAAAATACCCTAACAAAAACAACTTGGAGTGTTGGCTTTGTCTCACAGTCTGAGAGTATGTGCTATCATAATAGAGAGGATTAGTGACGGGCATCTGGTCACATTACGTTTACATCAGAAAGTAGAGGGTAAGGCCCCAGCTGAGATGACACCCCCACATCTATGGTGGGTCTTTCCACCCTAATAACCGTCATGAAGAAGTACCTTCATAGACATGTACAGAGACTGATTTCTATCTTGATTCTACTCTCATCAAATTGACAAACAGAAGTTACCATCACAACAAATTCAATAACATAATATTTTATTTTCAAGTTGTATAACATTTATTTATTTTGGTGTATGTATGTGTGTATGCGTGTGTGTGGGGGCCAGAACACAACTTGCTGGACTAAGCTCTTTCCTCCTACTAGATGGGACCTGGGGATGGAGCTCATCAGGGTTGGTGACAAGTGCCTTTACCTCTGAACCACATGTCCCTAGAATATTGTTACAATATCCCAGGCCGACAGACCTGCAGTCTCAGACCCCTTAGCCGCCCGCTGTTGCTTGGTCTCCCCAAAATAATTTAGACACTTATATTAACTTTATGCTATTTGGCTAATGGCTCAGGCACACTGCTAGATAGCTTTTTATTTTAACGCATTTTTATTAATCTGTCTTGCCACGGGGCCTAAGCAGCTGCGGTGGCTAAGGGGTCTGGGGCAGCAGGTCTGTGGATCTGGACCTCTGGGACCCGGGGCGAGAAACCTCATTGTAACACATACGCTTAATGGAAAAGTCTAACAAGTGTACGGTAGCATCTCAGCGGTAGTTATCTGAGTGACAGGGCTGTGGGTGGTTGGAATTTTTCCCTTTAGCTTTTTAAAACTTTTTAAAACAGGAAGAAACGGCTTCTGGACGCTTTTAAAGTTAAGGCATGAAGAAAGTGATTAGGGAGAAAATAGGATTCATGTGAGGACGAAGGGATCACAAGAACACGGAGCCCCCAAGACGACCAGGTAGCTTTATTCCCACCCTCCCCATTCAGGAGCCCTCATTCTGAGTCACATGATCCCCATCTCACCTTACCTCGAAATTCTCCTGGATGAAAACAATAAATAGATAGATAGATAGATAGATAGATAGATAGATAGATAGATAGATAGATAGATAGATAGTTAGATAAAACGACTTTTAAAACTGCTGTGCTCTGCATGCGTATTCTGTGACACAACACGGCAATGTTAGTCATGCTGCTCAACCACAGCTACACTTTCTGTGGATAAACACATTTAAAAAAATTTAGATGACATCTTATCAGCTGTTTCCTATGGGGCTTTCCAGGTGTTGAGAGAGGCCAAAAGTTTCACTTATCAAATATCTGAACTCCAACTTGGGCCTTGCAGAATGGCTCCCGCCAAGAAGGGTGGGGAGAAGGGCCATTCAGCCGTCAGTGTTGGAGGCCACTGGCTCCAGCTCCGCTAGGTGGCGCCATTATCTGGCGCTGGCCAACCCGCCTGAGTCAGAGTACGCATGCGCTTGGTATTCTCGCGAGACTGGTCTGGTTTCTCCGCCTTTCCCGTGGCGTCATATGGGATTCTGAACTGCGACCAATAGGGAGATGTTTCGTCTAAAGCAAGAGCCGTTGGTCGTCTTAAAACCGGGTGCTTCCTGCCTCGTGGTCCCTTCTCCTCCTCTCTCTCTCTCCGCCCCGCCGTGCGCACGGACGCCGGCCCAGCTTCTGGGACGCGGGCTCAAGGCCATGTGGCAGATGGCCCGGCCCAGACCACGCTGGGGCCTAGCCTAGCTCTCTGGCTTCCCTTTTCCCCGCTGGGGGCCCGCCGCTGCTGGCTCTTGCGCAGCGGCTCCTGCCCCTCTGCCGGTCTCTCTGCCGGCTCTCTCACTCTCTCCTCCCTCTCCATTTTCCGTAAGCTAAATGCTCTCCCCAAAGATACATTAAAGTTATACTGCAGAAGGATCCTGTTGTACTGCGTCTTGTTTGCGGGCAAAGAAGGCGCGGGACAAGTGGTGCCGAAATCCCGGGAATTTACATCGTTTGCACCGTCAGGATTCAGAACTGCGGACAAGTTGCTCGGAGAGGTATGTCTGAACTGGACTTTGTTTTGGGATTTTTCCCGCCCTGGAAAAGGTTTCTTGAGGCCTTGGTGCTTGTCTTAACAGCGTTACTGTTTGGGGTTGCGTATTGTTTTTACCGGTCTGTGAGATCCTCCCAGTCTTTGGCACAGCCTACCCTAAAGAACTTTGTAGAAGACAAGGCTTATAAAGATCTGATAGCTAAAGGGCGAGGCGTGATAAAGAAAGTTCAGAACAGCATGTCAGAAACCAAACGCAATGTGAGGTTAGGCACGCGCCGTAATACAAGGAAAAAAGACCCCATAAGGATGGGAGAATTAAGAAACCAGAAATTACTTCATAAGGAAAAAGAACCCCCCGATGAAATAAAGAATTTGGGGGAGCTGGGAAACCAGAAACTAAAGCCTAGTTCCACCACTCTGGACCCGATACAGAAACTTGAAAATTTAGATTTAAAGTATGGCTCCTCTAGTGGCTCTGATACATCGGAGCAATCAGGAGACGATGAGTTGAGCCCGGATAAGGAGAGTGAACTAAAAGAAGAGGCAGCTACAGAGGGATATTATCCTGATGAGCTTCCCCCCGAGGATCAGAATGTGAGAGTTAGAAAACGACAACTGACCGTCAAACCTCCACGGCCAATGTCTACCGCTCCCCCTCCTTATGAGGGACGAGCCGGGACCCTGTCCTTTTTGTCCGAGAAGGTTAAGAAAAAGCTCAGCTTGGCCTATCCAGTGTTTGAAGCAGCGGAAGGGGGACGGATACATGCTCCTGTAGAATACGCTCAGATTAAAGAACTAGCCGAGTCAGTCCGAAAGTATGGTGTAACCGCCAATTTTACGGTTGCTCAGCTGGACAGGTTAGCATTGTCAGCCATGACGCCTGCCAACTGGCAGACAGTTGCTAAGGCCTCCCTGGTTAGTATGGGTCAATATCTAGAATGGAAAGCTTTATGGCACGAGGCTGCTCAAGAACAGGCTAGGGCCAATGCTACTGCACTTACCCCCGAACAACAGCTCTGGACATTTGAGATGCTGACAGGGCAAGGACCACACGCAGCTGATCAGACTAATTACCCCTGGGGAGCTTATCAACAGATTGCTAATACAGCCATTAGGGCATGGAAGGCTTTATCCAAAAAGGGAGAAGGGAGCGGTCAATTAACTAAGATCATTCAAGGTGCGCAAGAGCCCTTTTCTGATTTTGTAGCTCGCATGACAGAGGCAGCAGGTCGAATCTTTGGTGACCCAGAGGCGGCTGCCCCTCTGATAGAGCAGCTGGTATTTGAACAAGCTACCAAAGAATGCCGTATGGCAATAGCTCCCAGAAAAAATAAAGGTTTACAAGACTGGTTAAGGGTATGCCGAGAGCTTGGCGGTCCCCTAACTAACGCCGGTCTGGCTGCAGCCATTTTGCAGTCCCAGAGGCGCCCTCTAACGGATCCCGCCAAGAGAGTTTGCTTTAAATGTGGCAAGCCCGGCCATTTTAAAAAGGAATGCTGTGTCTCTGAGGGGCCTACCCCCTCCTTATGCTCTCGTTGTAGTAAAGGATACCATAGAACAGATCAGTGCCGCTCAGTCCGAGATATTAAGGGGAGAATTTTACCACCATTAGAGACTACAGAGCCAAAAAACGAGATAGTGGGCCCCATGTCCCAGGGCCCGCAAAAGTATGGGGCAAAGTTTGTCAGGAAAAGCAAGAGTGTGAGCCCTCCGGGAGAGCCCGACTGGACTTGTGTGCCTCCTCCCACTTCTTATTGACACCACAAATGGGAGTGCAGCCTGTACCTGTCTGCCTGCCTGAGGCAATCCCCAAAGCATGTATAGGGTTACTGTTGGGGCAAGGCTCCCTCACTAAGCAGGGACTTGTAGTTCACCCCGGTTTAATAGATCATCAGCATGCTGGTGAAATTCAAGCCTTATGCTCCTGTCCTACTGGGGTGTTCACCATTAATCCTGGAGATAAAATAGCGCAGCTAGCTCTGCTCCCCGCTTATAGATCAGACACCACAACAGGCCTCACAATGGGCTCTTCAGGACAAGACTCAGTCTATTTATTGGTTGACTTGAGACAGCGACCTAGCCTAACTCTTTGGGTTAAAGATAAAAAATTTAAAGGGGTTTTAGACACGGGCGCAGACAAGAGCATAATTTCCTCCCATTGGTGGCCAAAATCATGGCCCACTACTGAGTCTTCTCATTCCTTACAAGGCCTTGGGTATGCTTCTCACCCCACAGTTAGTTCATCTGCTCTAGCATGGAGAACAGAGGAAGGTCAAAAAGGCTGGTTCACACCCTACGTCCTCCCACTACCAGTAAATCTATGGGGACGGGATATTATGCAAGAGCTAGGGCTAGTATTGTCCAATGAATATTCGGTTCAAGCACAAGAGATTTTAAAAAAGATGGGATATGAGGAAAGACAGGGCCTGGGTTTTTCTTAGGTGCCACTGAGGCAGCACGACCTATACCTTGGAAAACAGAGGTGCCGGTATGGGTTCCTCAGTGGCCATTGACCTCTGATAAGCTTAAGGCAGTGATCGAGCTTGTTGCAGAACAGCTTGCTGAAGGACATATTGAGCCCTCCACCTCTCCATGGAATACACCCATTTTTGTGATTAAAAAGAAATCCGGAAGATGGCGTCTGTTGCACGACTTAAGAGCTATTAATGCGCAGATGCATCTTTTTGGGCCAGTTCAGTGAGGAATTCCCACGCTCTCAGCCTTGCCAAAAGATTGGCACATGATTATTATAGATATTAAAGACTGTTTTTTCTCCATTCCCTTAAATGAGAGAGATAGGCCTAGGTTTGCCTTCACGGTTCCCTCTATTAATCACCTGGAACCGGACAAGAGATATCAATGGAGGGTTTTGCCTCAGGGTATGGCTAATAGTCCCACCATATGTCAGTTATATGTTCAAGAAGCCCTTGCACCAGTGCGACAAAAGTATTCTAAGGTAGTTATAGCCCACTACATGGACGACATCCTCCTTTGTTATTGTGATTTGATGATTTTAAGAGAGGCTTATGTTCTATTACAAGAGCAATTAAAATTGTGGGGACTTCAAATTGCAATAGATAAAATTCAGACTTCAGAAATTGGACAGTTTCTAGGGTCTAATATATTTCCTGATAGAATTGTTCCCCAGAGGATTGAAATTTTCAGGAGAGACTTAAAGACATTAAATGATTTTCAAAAATTACTAGGAGATATTAATTGGCTTAGACCTTTTTTGAAAATTCCCACTGCAGATTTAAAGCCTTTGTTTGAGATCTTGGAAGGTGATTCTAGTCTTACCTCTCCCCGCAGTTTAACACCTCAAGCTAAAGAAGTGCTTAAGATAGTAGAAAATGCAATAACAAAGGCCCAATTAGCTCGAATTGATTATAATAAGCCATTTTCCCTATGTGTTTTTAAAACAAGAATATTGCCTACTGCGGTATTATGGCAAACAGGCCCCTTATTATGGATTCATCCCCCAGCCTCACCCCAAAAGGTTATTGCCTGGTATCCAGCTGCCGTTGCTCAATTAGCTCAAAAAGGCTTGAGGGCCTCGGCCGAGCATTTTGGTATTTATCCCACTGTGACGGTTTTACCTTATACCACCCATCAGGTTCAGGTCCTAGCTGCTACCAATGATGATTGGGCCATATTAACTACTATGTTTCCTGGAAAAATTGATAATCATTATCCTAAACATCCTTTGTTACAGTTTGTGGCTTATCACCCTGTGATATATCCACGTGTTACTTCCTCAGTGCCTTTAAAAGATGGCTTAATTGTATATACAGATGGCTCAGGAAATGGAAGGGGTGCTTACATTATAAATTCACAGACATTTTTCAAAGATTTTGGTCAAAAATCACCCCAGATAGTTGAATGTCTAATTGTGTTAGAAGTTTTACAAAAGTTTGATTGTCCGCTTAATATTGTGTCTGATTCCCATTATGTGGTAAATGCCCTCCAGTTACTTGAAACGGCCGGTATTATTAATCCTTCTAGTACAGTGTCTGCCCTGTTTTGTGCCATACAAGACTGTTTGCTGCAAAGACGTGAGCCCTTTTTCATTACCCATATACGGGCACATTCGGGACTCCCAGGTCCTATGAGCAAAGGAAATAATTTGGCTGACCAAGCTACACGCCTGGTCGCTGCTGCCTTTGCTAATCCGTTACAAGCTGCAAAAGATTTTCATACAAAATTTCATGTTACAGCAGAAACTTTGCGCAAGCGCTTCTCACTTACTAGACAACAAGCTCGCGAAATCGTGACACAGTGTCAGAACTGCTGTCAATTCCTCCCTGCTAAGACTGTTGGAGTTAACCCAAGAGGCATTTCACCATTACAAATATGGCAGATGGATGTAACACATGTTCCGTCCTTTGGAAAGCTTCAATTTGTACATGTTTCTATTGATACATGCTCAGGTATTATTCATGCCACACCACTTACAGGAGAAAAGACCATACATGTTCAACATTGCTTAGAGGCATGGAGCGCCTGGGGCAAACCAGCTTACCTCAAGACTGATAATGGGCCAGCTTACAGCTCCCAAAAATTCGCCCAATTTTGTGCACAAATGCAAGTAACACACCTTACCGGGTTACCATACAACCCTCAAGGACAAGGCATTATTGAACGTGCACATCGGACCTTAAAATCCTATTTATTAAAACAAAGAGGGGGAGTAGAACTGCCCTCAACACCAAGAGTGTCAATTGCCTTGGCGTTGTTTACCATAAATTTTTTAAATATTGATGATAAATATCAAAATGCTGCTGAGCGACATTGCTCAGAACCACAACGGCCAAAAGAGCTAGTAAAATGGAAAGATATTTTAGAAAATAAATGGAAAGGCCCGGATCCTATTTTAATAAGATCCCGGGGAGCTGTCTGTGTTTTTCCACAGGATGAAAAAAAATCCAGTTTGGATCCCAGAGCGCCTCACCAGAAAAATATTACAAGAAAAAGAACCTTCGCCTTCTCCAGTTGATGTGTTTGGTGACAGCAATAGAAGATAATGCCCACCTTCCCTCTGCCAATGCCGGTGATGTATAAAGATTTAGATATAGCTTTAAAGAAAATAGAAGTTTGGGGTTAAAGAGAAGTTTATGTTTTAGTTAAAAATAGTTCAGATATATTACTAAAAAATTTCTCGGCAGCCTGACAAAGGAAACAGAGTTTAATGAAACCAAAATTGGCTTCCTTTTGCTCAGGCAGGCCAGATAAAAATTCAATTTTACCATATAACAGTTGCCAATCCAAAAATATAGGTTGGGCCACGCCTAAAATATTTTCATTTCCTCCCAATTTGGCCACCATTTATTTAGATTGTTAACAATGCCTCAGAAATTATAGATAAATTTAGATACAAATTTGATAATTGCCTTTATGCCTTATGCTGAGATGCTCAGCTTTATTTCTTTGCAGCAGCGGCCCACATGCCACGATTTGTGCCCACACCACCGTGGTTCCCCAGTAACTCACAGCCATTTAGACAAAAAAGAGATTTTAGAATCTCTGCTGGTATTATAAAAATCATTGTCACAGCTGCCATAGGGGCCTCAGTGACTGCCTCAGCTGGTGCACTTTCAAAATAGTGCAGACTGCACAGGCGGTTAACAAATTGTCCACCCCAATAATTGACACAGTTGAGGTGTGAACAATAACTTGCTGGCTTATACATAACCTCTATTCAATATAAAAACTTTACAAAGACAACTAATCTTTCGAAAAGCCTCTCTCAATTTTCTTACAGAATTGGTCGTCTAAGTTTGAACAGACCCTTCGTGACCTGCAAGTGGCGATCGTCCAGGCCAATTCCACTCGGCTAGACCTGTCGCTGACCAGAGAGCTCACTCCATAAATCCCCTCTTCTTCCCCTACTCCAAAAAGTGGGTGGGGGTGGATATGTCTGACCTAGCCTTTTGCGGAGGACTAGTCATTCTTCTCTAGACGGTTTGCAAGTTCAGAATCCAAAGTCAGAGAAACAAAGCAGTTTCGGCTCAAGCCTTAATGGCTCTAGACTCAGAAACCTCGATAGAGGTATAACTATTATGCTAAAGCAATAGAGATATTGTGGCTTAGACAGCTCCTACACACCTAAGACTGCCTTGTCTATTGCACTGGGTGGAGCGTTCAGCCCGTGTCCTAAGAGGTATGCTGAGCCAAGGGCATCGCACGGGACATACCTATGTCCCGAGAGACACATCATCTTGCATAAGGGTACCTGCCTCAATCCCCTTCCCAGCAAAAGGCAGAGGACAGGCTAGGGGCATCTCGATCTGTCGAGGGATTAGGGGTGACCCCCACGCAAGTCCACAATGTGTTCTGGGAGATGATCACTGTCTCCACCCTCTTATAGGACTTCCTCGTTGCTTAATATTTAGGAAGGGTGAGATGTTGGAGGCCACTGGCTCCAGCTCCGCTAGGTGGCGCCATTATCTGGCGCTGGCCAACCCGCCTGAGTCAGAGTACGCATGCGCTTGGTATTCTCGCGAGACTGGTCTGGTTTCTCCGCCTTTCCCGTGGCGTCATATGGGATTCTGAACTGCGACCAATAGGGAGATGTTTCGTCTAAAGCAAGAGCCGTTGGTCGTCTTAAAACCGGGTGCTTCCTGCCTCGTGGTCCCTTCTCCTCCTCTCTCTCTCTCCGCCCCGCCGTGCGCACGGACGCCGGCCCAGCTTCTGGGACGCGGGCTCAAGGCCACGTGGCAGATGGCCCGGCCCAGACCACGCTGGGGCCTAGCCTAGCTCTCTGGCTTCCCTTTTCCCCGCTGGGGGCCCGCCGCCGCTGGCTCTTGCGCAGCGGCTCCTGCCCCTCTGCCGGTCTCTCTGCCGGCTCTCTCACTCTCTCCTCCCTCTCCATTTTCCGTAAGCTAAATGCTCTCCCCAAAGATACATTAAAGTTATACTGCAGAAGGATCCTGTTGTACTGCGTCTTGTTTGCGGGCAAAGAAGGCGCGGGACACGTCAGCGAGGTGGTGACTCCAGAACACACCCCAGGGCACTCAAAGAAATCCAGAAATTTGCCAGGAACGAGATGGGGACTCCAGATGTGCGCATTGATACCAGGCTCAATAATGGTGTCTGTGCCAAAGGAATAAGGAATGTCCCACACCGTGTCTGTGTGCATTTGTGCAGGAAACATAATGAGGATGAGGACTCCCCAAACAAGCTCTGCACCCTGGTAGCTTACGTACCAGTTACCATATTCAAAAATCTGCAAACGAGTGTCAAAGAAAGATGGGAAAGGGAATAAATAAATAAATTGCATGTGCATGGGTATTTTATCTGCATGACTGGTACCCAAAGAGGCCAGAAGAGGGTGCTGAATCCCCTGGTACTAGAGAAGCAGATGACTGTGAGCTGCCTTGTGGGTGCTGGGAATTGACAGAGGACCCAGTGCTCTTAACTGCTGAGCCATCTCTCCAACCCTGAGAGTGGACTTTTTAAGAGACTCTTTTCTATATATTTTGATGAGCATGTGCTTTGTAGTTTAGTACATTTATATGATGAATCATATTTGTTGCTTTTAAAATATTATATCATATTTACATTCCTTATATGAAATACGGTTTTCATAAAAGCTAGTTTCTTGCACTTTTTCTTAGAATATCACTGGATTTTTTAACTGATATTAAAAAGCCATTTTACATTTATGTGTTCTTATCCAGCACATCTGTTCTTGGCTCCCTTCGCTCTCCAGCTTGGGGAAACTTCCTTGAATGCTCTTGCAGGAACATCTGCATTGATGAATTCCCTTGGGCTTCATTTGTCTGAATTTCTGCATTTAGGATTCTGTGGTGATGATTTATACTTTGAAGATGCTGAGCTGTTGTTCTGATCTTACGGAATTTCTGACAATAACTCAAGTGTCTTATGTTTGTTCTTTTTTTTTTTTTCACTTCTGCTCATTTCTAAGTTTTTCTCTGGCAGTGATTTTCAGAGCTTTGACAAGGATGTGTCTCTGTTTTAAAATATATCTACTTTTTGTTAGAATCCTTGAATACGATAATCTATAAGTTTTATAATATTTAAAAATGTTTAGCTATTACTTCTTTAAAACTTCTAATTTTTTATTCATTCTTTTCTTCTGGAGTTTCAGTTGTATGTATTTAATAGCGTGACATTCATGTGTGTATAGGTGTGTATATGTGTGTGCATGTATGTGTGCATGTTTTTAGCGTGACATTCATGTGTGTATAGGTGTATATATGTGTGTGCATGTATATGTGCATGTTTTTTTACTGTTTTGATAGTACTCAGGATGCACCAAAAGGCCTTTCACATGCTAGAAAGGTGCTGTCTCTCTGAAACACATCCCTAGCCCTGTTCTGTTTTTGTTTTTGTTTTTTTAATTCAACCTCCCCACAACCACAAACACAAACCTTGTGGTCCATTTTGGGTGGTTTCTGTCCTTGAATTAATATTTCTCTTGATTATGGACTCTATTACATTATGCCATGGACTCTCTCTATTACATTATGCCAGGGACTCTCTCTATTACATTATTCCAGGGACTCTCTCTATTACATTATGCCATGGACTCTCTCTATTACATTATGCCAGGGACTCTCTCTATTTAAATTATACCATGGACTCTATTACATTATGCCAGGGACTCTCTCTATTACATTATGCCAGGGACTCTCTATATTTAAATTATACCAGGGACTCTCTATATTTAAATTATACCATGGACTCTCTTTATTACATTATGCCAGGGACTCTCTCTATTACATTATACCATGGACTCTATTTACATTATACAACGGGATCCCTCTATTACATTATGCTATGAAATCCCAATATCTACATTATGCCATGGACTCTTTCTCAAATAATCAGAGTTGAGCTGGCTTCGTTAGCTTTTCCCAGAGGTATCTGCCTGCCCTGACTAGTCTGGTGTATAAGCAAACAGTGGCTCATATGTGTAGGTTGTTTTTTTCCAGTGTTTAGTTCAGAGTGATGGAGAGAGCCTCTGTCTTCATCCTGGCTGTGCCTGCACTTTAGGACGTTGCTTCTGCTGGGTACAGAGCTCTGGGTGGGTGGTACCTTCCACTTTAAGATGCGTAGACTTCCAGTGTGTCAGAGATACCTTCTGACTAAAGAAAGGATTATTCTGTTTCCAATAATAATGTTACCAGTCACATTATCCCACTTCTTTTCACATTATTTTTTTCAATTCTAAGTATATCACACATGCACAGGCACACGCACACATGACCAGGAAAGCTCTTTATTATTGGATGTTGAACATTTTAAATTTACATCTTGTGCGTTAGAATATTCCTCTCCCCCCTCCTCCCCTCCCTCCTCCCTCCCTCCCCCCTCCCTCCCTCCCTCCTCCCTCCCTCCCTCCCTTCTCCCTTTCTTCCTTTAGTATGCTAGCACTTAAATCCAGGCCTCAATCCTGAACAAGATTACCAGTAAGATAAACCCCCAAACATGTCTTATTACTCATTTTGTAGCATAGTCCATAAAGTATTTCTAGGTACTGTCTCAAGTGACTGCAGCCACTGATTGCTTTTCCTCAGACATGACTTTCCTGTACTGCCTGCTCCAGCTTCTGAAAAGTGCTTGGTTTTTCCTGTCATTCTCCATTTTCTGACTGAAGTCAGTTCACAGGTCTTTTTTTGTCAGAAACACAAATTTAGTTAAATTATTTAAAAAAAAAATTGTCCAACTAAAAAATGCAAATATCATTTTGGTGTTTTTATGCACTAAAAAATGGAAATACATCATAGACCTGAATGACTAATCCAATCCTGTACTCCAGAGGCCCTTTTCAAATAAACTGAAAAAAATTACATTTATAGTCTCTGTGTGCGATGTTGAAAACCCAAGTTGTTAAGCAATGCATTATTTTGGATACATTACACAGTTGTGGGACTAGTACATGACATTGCAATGTGGGGCTGGTATATGACTTTCTCTATTGTGGCCCATTTTCTCTGTGTGTTATAAAAAATATTGCACGTCGTAGTACTTACGTTTGGGACGGACACCTAAGTCTTCCAGGATCAAAGGGACGTGTGAACGCAGTCGACATGCTGACTCTGTGCTATCTTCTTCCTCCCCTGTGCACATCCGTCCCTTTCCAGAATCCCAGGTCTTCTCTCGGCATCTACTATTCCATCCCAACAACTTTACACTGAGACTTTGTGTAACACAAAATACTTGTCTCGTTCTCCTTTGTTCTGAAATTATTTATGCGCATGTCAAAATTGTAGTGGGATGTGAGTTTCTTAAAAACAAAGACTAAATCTTAATGAGCTCGTGCACTCAGCACCTAGCACCATGGACATCAAGTCTAGTACCCAGTAAGGCGTTACTTAATGGACGGTGGAGGAGATGGAGTCTCTGAAAGACCCTGAGTCATCATGTTCTCCAAATGAGGCCCACAAAGGTCAGCATCTGCAGCTCATGCCATCCTCTCAGTAAAGTGCATGGAGCGTAGGCATGCACTGAACTGGCAGTAAGGCTTCATGCCTTCTCTCCTTAATCACACGTCTGTTTGCTCCCTGTCTCTTCTCCGATCTCCCTTGGCCATTGAGGACATGAAAGGAAGCCATAGATGGCAGGTCCCATTAGTTTTGCAAGTGTATCTACCCGTGAGTGAATTTAAGGGATAGTTTCTCAGCTCCTCTCTAAGGCATCCCTGCCCGGAGGCTTTTGTCTCTCTAATCGTTCCTCTCTGTGTGATGCAAGCTTATCTGGTGTTGGTCACTCTTCACTTGCAGAACTGAATTTCAACTTGCTGTATTCTTTAGGCATGAGTGAGGTGGTGGTCACTGTTGAAGTCATTTTCTCAGGTGTTTGCAGAGTCACTCTGTTTCCGTATCACACGTGGTCTGAGGTACTGAAGGTACAACACCCAGTAAACTTTGATTTTGAGGAGTTCCTTCAGATGGAAAGAAAGATTGTTAAACAAAAATGAGCACTCAGTGCATGGGTGTGTGCATGTGCGTGTGTGCATAAATGTGTGTACATGCATGTGTGTGCTTATAAATATGTGCATGTGTGTGTGTGTGTGTGTGTGTGTGTGTGTGTGTGTGTGTGTAAAGGAAGCCTGGAAATTAAAAGGGAAATTCTGCCTTCAAAGAGTACAGTATACCAGAGAGAAAGAAATGTTTGGGCTGAGTCTTCCAGGGTTGCCTAGAAGTTCAGGTGAAGGAAACTAGAGAGTTCAGTAGGAAGAAGTCACAGAGCTCTGACAGACACCTGAGGGAACCATTTAAAGCAGGAAATATTTGCTTTCAGTTTAGGGTCCCTGAGGCTTTGGCCTGCAGTGTAATGGGATCACGTTACATTGTAAATAATTGTCCTGCCCACTGGTTTAATAAAAATGCTGATTGGCCAAAGGCAGACAGGAAGTGTGGGCAGGGCTACCAGACTAAGAAAACTCTGGGAGCAGAGAAGCCACAGAGAGACCAGCATGAGACGCCAGCAGACACAGAGGAAAGAAGTTGAAATGCTGTTCTGAGAAAAGGTACCGAGCCTCACGGCTGAACAGGATAAGAGTCACGGGTTAGTTTAAGGGTAAAGAGTTAACAAGTTATATGCCTGGGCCCCAGGTCAATCAGTGCACAATTAGTACAAGCGGCTGTGTGTTTCTGTGGGACAGCGGGCCAGAACCTCAGCTAGGCTGGAAAGGCTGGGCCAGAAACTTCCTACTACACTGCGGTCGGTTGGCAAAGTGGCTTTGGACCTAACTGAGGCAGAGCATCATGGGAGGGAAGGTGTGATGAAGTGGAACTGCTCAGCTCATGATGGCAGAGAGATACACAGACCAAGGACCAGGAAAAAGGTATTTCCTCTGAGAACATGGTGACCACTTCCCTCCATGAGGCCCTGTCTCCATTTCCACTTCCCAGTGATACAGTCAAATAGGAACATATCAGTGGATTACCTCATTCATTAGGCCAGAGCCTTCATGATCCAATTCGCTCCCTAAATTACAACCTCTAAATATTACACTGGTGAACAAGTCTTCAACACATGTGCTTTGAGAATATATTTCATATCCAAACCATGATCATGTGCAAAGACACGTGTCTTATGGTTTCTATTGCTGTGAAGAGAATCATGATCACGGCAACTCTTCCAAGGGAAAAATATGTAATTGGAGATGGCTTACAGTAGAGGTTTAGTCCATTATCATCAAAGTGGAGAAAAAAGCTGAGAGGTCTACATCTTTATCTGCAAACAGTACAAGGAGACTGCGCTCCACCCCCACAATGACACACCTGTATACAGTACCACTCACTATGGGCTAAGCATTCAAACACATGAGTGTACGGGGCCATCATTCCAATCCAAACCATCACAGCCTAGAAACCTGGAAGACTATGCTTTGCACGCGATATCTTAGAAGAAATTGGTGGGAAAACTTTATTAGAGCCTGAACTTCTTTAATTAAGGAAGATTGTTGCATATTTATTTTATTTGCACGGGGTGCAGTGTACACGTGCCACAGCGTGTATGTAGAGGTCAGAGGATGGCTCACAGGAGTCAGGCCTCTCCTTCTAACACATGCGTCCCTAGCATCAACCCCAGGTGGCCAAACTTAAAACAAGCACCTTTCCCAGCTGGGCCAACCACAGGCCTAAGACCAGCTAAGAAATACAGATTTCTTCCCACAAGCCCAAGCCTCCCAAATCTCATTTATATTCCTACCTTCACACTATTTCTGGATCTATTCAGTGCTTTTAGTAACTTTCTTCTTTAAATCTACTTTAACTTGATGCACTTTTAAAATGTTATTGTGAAATGCTTTATTACTTTAAAAATAACGTATCATATGCATAAATGATATATATAATATAAATGATAAGAAGGAATACTTGATTCTCCAATGTAAGAAGTAAAGCATTATTGTCCTGCTTATAAGCAGGACCCTTCCCAGTTCCCAAGCTCTGTTTATATGCTCTTCCCTGGATCATGTCTTTCCATCTCTAAACTGTCTTCATCAGCCTGGATTTCATATTCCTCATTCTGCTGCTTTTTGAAGAATTATCAACTCTGTGTATAGGCTTCCTGATTTTGATATATCTTAAATGTGTTCCCTCTGGACTCAACACGGTGGTGGTGAGCCACAGATTCTGTGACTGAGAATGATTCATGCATCACACCCCAGCCCAGAGAGTCAATGACCATCTCCCAGGGCAAGTTCCCACAAGAACACGTTCTAAAAATAGCTCGGTTGGTGCCCTTCCCCAACTCTGTCTTCCTGTCTTGCCACGGAATCCCCAGCACTGGAGTGTGCTCTGACTTTGATGCCATGCACTATGTAGAGATAGCAACAAAGGAGCTCTCACCAGAAGACAGATAGCAAGACCACAGCTTCCAAAACTGTGCAGTGGTTACCCCACACCCTGTACCTCCTTTTTAAATAAAGTACCAACTTCAGGCATTTGCTGTAGCAACAAGAAGTCCTTATCAGTGTACTGTTTACCTTTGGATTTAAGCTTTAGATTTTGACTCCCATCAGAAAGGTCTCTGCAAACCTCCAGATTATTTATTACCACAGTCTCAGGACAGATAGAACCTAGATTAAAGCAGGCAGAGCAGGAAAGGGTGAGTACAGCTATTATAAGGTATAACGGCTGAAATGAAAGGGCTATTCAAAAGAAATAGATTTTATAAAATCTCTGGTGTATTATGAGAGCGAGAGTACCTACCTATACCTGATAGATATGGCCCCATGCAGACGGGTGGTACAGTGGTCAGCGTGGGGTATGGGCCTCAGAAAGAGACACTCAGGCTGAGCTCATGTGGAGACTTTATTAGTGTAAGGATTAGGAAAGGAGAGAGAGAGGAGAAATAGAGATGTGGGAAGGGTAAGAAGTGGGGAAAGGCTTCTTAGAAAAGATTGCTTGCCATCAGGATGCTAGGCAGGCCAGGTTATTGCTTATTGGCCAGGACTCCAGGAAGTGGGTTAGAACCCTAACAATTGGACCTTCTTGAGAAACTGCTACTGTAAGCTGGGCAAGGTGACCCACACCTTTGATCCTAGCACTTGGGAGGCAGAAGCAGTCAGATCTCTGAGTTTGACACCAGTGTGGTCTACAGAGTGAGTTCCAGAACAGCTAGGGCGGTTACACAGAAAAACCCTGTCTCAAAAAAGAAAGAGAAGAAATTGATACTGTGTAAAATTTCTAATATTAAAAATATCAAGACCTTATTTTTTTTTATTGGCATACTTTGTATTTTGACAGTTGTGTTCACAGTTCCCTGGGTTTGGAGGCATGAGGCAAAGCAAAGGCTAGATAAGAGGCACTGCTCTGCTCTGGAGTGGCTTTTAGGCTGTGACACCGTATGACCCAAAGATGTAGCTAATATGCAGATCAGATCATGGGTGTTTAGCTCTAAGATAAATCTTTCTCCCCAGGCCATAATATGTTGAATTTGCCTTTTGAAGTTCACCACACCCAGCTTTGTTTTTAAAGACAAATCTCATCATCTTTTTGCAAACAGTCTATCACTGTTATTTTCAGAGTATCTTTCTCAGAAAGCCCTAACAATGTGGGCGATATTTACATATGGTAGTTAATTTAAGGTTGTCTACACTAAGAGAGTTTTTAACTTTAAAACAATGGATTGAATTATCCAGTTTTATTGAGACTAAAGTAATTAACTTGTAATTTGTGGTTGGTTCAAAAGAGTCATCCACTGGAAGGAGTATGGTCTGTGCACTGCCCAGGTCCTTATACCAAATCTGATTGGGTGATTTGAGCAAAATAAGATGGTTTTGAAAAAGCAGTTTCCATCCAGAAAGCCATTTGTGACATACCAATTAGCTTTGCAACTGGCTGGACTTGTTGGATCAGAAAACAGCCAAGCAACAGGACTTAATGATATGAAGCGATCACTTATGAAATGCCAGTGGAATATAATAATTGCTCTATTAATAAGTCACCTTTAGAGAGCCAATATCTGCCCATGTTCCTCATAATTTAATCAAACAATTCCTCTGGTAAAAACCTGGCTGTTCGCTAAAGTGACAGGCCAGAAATCCCAGCCGTTGGGAGATAAAATGCCTTAGATAAATTAGCAGCGTTCACCAGTGGTGACATTCCAGTAGATCCCAGTGGTTCTGCATGCCAGCACTTGGCTGTGGGCCTTAGCCCATCCAATTCAATTAGAGTAACACTCATTTAGCCCATTATGTAGAAGTGCTGTGCTAGTATCCTGTTGGTGCCAGACCAATGGGCCGAGAGACATAGGAGGACCCAACAGTTCATAGCAGGGTTTCATGCATCACTGTGAAGTCTTCCCAACTGAGGGGAGGGTATGGTTCACTCTGAATGGAGAGCATGTGTTGCCCTGTCCTCCCCAGCAGAAACTTAACCGAATGTGCAACAGAAGCCAAGTGCAGGGAAGGATTTGGTCTTTGGGAAAGTTTCACAGGTAAAATCTTCGAATCTACTATTTGATGTGATAAACAAGGACCTGTCACTGAATCTTAAGACATGAAGCACTCAGAGTTTAAAGGCCATGTTAATGGGCTGAAACACTTTTTCCTCTGCATTTCCATGTGTACCAGTTATTCCTACTTGAAGATAGAATGATATTCGTGGTTTTTCCTCCCTGAGCAGAAGGGGAAATTCACTGACCAGAACAAGCTCATTTCTATCTGTACCTTAAAAACATACAGTAGGCATAATGCCTGACATCTGTAATCTCACCTTTGGGAGACCGAGCCAGGACAATTGTCATGAGTTTAAGGCTAGCCTAGCTTACATAATGAGAGGTCATGTCTTGAAAAACAAAGCAAAACGAAGACAATATTTGCATCTCTTGCTGACTGGTGGATGGAGAAGGGACAGGGAAGTCAGAGAGTCACTAGAAAAACTGATAAAAAGGATTCTTTAAAAATCCCACCTATTTGAATGTTTAAATCACAACAGAAATCCATTTTTGAGTTATGACCTACTTTTAGTTCCTGAAGATAACGCAAGTATAATTAAACCTTCAAGCCTAGTTGTGGGTGCTTCATCCAAAGAGATGCTCTTAGGAGCTCAGGCAGTGCCCTGGCTTTGTGCACTCATTTGTATGACAGCTGTTAATACTGTGATATCTGGACCAGGCTAACGGAAACACAATCCCAGGGGGACTTCTCAACACCCAAGGCCTTGAAAGCATGTTTGGCAGGGAGGGGAGAGTGGGCTTTTACATTTCAGGACGCTTCCTCCTCCCCCTTTTTTATTCTTTCTCTCTCCCCACCCCCATCCTCCCTGTTAAGCTATTGAGACAGCCTCAGTACATAGCTGAAGCTCAAACTCATAAACATCCTCCTGCCTCGTCTCCCTTGGGCTTATCGTGTGAACTATCTGGTAGGCACAGCTGTTTCAAGGCCCTTTCAAGCTCTGGTTTATTTTTTCTTTCTAATGATCTTTGGCTGCTCCATAGGTCAGGTCACAGCTCTGTGTTTTGAAACTAGAAAACTTAAAGCAGAAAAGAGGACATTTGGTGTTTTTCTGTCTGGTCCCTCTGTAGACCTTCTACATTCCTTAAACCAGAGTGCGCCTGGGGAGGGGCCTGTTTACTTGTAAATGACAAACACATTTTGTGGTGGCTTGGTAGTCAGGTATCTGATATAGAGGCATATTTACTTGTGCTACAGAAGGGAGGGGCATGGCTCAGAAAGGGACAGGCATTATCTGTGTCCCCAGACACAAAGTGGATCTTTCATACCTGTTCCCAGGTCACAAATGAAGTGATTTGTGATTCTAAGTTATCCGTGGACCCGTGCCCCTGATTCTAGCTTTCCATCCTGTGGATTCTAAGTTATAATTTCCATCCTGCTTTATCAGACAACTGGGAAAGGTTTATAGAGTAAATGGAAAGTTTAATCTTTGGCTTGATGTCTAGTTCTAATGTTTAAGCTTCTTTCTCGAAACAACCTCTTTTCAAAGGGAATGATCCCCAGGTATTCCAGAAACTACTATGTTTATTTTCTCTTAACCTTGAAGAAACGTGGTTTCTTTTTCTGTAGGATAATGAGATACTATTTAATACTTACTAAATACCTGTTGTATACCAGGCACTATCCTAGCTCCTTACATGCACTAAATTATTAATTCTCACTTCGACCACACGATGTCAATGATGTTATTATTCTTATTGTATACACATAGAATCCAAGGACTGGAGCATACATCTCCATGTGCATACTTTTCCCTTTCTACTAAAAATAACAAAAGTGCTCAGTAAGGAAGACAGAAATTCTACTTGTTTCTAATCGAACCTCGTTGCTTGCTCAATAAGAATAAAACAATATAAAATAAAGGGAAAGTGTATCATCCTTCAGGATCCCAGCACAGTGTTAGCAAGTGTATCATTCTTCAGGATTCTACAGTACAGTCAACTAACTCCTGAGATCTTCTCGGGTATGGGGTCGAGGATATTAAAGCAGGAAATAAAAGAGAAATGGAGAAATGAAAATTGTGTCCACTAGGTGGCACTCATCCCTCCAAATAAAAGGTCCAGGCAGGAACCCTTGGATTGCGTTCTCAGCACGGCTGGAAGATTTGAGTGCTTGATGGCCTTAGTTTCCTAGGCTAAGAGCTTTTTATTGAAGCAACTTGAGAAGCAAGATATCCTCGAGTGCACTTTACCTGTTCTGCTAAATAGTGAGAGTAAGCTTGGGGCGCAGCAGTCAGCATGAGTAGACTACACTGGAGAGGGTGGCATGGTTCTCAACTTCAAATCTAATTTTAACTGCAGTTTTCTTCTGGTCTCAGCCCTGTCAATCACTAGTTGAATGACCTCTGGGAGGTCACCTAACCTTCCTATGGCCTAGGGTCCTCATCCATGAAATAGTGACAGTCTAGTGATTTACCTCATTCCACATCACATATTCGTAATGGCCTATGAAGGAGTAACTTCTGTAGCTGGCTGTCAAATACAACTGTAGCTTCTCCTAGCTCAGAATACACTGTGGAGGACATCATCTTAGCTTCCTTTTTAAATGAGTGTTTACTACTTGTTCGCTGGTCATTAGATCCAGACATGCCGGTCTCACATTTCCAGCAAGTTAAAGGCTTAAGAAAGAAGATAATGACAGAAAGGTCATTTTTTTTTTTTTAAGTAAATAACATAAAAATTTGCTAAGGAAGGCAAAATAGATGGTTCTGCCTGGTCTGGGAGTCTGGAAAGATATCTAAGAGTGAGTTATAACCAGGGCCTCTGTTTCAAAGGAGGTGATTCCCAGCTGTGGGTGAAATAAAAGATATTTGCATAGGCCCTAGTGTGGGAAGGAAGCAGCTAAACTCAAACATCTTAGCAAAGCCCAGGGACAGAAATCATGGGGCAATGAGGCTCAGAGCTCAAGAGACCACTTGGGTAGAAGGGTGCTTCAGAGGGCTTTAAACAGGTAGGGTCATAGGGTGATATGGCTCTACAAAGACCAATTTTTAAAAAATTAGCAAGAATCAGAAAGCAAAGACCTGTTCAATGTGGCCACATTTTGAAAGGAGAAAGAGAGACTCCCTACCCAAGTCTATCTTCTTCAGCTCTCTTAGGGTGGGAAGGGCGTGAGCTGTCATAACTAAGCAGCCCAGTCAATGTGAGGTCACCAGTGTGTGGGCTCAGGCCTGCTGGCAAGGCCAGGTGACTGGGTGTAAATTTTCCAGGAGACAAGTTCCTCTTCTGGCTGGCCCTATGTCCCCAGCCTTTCTTTCTCCCAGCATGAGGTTCCTGGGGATATTTCTGTTTCTTGAGGTCCATTGTTTTGATAGTCTGATAGTCAAGGGAGAGGCGCACGTATCTCTTCAAGCTGTTTTTCTTCCTGCCCAGATGGTTACGTTTTCTCACTAAGAAGTTTAAGAAACATCATTTTGAGAAGTGTATTGAAGAAGTGAGATGGAGTTGGAAACATGTTCCAGAGCTTTGTATATTTCCGCCCCAGAATGAGTGTGGCCCATAATCACAGTGTCAGGAAATGGATGTGTGTGAGAGGCACGGAAGACCTGTGGACTTGGACGGGCTTGGTAGACTAGACATCTGAAGGTAGATTTAAACAGGAAGACTGATGGTGTCGTCAAATCCCAAGACAGAATCTTGTACAACTAGCAGCTTGGGAATTAGACGCGTGTATTCATTTCTAGGTGAGTAGTTTTCCATTTGAGAGCAACAGTTGAGTCCAGACCGTACCATACTCAAGTTACTTTATATTGTATAAAACACTGGTTTCCCAGGCTGTGTCTTTCCCTCAAAATCTCATCTTACCAATAGATTTCAGCTCCATTTTGAAGGGAAAAAGACTATTGTGGACTTTTGGTGGGTTCACAAACCTCACCATCTGTCTGGCACCGCCCACGCAGCACAAGCTAATAAATGATTTATTCCTGGGGCAGAAAGGGTGAGTCGAGAATAGATGGACTAGAGAGCACTTGAGTGTATTCAAATCATATCAGAGAAACCAGGCCAAAGAACTTGTCACACCAGACCAAGAAAAGGCTACAACTTCGTCTTGCTGCCATCAAATGGCGGGTGCCTAGCACCTGTAGCGTCATGTTGCCACTGCCCTGACACCCATTGTATGTCAAGGATGAGCTCTTAACTGTCCCTGTGGTTTTAGCTTTACTTCACATCTGGACTCACGCTGGAGCCTTTCTTTCTGCCTAGACTCTCCTTAGGCCAGGGCGGTATCTGGTCTTGGGATGTCATCTTATTGTACAGACTCCGGCATTTACATCAACCCACTTCAGAAGCCTCTGAGGCCTGCAATAGCCTCTTTATGTCATATTCATTTGTAAACCGCATGTATTGTATATGGGAAGGGATATGTTTACTGTGGGGTGTGTGACGTAAGAGTTACTCTCAGTAACTAAGATTGGAATGGAAGAACCCATTTTTACCTCTGCCAGATTATCAATGTAGGTGAGATTGTCTGGCAAATGCTGCCCTTGTGAACTTATTGTTATTCAGTAAATTTGGTTATGGAAAGACACAAACATGATCACCTATGCTTTTGACATGGTGCACTCAGGACAGAAATTGTCTTGATAGGAGGGGCTGGCTCAGTGGTTAAAGGGTACCTGCTGCTCTTGCAGAGGACCTGGGTTTCATTCCCAGAACTCACATGGCGGCTCATCACCCTCTGTAACTTCAGATCTAGGGAATGTGCCACTTCTTCTGATCCCCGTTTGTATCAAGCACACATGTGGTAGGCAGACATTCCTGTAGGTAAAACACCCACCCATACACATAAAAATACGATGAAGGTGGAGGACGAAGGAAGAAGGATGCCAGGTGGTAGTGGTGGCACATGTCTTTAATCCCAGCCCTCAGGAGGCAGAGGCAGTTGGATCTCTGTAAGTTTGAGGCCAGCCTGGTCTACAGGGTGAGTTCCAGGATAGTCAGAGCTGTTACGCAGAGAAATCCTGTCTAGAAAAAAGAAAAGAAAGGAAGGAAGAAGGGAGGGAGGGAGGGAGGGAGGGAGGGAGGGAGTTGTTAGTTCTAGTTCTAACGGGCTGGAGAGATGGCTCAGTGTTAAGTTCATGTGCTTTCTCCCTTGCTAGATGTTGTGGTGGAGATGAGGACTAGGGTGGCTTGAGGATTTCCGCCTGCCTGGATGGCCCTGTTCTCCATAGGTTCCTACCTCTGACTAAAGCGGCTTGCTCTGTCCAGGAGTTAGAGCCTGGTTTCAGCTAGGCAGGAAATGTACCCTTCTCTGCTTGGGGCCGTCCAACTGTGCCTATGGGTTGTCAACTGGCAGCAGCTGCAGTAGCACCCAGGGTTCTCTATTCTCAGGGGCTGTTGTGGGGACCTTCAGGCAGCTGTGACCAGTTGGAGAGGGGATTCTTGTCACTATCAGTGGGTTAGACATCATATTCATATTTAGGTTAACAGGTATAAAATGTGTCACGTTTTGGGGTAGCACTGACGAAGAATATAAAAACATAAAAGAGGTCGCAACATAGCATAGAGGTTGTACAGGGAAATGTGGTGTCACTTCCACATTATGGAAGCAAAATTCCTGCTGGTCTCTCTTTTCCTACTTGACCACTGTGCAAACTGGTTGCACCCAGCCTTTCAGGCACAGAATCCACCATGCTTTCCTGATCACTATTGCCGGGCTGAGTGATGCTGGCTGTCCTCTCAGAGTGCCCCTCCAAGACCCATGCGGTCCACACCAGCCCGTAACTTCTTTCAGCAGCTTGAGTATTCATGTAAACAGTTGGCGGCAAAAGAATTTTGTTCCTGTGTTTTTTTGTAATCTTTTGAACCTTCTTTGATTTGAAGCCAGACTGTGGGCATCTACTGACTCAAAGAATAAACCTATCTTTCTGAGTCAAGTTCAAATATCCAGGGAATAAAGGATGTGCCACCACTACCACCTGGCAACCTACAGGAAATAAAATGTTCACAAGCAAAGTTAATGGTTTCAGCAAACATTAAAATTTTAGAGAGGAAATTAAGAACACCAGCTTCCAGTTTGTCTCCAATGAGAACCACAGAAACCTCCATAGCCAGGGTGACTGACTGTCCCCAGGTGCAGGTAGAGCCCAAGGAGGCTTTGAGATGCCAGAAGTAGCTAGAGAATGTAGCTCTGAATGTGCCGTGATTCAGGAGGGCGGAGGCTGCCTCACAGAGCGCCCTCTCCAGCTTGGTATGGATGGGATAATGGTTCCTGTGTCTTCATAAATGGCACAGAGTTTCTGAAGTGCTCTTCACGGCCCCCAGCCTCACCCCAGGCCCTTGACAAGCAGCCTTTGATAGCAGGAGCAGGCAATTGCTTTTCCATTAGATGTGTCCATTCAATCAGTCCTTTGGGTTTCTGGACCTCCAAAGACCAGAAGAAGCAATAAATCTATCTCCCCCTGCTCCCATCCTTCTCTTTTCAAACTTAAAAGCCCATCGAAAAATGAGTGTCAAAATTGTTTCTGCCACTCAGAAAGTTTAAATATGATATTGAAAGTACATACTTTTTGCATAATGCATGCTTTGTTACTAAAAAAATAAAACATCTTTTGCACACTTGAGTTTATGGGTAGGATTTGAATTCCATGCATGTGTGGTAGTTACTTTTTCTCTGCATTATTGGCTGGTGTCCACTGCACATAACAAGACTTCCTTCCTGAGAGGAAGCCTTAGGCATAGTGGTTATTTCCACAGTAGGCCAGAGAGAGCCCAGTCTTTCATCTCTGACTCCGTTTAGAGTGTGCATAGTTTCCTCAAGTATTAATTTTTCACATTAAGTTGCAAAAGTATTTCTCTGGCACCTGTCTGTCTTAGTCACTGTTCTATTTCTATAAGGAAGCAGTATGACCATGGTAACTCTTATAAGGGAAGCATCTAACTGGGGGCTGGGGCCGGCTTACAGTTTCAGAGATTTAGTCCATTACCATCATGGTGAGGATGCTGGTAGCAGCAGGCAGCTCTGGAGTAGGAACTGAGAGCTCCATCCTAATTGGTAGGCAGAGAACAGAGGAGAGGGAGTGGGAAGGGAGAGATAGACAGACAGACGGACAGACGGACAGACAGACGATAGATAGATAGATAGATAGATAGATAGATAGATAGATAGATAGATAGAGACACCAAACCAGCCTGGCATGGGCTTTTGAAACCTCAAAGCCCATGCCCAGTGACGCATTTCCTCCAACAAGCCACACCTCCTAATCCTTATAATCCATTCAAATAGATCTTTTCTCTGATGACAAGAAGTCATGTATATGGCCCTATGGAGGCCATTCTTTTTCTAACCACCTCACTGTCATAGTCAAGGTCATATTTTTTTTATCTTACCAGGCATATCAGTCCATCAAAGGACTTCTTATTGGAAATAATGACATGTTGTAGCTCAGTACACTGAATATGCCCTATGTGGGAGGCAGTGCCTCCTGGGTTGAAGCACGTAAATAATCTGATTTGTAGGAGTGATAAAGGCTGAGTTCTGGAAACATACAAAATATAGAAGCAAACAAATTGCATCCAGAAACTTAAAACCAATAAAACTAGAAATAATTCGTGTTAACATTTTGGTGTATATTTCTATTAAGCCTTGTAAAAATGTGTCATGATATTCTGGAATTTGTTATTTTAAGAAATTTATGATACAAAAGGGCTCGTAAGGCCTCATTGCTCTCTGACTATTGATACTTAGGGTTGGCTTGGCAGATGGGAGGGTGCCATATTCTGCAGTGGCATAGATACCTATCTATGAGTCACATTACTGCAGTAAATAACCTCTCGCCCAAGCTCACACAGCAACCCCAATTAAACTCTGTGGGTCACATACACTAACGACATGCAAATAGGAAATGCTTCTGTTGGGGGGAAGGATTTAATGGGAGAAGGAGGAGAAATGAGGGATGGCAATAGGGGATGGTGTGACTACAATTCCCTGTCTGCATGTAAGAAATTGTTAATAAATGAATGAATGAATGAATGAATGAATGAATGAATAAATAAATAAATAAATAAATAAATAAATAAATAAAACTTCTGATATATGGGTGTGTGTGTGTGGAGGGGTGTTTTCTCTTACCAAGAAGGCATGATTTAAGAATTTCATTGATCAAATATATATATCAAATATATACTAAAAGTATAATGTTGATCAAAAAACTGGAAATTAATTTCAGATAATAAAAAAGGCTTCTTTTTCTTTTGGTAGGTGCATAGAATGGGACATTGTTTGGCAGCTATGTGAACTTGGACAAATTATTTCAGCTTTCTGAACACTTGCTGTCAGTTATAAGACTATTTCATAGAGTTTCTGATGATGGAAAATATTCACAAAATGTTTACTCACCCCAAGATAATTGATAAATAATGGGTATTGCGATCATGGTTGTTATTCAGAAATTACAGAATTGCTGTGCTGAGATTGCTGATTTGGCCATGCCTTCCTTTCTGGACTGTGACTTTCTGGGTCGTGACCTCTGACCTAACAGTTCTCTCTTAGCAGATAATAGCATTGAAGGCCAGAAGTCTGTGTGAACTTGCTGCAAGAGAAACCAGCTATGGAGGGCATCACATCAAATGTCTTTCTCCCACAGTCCTTCTCTACCCCTGTATGACCTAGTGCAAACACTATCTATAAACCATGAGCATGCTGGGTATTGAAGCCAGGCATTACATGTGCCAGGCCAGCACTTTATCACAGAGCCACATCACCCCATCCAAACCTTCACGTCCTCCAAGCAACATTACAAGGCTTTTTCTACTCTCAATAAACATTAGCAACATTTAACAAGCAGTCTTCAGGCATCAGCTATTGCTCCAAAGTTCTGTGTTATTTAAGTTACTTTATGAATTAGAACCTGTTTAATAGATGGTGGGGACCCAGAAAGGCTGCTGTGGGTGCTGGGGTTTCTGGAGTTTGCTTAAGGTCCCAGAGTAACTTCTTAGACCTTCATCCTTCTGTTTAACTGCCTCAGTAGGAAGTGAAGAAGAGAGAATTGGCACTTTTCTTTCTTTTTAGTGTAGATTTCTTCTTTGTTGTTGTTGCTTTGAGAAACAGTTTATCTGTGTAGCCCTGGCTGTCCTGGAACTCACTTTGTAGACTAGGCTGGCCTCAAACGCAAAGTGCTGGAAATAAAAGCATGTGCTACCATGCCCAGCTTAGTGTAGAATTCTTTTCTAGGGGTCTTTATTTTCTCTTCTAGAAAAATAAACAAGAGGAATTCTTGCTTCATTGATAATTTTACTCCTTGTGAGATTTCCAAACCAGGTTGTTGGGAGGATTTTACCGTGCAGAGCCTTGTCCGAGGAAGCCAATGAACATAGTGCTTTGCTGAGAGTCCCAGCCCGTAATTATGGATATTGAAGTAGATTTGCAATACAGTAAAAATAGAAGTTCAAATCATACCTTTGAAAAAAATTGAAACCACCTGTGAGTTCAATAAAATTGACATTGTGAACGAAAATGAAGTTAACTCTAAGAGAGTATCTCATCCCAGGTGATTCATGGGACTTCCATGTTGTTTGTCAACAGTTTGCCTGGGTTCCTATATCAGAAAATATGGGTTTTAATAATAAGAAAAGTTGGAGCTGCTGGCACATGCCTTTTAGTCCTAACACTCAGGAGGCAGAAGCAGGTGGATTCTGTGAGTTCAAGGCCAGCCTTGTCTAAAGAATGAGTTCTAGGACGGCCAGAGCTCTTACACAGAATAGCCCTGTCTAAAAGTATAAAATAAAAAAACCCCAACCAATCAAACAACTGTTAATAAAAATAAGAGAAGTCATGAAATTATATTACTTCCAGACTCCACACTTGCTCCTTTGACTTGGGAAAATATTTTCATGTCCCTCTGCCCCTTTCCCAAATGTTCTAAAAGACCTGTGTCAGGATGGGAAACATCTTCTAAGTCTCAGAGGAGTTCTCCTTGGCTTGGAAGAGCTAACTGGAGCATGTGCACAGAGGGGCCCCGAGGAGGATGTCTCAGAATGTTTCCAAACATCCTATGCATACTTTCTTCATTTATATATAACTCCTGAAACCATGTGACAGACAACACATAATTCTAGAGAGCACTATATTATATTTTCTTTGCATGTTGTAACCATGTCAAGGGACCCCCAAAGACCACCATGGAGCTGGACTTGATGCAAACACATGAGGGTTTTTATTGTTATGAACAGGTTCCAAATGGACTCAGGTTGATATCTTTTGTTCTGATTCAGCAGAGGGTTATCAGCCCCGAGCCCCAAGGTGAGGGGTTATAAAGAAAGGCCTATGTAAGCAGGGCGTTGCACATCTTGGCATCTCAGGATTGGACAAAGGGATTTGGGGTAAGTAGCTACTGGCTGAACTTTTTGGCGTGAACCCAAACTCTGAATCTACTGGCTGAACTTTTGGCATGAACCTAACTTTTGAATCTATTGCCTGTCAGGTGCACTCCCAGACCTGGGTCCTGCCCTCAGGCACCAAAAGCCTCTCTGAAACATACCCTATAAAAGATATGGAACCCTCAGCTTTCAGAGAACAAATGTATGGTGCTCCCCAAGTTTATTCCAAGAGTTTTCTTACTTCAAAACTACAAGGAGTAGAGGCCACTATATTAACTTGAGAAAAAGTGTTATTGTGTTGTGAGGATATAAGTTAATTATAAGGATAAAGGAAAGACCTGCATCCTCAAATTGTAGGGTTTACTATTGCTCTTAAGAGACCCCATCACCACGGCAACTCTTATGAAAAAACATTTAATTGTGGTGGCTGGCTTGCAGTTTCAGAGGTCATCATGGCGGGACTATGGAGTGCAGGCGGATGTGGTGTTGGGGCTGAGAGCGCTATATCTTGACCTAGAGGCAACAGGAAGTTGACTGACTGTCACTGAGGAAAGCTTGCAAACAGAAAGAGATCTCAAAGCCCTCTTCCCCAGTGACACATTTCCTCCACCAAGGCCACACCTTCTGATAGTACCACTCCCTATGAACTTATGAGGGGCAAATACATTCAAACCACCACATGTTATTTTCCCTAAGATTCTTGTAAACACATCATGCAAGAAAATTCCTTCATATACTGAGATTATTATCTGACTTACCAATAAGAATTTGCATATAAACCATAAAGTAAACATTTAAAACAATTTAATCATAGAGAAAGGTAGTACCTGCTCAGAAGAACTTTCTGGATTAGAACCTAGAGCCCTTTCGTGAAAAAAAAAAAAAAATTCTTTGAAAAATCCTTTCTTTGTGGAACTTTCTGCTGAATTTGAGATTGGGAATGCTTTTGTCTTCAGCTCTTGAAGGAGAGTGTGATGGTACTCAGAGTGGCATCTAAGGCTTCATTCCACGTGCTTAGCAGGGGTTCGTTAACTGATAATGCATGTTGGGATCTTGTAGGCTTTGTTTAGAAACACCTGGAACATTCCAGAAACAAGTCTCATTTAATTCCACTGCACATGTGCATTTTTCCCTTCCTGCAGTGAGTACAGACATCCTGTGTCAGGGTCTGTATGTGGGAATGCAGTCACCAGCCCTTACAATCTAATCTAATGACAATCTAAATGATAAAGGGAACATGCAAAACCAAACCAGAGGCTGGTCCAGGTCCTCACACACCGAATCTCTGTCCTTCGCTTTCAGATCCACTGTGTAAAGACACATTTGATGTGAGAGGCAGGAAGAGCCTGTCCTGGGGAACTTCTCCTGGACTCTGCCTTCCTCATGTGAGCAAGATCTCAGTTTTGTTTTGTTTAAAATGGATCCAGAAGAGGACCATTGCTCTGGAGAAAAAGGTTATCAGGAGAGCAAACAAATTTTCTATGCCTCCTGTTGGAAATGCTCACTGAGGCAGTCATGGCTTTAACAGCACTGGGCTATCCATACTGTAGGTTCATTTCAAGACTTGGCTGTCTCGAGAACAGAGAGTTTAGGGTTGGTTCTGTAGGACAGGCTCATAGAGTTCTTCCCTTGCTACACCCTCCTCTGTTACCAACCTTTGCCAAGTTTTGCTTTATAAAGTTGAGTTGGGGCTAGTGGTGGTGGTATGCCTTCCAGTAAGGCTTGTTCACCGTGTTCTCTAATATCAGACACTTTCCACTTCATCTCTGGCTCTGTGGCAGGGAGCTGGCTTTCTGTACGGGCACAGTTCAGGCTCAGCACAGTCGTCCCTCTACATAGCAGTGATAACTTTGTTTTGGTGAATGAAATTTCTCCACTATACAGAAAGAAGAGGTGAGAGATCAGCTCTATTGTTATTGTTCCTGTTTCAAATCTGCTGTACGAGAGTCACACATGTGAGGGAAGTCCCAGGCCAAGGGACGGTAGCCATCACATATCAGATCTTAAACATTTAGCTTGCTAGACTCACTCACAGTTTTACTGCATAGCCAGTGAGGAATTCACTTTTCAAGTGTGTCCATTGAGGTGGGTACAGTTCATTTCCTTCCTATTCCTCATAGAGACTGGATCCTGCAGAAAAGGGGCGTGGCATAGAGTTAGCCCTGGCTCTTCTAGTCAGGTCCACACAGAGCTGGTCGACAACAGCAGAATCAGAGCAACCCAGCTGGCCTCGTTCATGCTGTGCAGGCGGAATTAACATGGCTATGAGATCTTGAACTGCAACTCTAGGCAATGATCGTGATATGAAGTAACAGGAAACAGGAGCAACAGACTGTTCAGTAAGCAGGGAGGCAGCTCTGTGGGAGGCGTGTGTCTGGTAGTGACAAAAGCCATGGCCTAATTAAAAGAAGGCACAATGAATGGGTGGAGAAAAGCCCTCTGATCCTGCGGGACACGGTAGGAATGCTCTTCCTCGAGGATCAATCACGTCATATCTCGGTCAGGAAAGGCGAGCATCTCACTTCTTTTCTCACGCCAGAGGCTCTCAAACAGCACCTTCCTTGTGTGAGCACTTCTGCACTGTTTCTGGTTTCTAGGCTCTGTTTACATCTTTTTTGCAGGTTTGGTGGCAGCGGTACTTAGGAAGCAGAGGCAGGAGGATTGTCATTAAGTTCTAGGCTAGTCTGGGCTTCATAACTACAAAGCAGTCAAGATTACATAGAAAAGCAATAGAAAGCTGTTAATGATCTGGAGAGGTGATTGGGCAGTTAAGAGCCCTGGTACCTCTTCCAGAAGATTGTTGGAGAATATTATTTTAAGGTGTGCTTTTGTTTGTGTTGCATTTGTTTAACTGAGAAACTGAGATACTATGCCTGTCTTAAACACCCGATGGTCTAATAAAGAACTGCACGGCCAATAGCAGAGCAGGAGAAAGGATGGGCAGGGCTAGTGGGCAGAGAGAATAAATGGGAGGGGAGATCAGAACAACAACAACAAAACAGACGTAGCCTAAGAAGGAGTTAAAGAGGAAGACATAAGAGGTCGGTCACCTGGCCACCAAGCCACCTGGCTACACAGCCACCAGGCCACCCTACCACCCAGCCACCCAGCCACCCAATCACACAGCCACCCAGCCACCCAGCCATTCAGCCACCTAACCACCCAACCACCAGGCCACCTAGCCATACAGCCACCCAGCCACACAGCCACACAATAACACAGCCACCCAGTCATCCAGTCACCCAGCCACCCAGCCACCCAGCCACCCAGCCACCCAGCCACACAATCACACAGCCACCCAGTCACCCATCCACCCAGCCACACAGCCACACAGCCAGCCACACAGTCAAACAACCACACAGCCACACGGCCACCCAGTCACACAGCCACCCAGTCACAGAGTAAGAGTAAAAGTAAGATTAACAGAAGTAAAATGCTAATGAGCCCAGAGAGTTAATTTAAGAAGAGATGGTGGGGAACAAGCTAAGCTAAGGCCTGGCACTTACTGTTAAGGAGAAGCCTCCATGTGTGATTTATTGGGTGCTGGGCCCCCTAAAAAAAGTAAAGAGCAAAACCAAACACAAACAGAAGACCTGGATTCAGTCCCCAGCACCCACATTAGGCAGCTCACAACTGTCTGTAACTCTAGTTACAAGGTATCCACCTTCTTTTGGTTTCCCCAGGTATTGCACACACACAGAGAAAGGGGGAGGGAGGGGTGAAGGGAGGGAGAGATGCTCCCAGATAATTCTACATGTACCCACTCTGGTCTGTGGTCATATATGTTTTCTGTTCATAACCAGGATGCCCCGGGTGACGCCTATACACATAGCCATGTAGTTTCATCAGTGACACCTTTTAAGTGATAAAGTTAAGTTCAAAACACACAATCTTACACTATTTGTCTGTCTGCTATTCTCAGACAGTCGTATGTTTTGCTTGTATTACAGGATTCCTCTACCTTGAACTCAAGGCTTCTGTGTAGGAAGCAGCCATTTCCTTTGAGATCTTTCTTATTGGCACCATGTGTGATAAGGTTCTGGGCCTGGGGCAGAGACTTAGAGGCTGTTGTTGTCACACTATGAATGAGTTACTTTTCGGTGGTGAAAGGCTCAGGGCCTCGGACTTCCACGTCGTGATTGATTTGGGTGTGAACGTAACACAGTTACTGAAATAAGTCACTGCACACCTACCTATTCACCCCCTGGCTAGAGCATGGGGCCAGGTTGAATAATATTGTTCATTCATTTGGCCTTTGCCATGGCTTGTCAGAAACTGGACTTGTGTTCATTATTCTGAGAAGTGTTCAGCTGTGAAATAAGTACTAAAAAGATGAAATATAATTGATCCTGGGCCTCTGTGAGCTTTCAATCCCATGTAAGCAAAAGGTAAGTATTTAGTGACCCAGTAAATCTTTTTGAGCTTGAAAGCTCATAGATTAAAAGTATTTATGGATTGACTTGGGCAAGAAGACTAGGAAATCTATGTATTGGCTCTGCAGTAAGGAGAGAAGCTATTATGGACTGTTACTAGAACATTAGTGATCAACTGATGGGGTCAGCTGAGCAAAGCTGTTTCTGCAAAAATGAGAATTTTTCTAATATTAAGGAATGGGAATGTATATCAGAGGTATTGAAGGTATCAATTCAAAGACTTTTTAAATTAAAAACAAAACAGGCTTTATTTCAAACATTCTAGCTGTTTGCTGTATGCTTGCTTTTGGGAATAAGACATAGCACCAAAAAAAATTCTTGGGGCTTTCTGTAACAAGATATAATCTTTCAAACTGTGTGTTAAAAGCTATGTGGGAAATGTGAGAAACAATCTGGGCGACCCCTAATGTTCACTCACTCATTTGCCCATGCACTTAGCAAGCTTTAGCAATTACTTACTGACTTGGTTAGGTTTTTCTATTGCTGTGATGAACACCATGACCAGAAGCAACCTGGGTCTGTCTTAACTAATGTTCTATTGCTGTGAAGAGACGCCATGACCACAGCAACTCTTATAAAGAAAACATTTACTCAGGGTAGCTCGCTTTCAGTTTCAGAGGTTTAGTCCATTATCATCAGGCCTGGGAGCACGGCAGTGTGCAGGCAGATGTGGTGCTGGGAAGGAGAGTCCAACATCTGGCAGGCAACAGGAAATCAACTGTCACACTGGGTGGTATCCCAATTAGAGGAAGCCTTAAAGCCTATCCCCACAGTGACACACTTCCTCCAACAAAGCCATACCTCCTAATCGTGCTACTCTGTTTGGGGGTCATTTTCTTTCAGATACCTCAGGGAGAAAGAGGTTCACTTGCTTGTATTTCCAGGAAACAGCCTACCAGTGAAGAAAGAGGCAGAGGCCATGGAGGGGTACTGCTTACTGGCTTGATCATCATGGATTGCTCAGCCTGCATTTTTATAGAACCCAAGACTACCATGCTGGGGCGATCCCACTCACAATGGGCAACTGATTGAGAAAATGCCCTACAGGCTTGCTGCTGCCCAATTTGATAGAGGCATTTTCTCAACGGAGTTACTTTCTGTCAGACGACTTTTAGCCCGTGTCAAGTTGACATAGAACTTGCCAGAATACATTTTCTATTCCAGGAATTGTGTTAAACATAGTAATTTCGAAGTGAAAAACATGGTTCTGCCCTGGATTATGTCAGTATAGTGAGGCTGATGATTGACTGTATATTTATAAAATATATTTTTATTAGTTCTTTGATAATCTTGCAAATTTGGTTATACTCTCCCCCTCCCCAACTATTCCCATATCCACCCCCACCTCCATTTCCCAAAACTTTGTGTCCTTTTAACTTTTTAAATCCATCAGGACCAATTTGTGCTGCTTAAATTTTCTTGGGTGTGTAGCCTTCCATCTGATCCTGGATGACTGACCAGGGGCTACACACAGAGAAAGCTAACTCTCCCTTTCCCAATAGCGCCTCAGCTGGCAGTGGGACTCCATGCCCAGTTCCTTTTTCAGTGCTAGGATTTTGTCTTATGTGGGCGCATATGTGCAGTGCCCTGTTGCGTCTAGAAGACATTGTTTCTTTGTCCAGATCCACTGCATCTGGCTCCTACACTATTTCTACCCCTCTCCCTCCATAATTCCTGAACCTTGGGAAGAGGGGGTGGACGGGTAATCTGTTGTGGTATGATAAACTCTGAGATACAGCACAGTGTACTCCTGGAACACAGAAGAAGCCTCCTTTCTTGTCTTTGGAATGGGAGTGTCAGGATAATGTTTTCCTGAATGAAAACATTGGCCATAGGACAAGGGAGGTGTAAGCATCCCACACAGCAGAAAGAGCACATAAAAAGGCAAAGACAGAGTCCCCAGAGATCAGAGAGCCAGAGTAACCAAATAGAACCCCTCACCGGGGACTGATGGAGGCTGAGCTGGAGAAGGGCACTGGGCATGTGTGTGCATGGCCAGCAGTTAAATATACCCTGAGGCTGTTTAGTAAGAAAACGCAGCAATAGATATGGAGCTGGGATGGGGCAGCTGGGAAACAGCAGCAATGGAACGCCCAGAGAGCTGAGCTCAGAGGATGATTCAGGGGGCAGGAACGACATTTGCTTCGGTTCTGATGACTGGGTTCATCTTGAGAAGGAATGGAAGATTCAGGATGTAGCTGTGGCTGTGGTTGGGCAGAGGCAATGACTTCACTTTGAGTTTCTATAGACGACGTTGAGCAACAAAAGTGTGAACCCAGAGAAACTCAGTTAAGACACGCACAGACTTGGAAATCAGCAGGAGGGACCAAGTGGAAGATGAGATCCTGAGGAGCAATGACATTTAAAGGACTGTGCCGAGACAAAGAAATGGCAAGAGAAAGACAGGAGAGTGGCGCACAGGGGGCTGTGAAGGAGGCCACTGTTACATGGCAAGTGGATGAAATGATGCCTGGGCCCAAAGCTTCTCCGAAATATGACAACCTGAAGATCTGTGAGGACACTGGGAATTTATTTTAATGTTGTCATAAGCCTCCAGGAAAGGAGATGAGGATGTAGGCAGAAACCAGAAACCAAGCTTTTAAACACTTGACTGGAAAAAGGGAGAACTTTGAAGACCTAGGCTTTCTTTTCAGTGACCATAAATCTTCCAAACCGTCATGAGATGAAGTTCTTTCTCCTAGAAGACCACAGCTCAAACTTCTGAATACTTCCACTCACCCAGGACACTTGCTTTTATTACTTTAGTTATATTTTAAAAGCAAAGTTTTCCAAAAACATAATGATAATATAATAGAATGTACCTACTCCCTGTACCACCCACTGAGGTTACTGATGTCGCGTTTACCTGAGCAAGCAGCACCTGAAAGGGACTGAGGGTATGGTCTTTTGGTTTCAAAAGCAAGGAACCACAAGGTAGCTGTGAAATGGAAACCAAGTAGACATCATCTCCACAATTATCCTAGGCTTAGAAAGTGGCAGGTTGACGGGGTCAGTGACATGGCTCAGGGGGCGAATCCCCTGCTTTGAGAGCATGGAGAGCTGAGCTCACTCCCTCCACCCCACATCAGGTGGAAGGACAGAGCTGACTGTACAAAGGTGTTTGGCCTCCTTACATGTGCTGTAGCACACACAGAAGACTATATATATATATTATAAAGAGGAAAATAAACTGCACGTGAAGATTCCATACACATTACTTTGGACTGCTGAAATGAAAATAATTAAGACTGGGGACTTGAGGTAACACTTATTTCTTGTGATTTTGGAGTCTGAAGCATGGGCAGATGCAGTGTCTGATAAGGGCCATGTCCAGCTCATAGCCTGATCACTGTACCCACATGTGTGACACATGGACAGGAGGACACATCACCAGTCCTTCTCTCTCAGAAATGTGCTAATGTCACCATTAGAGTTCCAGCATGCTTGCCTTGGGGAACAGAGGCATGAAGTCCATAGTGCCGTATACAATCTTCATATGTAAGTGAGGGCTGTAATTGAGAAGCACATACCTATGATGATATATTATATATTTAGTAAAAAGTGTCTGGAATATCAGAGGACAGAGCCTAGCCGTGAAGGTCAGGAGTGCTGACCCATGCCAGGGAGGCAGAGGTCCTCTGGATCGCTGTTGAGTTCAAGGCCTAACAGAGCCAGGTGGTGGTGGCACACGCCTTTAATCCTAGCTCTAGAAAAGTTGATCCAGGAATAGCAATATCTGGTCAGAGAAAGAAAGATAAAAGCAGGAGAAGGCAGAAGTTCTTTTTGCCTGTGCGCCCAGTCAGTCTGAGGACTCGTGGAGACAGACCTATCTATTCTGCCTGAGGAAGTGGCTGGGTGAGAACTGGCTGTGGTTCCCTGTCTCTCTGATATTTCAGCTTTTCCTCAATAAATGGCTCCAGGTTTTATTATAATGATAAATAGAATTTGTACAATATATACCCCTCCACCCATCTTCCCTGTTAGACCTAAATAAAATCTTGACTGATGGGCCTTTTGGTCTAGAGTCTGTCCAATTGGCCTGAGGGCATAAACGAAGTAACCCTTGGTAATCAGAGTCTCACCTTGTATGCTTCCTTCACAGCCGCCCACCAGGCATGGAATAGAGACTCTCCTCAACACTCACCCTGCTTCCCTCTCTCTGCTCACTCCAAGTGTTTCAGCAAACAGAAAAAACTGTACATGTTTCTAGGAGAGAGATCCTACAAACACATTCCTTTGCTCTCGGGCAAGGGCTCCACCCAGGCCCTCCATGTAAACCTCAGTTGTCTGCACTATCCTGGCAAGGAAGTTCAGTGAGAACTGGGGTTTTCAGAGGGCAACCGTCTAGAAGAGGACACTTCAGAAAGCAGTGACAAAGACCATGCCCAGGATGTATTGTTGTTGTGTTTGACGACAGCTTTAGGATTTTCCATCATAAATAAATTCATGAGTCGTTATAAAATTTGAAACATTATTTGAATGAAAAAGTGTTGGAGAATATTATTTTAAGGTGTGTTACTTTGGTTTATGTTGTATTTGTTTAACTCTGAAGCTGTTACTGTGCCTGTCTAAAACACCTGATGGTCTAATAAAGAACTGAATGGCCAGGAGAGAGAGAGAGATGGGCGGGGCTGGCAGGCAGAGAGAATAAATAGAAACCGAGGAGGAGGGAGGAGGAGAAGCCCAGGGCCAGCCACCCAGCTACACAGCAAGCCACAGAGTAAGAAACAAGGAAAGGAAAAGCCTAGAGGCAAAAGGCAGCCGGGATAATTTAAGAAAAAGCTGGCAAGAAACAAGCCACAGAGGACCACGTGGCCGAATGGATAAGGCTTCTGACTTTAGGTTTGAATCCCTTTGTGATTGACTAGTGTTTCTTTGGGGCTGGAGAGATGGCTTAGTGGTTAAGAGCACTGACTGCTCTTCCAGGTTCAGTTCCCAGCCCGCCCCCCCCCCCCCCCCCCCCCCCCCCCCCCCCCCCCCCCCCCCCGGCAGTTGACAGCTGTAATTCCAGTTCCAGGAGACCCATAGCAAAACACCAAATAAAGTAAATATAAGTTGGAAAAGAAACAAGCCAAGGCCTGCTCTTTATAATTAAAAATAAGCTTCCGTATGTGATTTTAAGAGGTGGGTAGTATCAACTATATCTTGAAGTCCCCAAGTCCATGGTTTTTGGAGAGTACTATTAAAAGATAATTCCAGTAGTTACTGACTATAAAAACGCTAATACAATAATTTTGAGACCAATTGCTCATTCATTTTTTTCAGTATATGAAATTTTATATTTAAATGTTTTGAGGGAGGATCATAAACACAACTTTCTAAAAATCCCCTCCCACTTGGCTTGAAATTTTAGTCTTCCAAAGTGCTTCCGTCTGATCCTAAGTGCTTGGGATAGCATGTATGGGATTGTGTTTGCGGAAAGGGGCCTGGGAAAGCCATTCTAACAGCCAGGCTCATCATCCCATCCTTTGGACGGGACCAAATAAATATAGTTGGCCCTCCATACCTGCAGATGCTGTCATTTTTGATTTAAAAAATGAGGATGTGCCATATTTATGAAAAAATTATATTTGTTCTAGATATGTGAAAATTCTGCTTCCTTCCTGTTATTTGCTAAATAGTATCGTATAGTACCCATGTGCATACTGTGAACAGTTTATGTGTAAATACTTTATCACATTTATTTATTTTTGTTTTTCAGGACAGGGTTTCTCTGTGTAGCCTTGGCTGTGCTGGAGTTCCCTCTGTAGAGCAGGCTGGCCTCTGTATCACTTTTACATAAAGAAATTCTGGTATGTCTGGGGGTTCCTGGAATTCGTGGAATCAATCTCCAGGATTTTAAGAGATAACCTGGCTTCTGCTTCTTGATGTAGGACAAATGTCACTTCCTTTGCTATCTTGTCCTGAGGCAGGAGTGACTAGAATAGAAGGAATCTTCAGAGCTGGGACTGATAGCATTATACTGCAAACCAAAATGACACAGGAGGACAAGAGTATTTTGGATACTAAGAAAATAGTGTTTTTTTCCTCTTAGGCTAAGTCTCATGGTGACAGTTGCATTTGGCAGATAAGTACTCATAAATAAAACTGCAAAATTATAAAATATGATAATCCAATTGAACAAAATGGTAGACTTTTAAAACAGTAGATTCCCAAGTCCCTCGGGAATGAGAAGACTTATAGAAACAAACCTCCTGAAGCCACGTAATATTCTGGGGTGGGAAGTTGCTTAGGCCCATGAGCTGCTCAGTAACGTCTCAGATCCATACTCAAGACCTGTGAACCCTTGCAAGGTTGAGTTCACTGATGTGGAAGTTGAGCCTGGCAAGAAAACCCTCGAGGATCTGGGACAGAGGTCTCTGCTCCCTTCTCTTATCTCTACTGACGCTAATGGATTTCTGGAGAACACTTTTCAGCATGCCTTGTGAGAAAGGAGGTTATATGTCTTTTGGTGAAAGCCCTCCTTGTTTGGAGGAGTCAGGTTTCTGGTCAGCATTCTGGCCTTTAGGGGATAATTCTTTTATAGCATGAGGTGTGCTTAAACTCACTCTTCCCCTAGCTTTATTTGAAGCTTAAATGATCATTGCTAAAAATCCGTCAGCATAACTTGTTTTAGGGTTACCTCATTCTATGGAATTAAAAAAAAATGCTCTGGGGTCTATCTGAAAATCTTAGGGCTGAGGTTATGGTTAAAATAATAACTTAAAATAATAACCTGTGAAATCGATTCTTTGTTAAGCAATACAGATTGAATTTCTAGAGTGTTCAAAGGCTCTGGATTAAGAACGAACTAAATAGATACAAATCCCACACTAAGACCTCCTTATCTTGTGCAGGGATCTAGATAGAAAACACAGTTTGACTAATAAGCAAGCTTGTTATTAACCTTCAACCAATGAACAAGCTTGCTGTTAATCCTTAACCAATGAGCAAGTTTGTTATTAACCTTCAACCAATGAGCGAGTTTGCTGTTAATCCTTAACCAATGAGCAAGCTTGCTGTCAACCCTTGCTTCATATCCAGGTAAACTTTATCAATAGTCATTGAACTAGCATCTAGGATGTTTGAGGTATGTTTGAAGTGCACAACTGTCATTCTCTATGGTGATATGTCGAAAGAATAAAAGCATGAAATACAAATACAGTTAGTTTTAGGGATTAGAGTTGACACAAAATACAGCTTCATGTTGACTAAGTTGGCCTGTATCGGTCTGCCTACAGATAGCCAATATTTTCTCACTTCGCCATCTTATATTGCTTTCTCTTGCACACTTCTCAGTCTCCTCTGCTCCCTGGTTACTGCCGGGAAAAAATGGAAGTGACTTACTTGCTTAAAAAGATTGTGACAGCCTAGTAGTTGTCCAGGTTGATTAACATTTCACTGTGAGGCTTTGCTGTGATAGCTTGAACTTGACACCTGAGAGGCATTTCTTACATATATATATGTGAAATGACAAAATGCTAAATCATAAAATGTCAAGAGAAAAATTCAGCAATTTACATTTCTGACAAAGGGTCTATAATCTCTTTGAAGCTCAGAGTAATCTGGGCCAGACAAATCCATTTTTAGAGGAAAGAAAACCTTGTACTTGTATGTTCTATGACCCAATGCTTTATCTCAATTCTACTGCTATATATGTGTGTGTTTTTAAATAAAGAATAATTGCTTTTTATTTTCAGGGGTTTCTTATTTGGAGAAAGAAATTTTTGGTGTAGGAATATTCTTATTGCTATGGACGTGGTGTTTTTGAACTGACAGGATTTTCATTTGGCCAGGGAGGTCAACATTTATGAGCATAAGAAGACAGTGAGTAATTAATCTAGAACCAGCAAGTGTGCTTGTACTGGGGTGTACTTTACAACTCTCTTGTCATCCCCAAAGTGTTAGTGAACTTTCCTGTGGAGAAGTTGTATTAATCTTTTTACCCTCTAAAGTTCCTATTGCCATTTGCCTACAGCATCCACATTCATTTTTGTGTGTTTCTCTATATCCCTGGCTGTCCTGGAACTCACTCTGTAGACCAGGCTGGCCTTGAGTTTAGAGACCCTCCTGCCTCTGTCTTTTTTCTGTCTGGATTTCACTATCTCTAAAATAGTGTAAGAATAACAATCCTGTCATGTGAAGCCACAGGATTTCTCCAGGACAGGCCATTCTCCATAAGCTGGCTTCCTTTTCTGAGTAGGAAATTGTCCTGGATGGTCTTAGGTCAACCTGACATAGATGCTCTTGGGATTTGATAATATCCCAGATATTATCAAATATTTTTCCATCTCTACCCTTCATATTGTCTTTATTTCCTTCAACAAGGAGAAACAACAACAACAAAATGCCCGTGTAGTTTGTGGATGTATTAACTTTTGACAACTGTTGGAGCAATTTTCATCTTTTCTTAAAAGTTCTTTGTGGATTGACTTTCAAAAATTATAGCCAGGAAGGTGAAGGGATTTCAAACCCAGTGGTTCATCCTCAGAAGCTCTGAGGGCTTTGAAAACGAGGCTAATGCTGTTTTTTTTTTTTTTTTTTTTTTAATAATTGTGACATGCTATCAGAATGCTTTACGCTTGGTTTTCTAATAGCTTCTTGGTTAATTTTCTCTATGTATATTAAATATACAGCTCCTAATACCTTTTTTTCTTTCTTTCTGGAACTCCTTAAAAGCAGGAAGAAAGCCTCAATCTCCCCCAGGGGATATCTGAGGGCAGAGCTATTCCAGCCTGGCCTTGGGGCAGGCATTCTCAGGACTTCCTCTTAGCCATTCAGAATAGTGTCACTGAGAAGTATCTTGGCCCAAACTCATTACTAAAACATGGCCAACGTTTATGATAAAAAATTCTAGGTCTGGGAATGTAGCTAGATTGTCAGTGTTGGCCGAGCATGTATGAAGCCTTGGGTCCATCCTCAACAAGGCATGAACCAGTGATTGAGTGGCTCTGCATATAATCCCAAGGACACAGGGGGATCGATCACCTTGGGCATACAGAGAGTTTGAAGCCAGTCTATGATTCACAGACTCCTGTCTCAAAACCTTTCCCATACTCTTCAAGCCACTGACTTACAACTTATGGGCCTATCATTGGTATTCCTACTATTTTTAAGAATAATAGCAGGGTTCAGAGGCTGTTGCTATCCAGTTCCTATAAGTATAAGCAACCAAAGATGAAGGGCAAATCAGAGGTGTGTATCTAAAACATGCTGCCAGGTGTGTATGTTGTTTCTCTGGAAGCTGAGAGCTGTCACTTTCACCATGCTAGGCTGTCACGGCCTGGGGTAGCTTGACTGATAACCATCGTGGAGACAATCATGCTGCCACTGTGCCTTATTAACACACACTCCCGTGACAAGCTCTTAAGGCTGGTGCTTCTGGAGACTGACTTAACTTAGCTGAGTTTTCTCTGGAGGTCTTAACCCACGTGGTGTATGGCTGAAGTCATCTTAAAGGCTCACCCTTGGATACCTGGTGGGGTGTGTGGGGTGTGTGTGTGTGTCAGAGAGAGAGAGAGAGAGAGAGAGAGAGAGGGAGGGAGGGAGGGAGAGAGAGAGAGAGAGAGAGAGAGAGAGAGAGAGAGAGAGAGAGAGAGAGAGAGAGAGAGAGAGAGAGAGAGAACGAGCTGGGTTGGTCACATCACTTCTTCGGTATCCCATTTGTTAGAGTTGTAAGTCCAGCCCGCATTCAGGAGGAGGACAACCAAATGGCTGTCCTCAGTGAGAGATATACCAAAGCATTTGTCTTTTCTCTTCAGCTGTATCACTTAGAAGGAAGAGCTCTCTGTCCTTGGTTGTCCTGGCCTCTAAAATAAAAATAAGAAAGTAGCTCACCTCACAGGTTTTTGTGAAGATTAAATAAAATTGTACCCAGTACTCAAAAATGTGTTAGCTTAGACCATTATCATGCCAACTGAAGATCTAACCGATGCTGATGGTGGCATCGAGGACGATCGAATCCAAGCAGATAGTTTGTAGACGTCCTGGTGGCATTTGATAAATCCCAGTGCTGTAGGACAGAGTGATTATATAAGGTTTGGAATCTTTGGTTCACCTCATTTTAGTGACACTTTCCAGATATAGGTCAGTGCATTTAAACCTGGCCCCATTTATGGCAATTTATTTCATTATAGGATAAAGCAGTTAGGATCGTGAGTAATAATTACTGTGTCTGCTGTGCTTTTGACACCTCAGCAAGTAATCCTCACCTCACCCCATGAGTAAGTTTGATGAACACCCTTCCCACTTCCAGGGTCATGTGGCTTGTCCTGAAGCCCAGTGTGGTGCGGTGAAGGTCCTGATTCTCTAGACCCTCTACCATGACCAGGTGACTGCCAGTAATTGCCCCATACCCAACACTCTATGTATGTGAGTGACAGAGACGATAAAAACCTCGCACCGCACGCACACTGTTTTGTCTTTCAGTAAATTAGCATTTTGGGATATTCTCTGGCACCCAAACTTTGACCTAGGAGTGGAGATAACATGGAGAGGGAATGTTCTCCGCGCCGGTGTTCGCGCCCAGGCTCTTCCAGCTGTCGGGCTCTGCATTTCTGGTCCGCAGCCTGCAGATCTTGCAGAGACCAAGGTGAAGGGTCAGCGCGCGTCCCTGGGTGTCACCACCCTGCGGGTGCTCACCGGGGGGCGCTGTGCGGCCTGCGCCTCGCTAAGCCTCGGCCGGGGAGCGAGGGGCGCGTCCGGCTGAGGTCGCCGCCCCCGCCGGGAGAGGGGAGTGGCCGCGCCTCGGCCTCGCCTGCAGTCAGCTCACTCGGAGCCGGGCGGGCGGACGCGGTGTAGGTACGCAAGGGGGGCGAGCGACCCTCGGCAGCAGCTGCAGCACGAGCCCGCATCGGGTCCGACCGCGTTCCCCAGGCCGTGGCCCAACGAGCAGCGCGCGGAGGCGGAGAGGCAGAGCGGGAGCCTGGTGAGGTACGCTGCGCACCCCCTCCCCGTGCCGCCGGGTCCCTTCCCGCCCGTGCCTTTGTGCGCGCGGCCCCGGGGCTCAGCCGCAGCCGGCGATCGCGGGGTCACGGCGCCCGGGGCGCTCGTGCGGGACGCGGCAGCGCTCCAGCGGGAACCCACGCGCGCTCGAGGTCATCGAGGGTGATCGTTCCTCCGTGTGGCCTCGGGGGCGGCAGGAGCGGGTGGGGGGAGGGTTGGAAACTTAGTTGCTCTCACTCAGTGATAGCTGCTTCGTACCTATGGGCACCGGGGGGGGGGGACACCCCGCTTTGAGTGGGCCCACCCGCGCCCCCCTTCATCCCTCTGGCCCACTGGAGTTTCCTAGCCCCGGGTTCCGTGCAAGTACGTGCCGTGGGTTCCTGCGGGAAGGAGAAGCGGAGGTGGAACAATGGGGCGTCCTGGGGAGTGGGGTTCAGGTGCGGTGTGCCCGGGCCGTGGCGCACGAGGAGGGGCGCAGGGCCGGGTGGCTCGCCCTGCGCGTGCAGCTGCGCTCCACTCCTTTGTTCCGCCACAGCGGAGGGGGCTGCCCCCGGGTCCCGTTTCCTGCCCGGGATGGGATTGATTCACAGTCCCAGAGAGGCTTGGGGAAGGGGGCGGGGCTCGAATGGAAACCAGATTGGGAACGGGAGCCCTGGAGGGTGCTGGGCAGGGTGGAGCTCTGGGGAGGGGGTGATGAGTGTGCGTTGGAGTTAATTACAAACACAACCTTCTGTCTAAAGGCCCTGTGGAGTTTATTCGCGGTGCTTTGTTCATGCTATGGCCTAGCGCTAATTGTTGCAACAAGTTCTGTTCTTCCTTGAAGTTGTAGACTCTGGCTATGGGAGTTTGCTGAAAGCAGATTTTGTTAGTTATAACGGATAGAGAGTTTTTCATTCCTTTTTTTTTTTTTTTTTTTTGAAAGATTTTGCAGTGAATCAGGGTACTTGTGCGGGGTGTGCATCAGTGGATTTCACTGTGGCTTGAATAGACAGACCTAAATAAATAAATAAATAAATAAACCCAAGCAAACAACTGCTTTTGACTCATGGTTTATTCCCTGGCTCACCTGGAACTCAGGAGATCCTCCTGCCTTTACCTCAGAGCTGGGACTAAAGGTGTGTGCCACCACACCTGGCGAGGGCGTGTGTAGAGTCTTTTTGACAAAATAGTTTTCTTCATTATCATAAGGTATAGTATGATGCATTTCCAAGAATGTTTGGGGCTTGGGAACCACCAGAAAATCAGACATTGCTAAATAAATGAACCAAATGATGTAATTCCGAGTGGAGAATTCTTTTGTCGTTGGTTCCAGAAAACACCCCACACTCTTTTTGGGTTTGGGTTTTGAGACTGGAGCCATAGCTTCAAGTGTTCTGTACTTTCCCATTCCCCGTGGACCAACAGGAGTAAGAGAGAACAGGGACTATTTCCCTTTTAGGAGGAGAAGAATGGAATGGTAGTATGTCAGGCCTTAGTTAAAGTGACCCAGTCCTAGATTAGGATCTGGAATCTCAGAAGGATTGGCAGAACTCAGGACTGGGAGTGAGCCTTGGGGATTGAGTGACTGGGGCTTTTGAACAGGGCATTTCAAGCAAAACTGTTGGGGAAGGAGGCTGACATTTCCAGGCACTGATGGTTATGCCTGCGGGCTGCTGATGGAAGAGACCCAGAGTCTGGGGCAGGTTAGAATTACTGTGGTGATAGCCTAACAGCTTCTGGCTGGGACTAGCGCTGCCTGTTGGGCTAGTAGAGGGGGGCACTGTGAAACCGCCACTTTGGCCATTTGTTAAGAGGAGCTGGAGCTGAAAGGCTTTTAACCTTAGAAGGCGATTGGGAGCTTACTCTGGGGGAAAAAATGTTTTGTGCCCACTAAGTGGTAATGGAAAAGAGCTGTGCAAGATCCTGCTCGTCTTTTTCAGAGGGGGATGTGGTCAGGCTTTCAGTGGAACATGTCCTCAAAAGCCACTGTGATGTGACGCTGGAGTGGAGCAGTGTCCCAGTATTGGTTGTGTGGCATCTTAACTGACACACTGCCCAGCGAAACACCGTGCCATGGACAGTTCAATGAAGGACTCTCTTTTCTATTGTTATCCTGCCATTATAGACTTTGATTTATGTGAGTTGTTCTGTTAAGTGCAGTTCAGTTGGATTTCTCCCGAGTACTCTTTGGTCTATACATTAACAAAATGTAAAGCATAAGGACATTGGTGCTACTGGAGATAATGGATGGGAGACCCCTTAAATAACTGGTTTCTGGCCTTTGACTGTCCCAGTGGATGTGGGATTGTGTGATAAGTCTGGCAACAGGCTGCACCCTCTTCTGGGATGAATCATCACTTTGTCAAGTCTGGGGTTTAGGACCGGCTGCTTGGATGCTGCACAGCTAGCCATGCAGAGCAGTGGGGACTGACATCATCAGGAAGAGTGGGTTGGGCATTTGTCTAAGAAGAGACGTGTAGTGTCCTTGGCATCCATCATGCATCCGTGCTGTACCACTTAACCTCCTTTTGGGTGAGGTTTGTGTCTCTTCCATCTTTATTGTAAGCAGGCTAATGCTAATTATAGTTACCATCTAGTCGGTTTATTATGTGCAGAATTTTACAGGTGTCATCTCTATACTAATCTTTGCAATAACTTGGCCGAGGTTGGAGAGATGGCTTGGAGGTTAGTAGCACTGGCTGCTCTTCCAGAGGTCCTGAGTTCAATTCCCAACACCCCACATGGTGGCTCACCACCATCTGTAAGGCGATCTGGTGCCTTCTGGTGTGCTGACATAACATGCAGGCAGAACAGTTTTCATAATAAATAAATAAATCTTTAAAATAACTTGGTCGAAGTCTCAGTTAGCCCAGGCTGGCCTAGAATTCACTGTGTTGCTTGAGGATGGCCTTGAACTCCTGACCCTTCCCCTCCTCCCACACCCAGACTAGGTTTTCAGAACAACCCACCAGGCCCTTTAAAATTATTTTGGTTTTTGTTTTAAGACAGGCCTTATATCTGGAAATCACTGCTTAGTTGACTCTTGTTTTAATACAGCTGTGCAGCAGGTCTCTAGTAAGTGACAGAAGTGAGGTCTGAGTGCCTGATTCTAACTAACCACTGTAAGTGTTGGGCATGGTGCTGTACGCCATTAATCCCAATAACCTAGAGGCAGAGGCAGACAGTGAGTTTAACCAAGCACATAGTTGGAATAATTATAATTTGACTATCTGCTTGATTAGCTCCTTGCAGATTTCCAATCACTTTCATGTAATTCATCCTTTCTGGGTTTGGAAGGCCAGATCAGGGACACTACTATTTTTAAAATATCATTATTTGAAAGATGTATATGAATGCTTAAAAAACACCCCACCTCACCACAGTTTTATGTAGGCCTGGCTGTCCCAGAACTTATTATATAACTGAGGATGCCTCTGAATATCTGTTTCTCCTGCTTCCCCCTCCAGAATCAGAGATCTCAGACTTGTATCACCTCTCTTATGAGTCTGTGGAGGCTGAGCCCAGGGCTTTCTGCATGCTAGGCAAGCACTCTCTCAAGGGACCATCTCCAGATCTTTTCATTGCTGGGTTGTCTAGGTTGGCCTGGAATTTGCCGTCCTTACACCCCATGCACATTGGGATTATAGGCTTGTGCCACCACACCCAGGTTACATAAACAACTTTATTTATAAAAAGTTAGGCTGTCAACATTGAAAATTAAGTAAAGAAAAAACATTTCAAACTAGTAGATTAGAATTTGCCTTTATATAGGATTACACAATTTCTATTTCTTGACATTCACTCAATTTAGCTCTTTTTATCTTAAAGCCTTTAAGAACACTGCACTTTGCTGCTCAGCTGAGACCCAGAAGGAATGTGCAGAGAGGAAGTGGGATATCAGAATTGGAAACACAAAGCCCCAGGCTAAGGATTTTCCCAGCACATGCTTTCTGTCCTGGCAGGAGCCTTTTACAGAAGACATTCTTCCGTAGGGAAGTGTCAGGGGTCTCCTTCACTGGATCCTCTGAGATCACCACATTACTGAGCTCTGTGGGAACACACATTCCTCCTGATTTGTGTGCTTAGCCCTTCCCCACTGGGAAGTGAACTGATTTAGACATCAATGTAGAAGGGGGAACAGAGATGACCTGTGTCCTTGGGCTGGAACAGAGTGGTGCTGGGCCAGACCTCCTTGGAACAGAGTCACCAGCAAGTGCAGGAGCAGGATGGGGCTTTATATTGATACAAGAATTATTTATGGATTTCTCAGAATGCTCCTGGAAAGATTTAAAAAGATCATATTCCCTTTCCCCCTTACACACACACACCACACACCCACATACACACTCACCACACACACAAACTCACAGACACACACAAACACAGACACACTCACACACAAACACACATACCACACCACACACACACACACACACACACACACCACACCACACCACACACACACACACACACCATACACACACACATACTAATGTGTGTGTATGTATGTGTATGTATATATATATATATATATATATATATGAATTTAAAGAGTTGGTTAACTGTGCCTTTATTTGTCTAAGTATCTTATCCCAGGATGCTGCTGGCGTCTCCAGGGTCAGTGGCATAGCAATGACTTGGTCTCTTCATGTTAACTTCTGCTGAAGAACTCTGAAGGGGGGGGGGGGGGAAAGGTGCCCAGCCGCAGACTTCTAGCTTTTCGTGGGCCTCCACATCTTTGGGTGCCTTCTTTATCAGTTTGTATTTTGTTGAGCACCCAAATGTGAGACCTTGTATCTGACACTCTTCAAAAGCAGCAAAGCAAACCCACGGAGCCTCCAAGGACAGTGTAGCAGGGCGCATGGATGTTCTTGAGATGAAGAAAATGGCTGTGGCAGCTGTGATGGTCAAGGCCAAGGCAGCGCATGCTGTCCAGATGAAAAGCTGAAAATAAACAGACTCAGGAGAGGGGAAGTAAACACAGGTGCCAGCGCCAGCTCTGTCCTTGGCTTTGTTTCCTTCAACTTACGAGGCTGTGAGAAGATTCCGGCCCTGTGCCCTGAGATCCAAACCTGGAGTATTACCTTCCATTTTATGTGAGATGGAGTGAACAACACGTGGGTTCCTGGCAACTTAGCTCCAGCATCCTTTCGTTCTGTGTTCACTGCAGCTCATCACCACTTCCAGTGTACTGCGTTTTAAAGGCTGTCGTGAGCGAGCAATGCCCAGCCCACGAAGGAAGGATGTCTCTGTCTACATCTCCTTTCCTGTTGCTCTGTTAGAATATCTAGACAAAGGAAATGAAAGAAGAAAGTATGGGGGTATTTCAAATATAATGAAACAGCTTGAGATATCAGAGGACAGATCCACCTCCTCCAGTCTTTGTTTGTTTGTTATTTGTTTTTTCCAGACACCTCAGGCTGTTTTTATTATATTTGAAAATATCCCCACAAAGAAAGTTCATCTTGGCTCACCCTTGAGGGTTGAGTGAGTTCTCACCGGGGAAGTCATGGCAAGTCATGGCAGCGGGAACTTGAAGCTGTGGACGTATTTTTCCCACATCATGAGTCAGAGGGCAGCTCACTGCCTGATGCTGCTGATCATGACTTTCCCACTGATGTAGTCCAGGATCCCAGTTAGAGAGATGCTGCTACAGACCCACTGTGGGTTGGTCTTTTCACCTCCACACAGTCAAGGCGATCCCTATTCTTGAGTCTGTCAAGTTGACGCTAGCCCATGCTACGGGCTAGTCATGATATTGTCCAGTAAGTACTTGATTTATTATTACAATTAGTGCTTGCACGTGGATGTTCTTTCTCTGCTTACAGGAAGATTGGGTGTCTGGCTTTTCTTCTAGCAGAGACACCTAATAGGACACCAAAGCTGTGTCTTCTGGGGCTTTAGGTGCCCTGACATTTGGGAGATGACTTACTTTTGCAATAATATGAAATATATATATATTTTAAAGTTTTTAAACGTATTTCAAAAGAGAATCTGGGTGGTTAGTTTTAATCCTTTATGCTGGATGCATAGAGGGTCAAGCAAATATTTCCAATTAATATGTAATAAAAACACCTGGGGCTGGTGGTCTAAGTAGAATTTTTGCCCAGTATAATAGTAGTTTAATCTGTAGCTCGGGGTAGGGGTCTTTTAAATGAGACAGTCTCCTTCACTGTGTAGCCCAGGTTGCTTACAACTTGAGCTTTATTTGACTGTCGAGTCCTGGGCTTACCCAGCCTGAGAATTCAGTATTTTCAGATGAAAGAACAGTGGAAGATAAGAGACAGACTACTATGTGTCACCAACCTGTTGCTTTCCTTCTCTGGTTTTATGAAGGATTTTCAAGCAGAGACCTAAAACGGCGCGCACACACACACACACACACACACACACACACACACACACACACACACACACACACACACAGGGAGGGGAAGGGGGAGAGAACTGATTACCCTGCTCTCCCACTCACATTTCCAGTATATAACCTCTCCCTTCTCTCTGCTCAAGTCCTGCACTATTAGCCCCAGCAGAGCTGTTAGCAATGTTCGGATAGGAAACGTACTTGCTTCCCTGCTGACCATTTTTTCCCTTGAAAATGCTTCAAAAGAATTGCCAGTGTTCACTCATTTTAGAACCAGAGCCAGAGCCTTGAGGAAGAGCTTAATTTTCATAAACATTGGGTTTGTGCCAGCTTGCGTTTCTAATTTCTCAGCCCTCATTGAAGGGAACCATAGCTTTGAATGCTCACTGACATGAACCGTATAGGAAGTCGTTCTCATTTGCCTGAAATTTCCAGAGTGTGGAGATGCACTCATGGAAGTATGTGAACTTCCACGTTGACTTGGGCTTAGGGCTTATTCCTTTAGTGTTCTGTGACTTTGGAGAAGAAAGTGCAGTCAGAGCAACTGTAGACACTGGTTTTATAACAGTCCAGGGGTGTCTTGAACATCTATAGTTGCGTAGTTTCTTACAACACTTTCCAGGCTTCTCGACTTCCTTCAAGATAGAGTTTGTGAAGCTGGTATTGGGATTTCAAGTCCCGGGTTCTGGAATGATGTGGTTGACAGGAGGCTGGGATCCTAAAGGTCATGACAATCGCTGCTTTACAGTGCATGTCCTGGCTCTGAAAATTATGAGACTGGCAGATCTAGGAACTTGACCCTAAGCCTCTGACTGCTGCTTCTTCTTGCTCATTGACCCCAGACCATCAAAGCCTGTGCCTGGCTTGGCTTTTTTTTTTTTTTTTTGGCTAAGAAGCATTCTTACCACCCACACTTCTGTTTTCTGTGACCCTTAACCCACCTACTTCATTCCTGCATTCAGCTTCCTCCCCCTGTTCAAATCCTTAGGCCTCTCAAAGAATTTGCTCAAAATAAGTTGTTCCCCACAAAAAGTAGCAGAGTGGTAAAAATAAAGCTCATAAATTACATAAAAAAAGGTTCCTTGGGCAGTGTTGGAACTGCTTCTTTTGAAGTTAAGTTTCCGTGCAGGAAGACCTTCTGGCCCTTGGATGTGTACAGTGAAGTCTGGAGAAGGCGCTGTGGCTGTCACACATCCTGACTGATGCCTCCAGGACCCTCTTGAGAAGTCTCATTTCTACATAGCTCTGCTGGTGTCTCTTCATTGTACATCTTTCAATCATGACTCCCTGACATTGCTGAGAATATTTGTCCTGCGTGAGCAGATGCCGAAAATAGGGTTGTGTATCCACCACAGTGAATGACTGGGATTCACACCATTTTCCATACTTACCAGTCAGTGTGTCACACACAGCCGCCCCTTTGTGTCTCCGGGGTTAACTTGTACAGGTGTATTACTGGAAGTGCATTGTCTTTGAGTAGACCTTCAGGAGAGTGGAGAGCTGCGTGTTCATGGCTCACTGCCACAAACGTGATAGACGCCTCTGTTTACTTACGTTTTTTTACATCCTCCTGTGAAATTTAATACCCAGTTTATGTGTGAAAGTCTTCCCCATCTTTTCGATTTTCCTGGGTGTTTATGGCTCTTGTCATTGTGACAGGATTGTATAGTGCCTTTGTGATTGCTGTGTATATCAAAGGATTGGTTTTGTATTTGTTCATGGATGGCTTTCGGTTGACGAAGCTCTCGCCTGGCTTGTATTTGCTATGGGAACCTGAAGTCCGATGGTTTTCAATAGAACAGGAGGTGACTTCAGCCCATTTCGGAAATGTCAAACATTTCACTTTAATTAAAAAAAAAAAAAAAAAAACCTATGTGCTTTTATAAGTAAAGGAAGGTGACTTGATTATTTAAATACATTCATCGATTTATTTATCAAATATTTGGATACACCTCATCCATCTGGCAGGACAGCTGTTTGGCCCTCAAGGCTTTGCACTTGGGGCAACCCCATTTCAGCTCTCCATTAAGTGAGAAGCAGCGTGGTGCTGGTCAAAGCACTCACTTTGACCTTGGCTTTTGTATTTAATAATGTTGCTAGCTTTGTCTGTGGCCTTACCCTCAGTGTCTCCTTCTCTGGTCTGTCGGGGATTGGTGAGACATGTATGTAGTGTCAGCTCAAAGCAAGTACTCTGAGTGCCTACCCATCAGTCTTTTGAGAATGCATTCCTAAGGCTATTACTCCCTCAGATATTCAAATCTGTTTGCATCCAAGATGTGTGTATAAATTAGGACCAACAGAGACTTCCAACTGAGACTTCCAACATACACTCCCTGGACAGGTATGCAGGAAGAAAAATCACCAGGCCCAGTGCTGACAGTGACTGTTGGGATGGCGGAGTGAGTCACTTGTATTGTCCCATCTTTCATTGCTCATCCCTGACTACTGGCAGTATAATACAACTACTGGAAACAGGAGAGGTCAAGGAAACTCTTCAGATGCTGAGGGACACTAATGGGATTGGCAGTCTGGCGCTGGCTGAGTCACCTGTGGAGAGCTTTCCTGTTGCATTGAAAAGTGTTGCAAACTTTAACCATCTTCACACAACTTAAACAGAAAGCTCCCCAAAGTTAGCAGATGGCTGTGTGCTTGAACAGTACGGGGGGGGGGGGGGGGGGGGGGGCTTTCTCTGCCAGTTGCTCCTGGTGTCTCCTAAGGCCCTCTTGGTCCTCTGCCACTCACTCTCTTTCCTTATCCAGTGTGTCTCCTGCTAATTCCCGCCTTTCATCTGCTGTCATGCAGGAATGATGGATGTGCTTAAAGAGTAAATGTGACTTCTCACTCCGTGGTAAAGGTCCTTTTCACAGTCTAAATCACTGGCCCTTTATTCAGTCACACCTAGAACCAGCAAGTGAAATTAGGAACTAATTAAGCCATAGGTTCTAGGAACACCAGTGTCTTGGAGGGCTGGATTCTGGAGGGAGGTAAAGAGAATGGCAGACTTGAGTTTTTCTCTTTGCCTATTTATTTGAAGTTAGTTTACATTGCCACCATTGTGTATGAACTTTTCCATACTGGTGGAGTAGAATTCTGGAAAATTACCCAATGCGTTTTCATGAGGAAGCCATGCCAAATCTGATAAGCTTCCTCAAAACCTCATCACCTTTCATTTCTTTCATGGAGCGGTCCATCAAGCCTCCCAGCCCCTCTTGAATTCCTCTCTTCCAGTAATTGTGCACGGAGAAGTGCTCTTCTCTGTGACGTGCATCTATAGCAATTGATCGTTAAGTAGTTTCTCAGAATAAACCTCAGCCCTCGGAGATGTGGGGATCATCAGCAGAGCCCGGCGGCGTTGGGAAGAGTTGCTTACTCAAAAATACTGCTGATTTCAGGGAGATTGCAGTTGAGTTGGGGATTTAAATAAACAGAAGTAAAGCCTGCTTTTGAAACTCTTTTTCTATAATTGGCTGGTCATCTGGAATCTGAATGTAACAAATGTGTTTTTTATTTATTTTTTTTCTTCTGCCTTAAGTCATTCGCAACCACAGCAGGATCAAGATGATGACTGAAATTTGTTGCTTTTCGCACATCTTCATCTTAATGATTCTTTAAATCTGTTTGAGCATGGCAGCAGGTACAGGGATGTCTGTCTGTCTGTACTGCTCGGTGGGTGTTATCATAGAGCCCCATAGTAGGTGGCGTGGCCTTCCAGGTTGATTTCCTGAACTCTGATTCTGTGGTGTTGAGTTAAGCCTGGGCCTGGCAAGGCTAAGACATGAGTCTTTAGGAAAATCACGTGACATTGTGAGTTCACCTTAATACTTGGCCTTGCTTGGCATTTTGAAAACAAAACCAGATGTAGGGAAAGAGCTCAAAGCAAGTTGTACCATTCTGTGCCCAAGGGGGTGACCTGTTTGGTGTAGCTCCTGGGTAGGTTTCTGTTGTTCCAGCAAATCTTTGGGCCGCCAGGGGCTCCCTGGTTTGCCTTCGCCTTCTGTGAGGTCTCTTATAGCTTTTAGCTCTGGCTTGTGCCTGATGGGCTTTTCTTTCCAGAACTGTCTGCATCAGATGATGCCCTAGCTCTGCAGTTGTGTATTGTTTATGTTCAGTTCAGTTTCTTGAAATCATCAGTTTTGAGGTCTCACGCTGAGAGTTACAAGGAGTAATTGGGTGTGGGGAAACTCTGAGAGTTTGTATTGGGATTGTAGCAAACGGAGCAGGGAAATGGAATGAAGGACTTAGGACTTCTAGTAGACTTTCAACTGGTCTCCAAACCATCCACACAGTATGAGATTATTAGAACTCCCTTTTGGATAATTACAAAGATGCCCATCAGAGACAGTGACAGCACATACAGACCCGTGAAGCCAGACAGAAATCTCAGCACTGAGAAGGGGGAGTGGACAGAGTTCCCACCCCCAACCAAGAAACTGTTTGTAATTGATACCAGCTGGGAGAGGGAAACTTCTCCAATGGAGTGTCACTGGGCATATGAAACAGTTGCACTCCAGGGAAGTCCCATGGGTAGTTGGCCAACACAAAACTGATTTTCTTTCTGTCTATCTATCTGTCTATCCATCCATCCATTATCATCTGTTTATCCATCATTTATTCATTCATCTACCATCTATCAATCATCTATTTATTGTCTATCTTCTATCTATCTGTCGGTTGGTCTGTCCGTCCGTCCATCCATCCATCCATCCATCCATCCATCCATCCATCCATCCATCCACCCATCTATCTAGTGTGTACACTTTTGGTTTCTTTGAGAAAGAAGACATATGGAGTTGGATGGGTAGGAAAATAGGAGTAATTTGGGATGAGTTAGAGGAGAAAAAAAGAATATGATCAAAATACAAAACCCCCAATTTTTAAATAAGATAATTAATATATTTTGGGGATGCGACTCAGTTGGAAGAACACTTATCTACCGTTCAGGAGTCCCTGGGTTTGATCCTGAGCACTGCATTAAAGTAAGCATGGTAGTTCATGCCTGTTTTCCCAGCACTTAGGAGCTAGGCAAGAGGACCAGAAGTTCAAAGTCATCATTGAACTTCATCTTGAATTTGATTTTTATAATGAGTTGGAGGTCAGCCTGGGATAATTGTGACCTTGGTTTAGTTTGTTTAATTTTTTTAGTATACCACCTTAACATGAAAACTATAGTCATTTCTGAGTAAACCTTTCTGAGTTGTGTCTGTTTAGAAATATTAACTGTAAGCACAGAGGACATTTTCTGTGTTGCTGCCTAGTTTTAAAATGTCATTATTTTGAATTGTTATAGAATTGTGCATGTTCATGTGGTGAGATGCCTTTATATAGATAACACTGTTGTATTGCATGTAATGACCAGATTTCTCACCCCAAACATTGGCCATTCTTAGTGATGAGAATGTTGCACAGTTGCTTGGATACATTCCATTGGGTGCTGTAATTTCTTTGGCGTATTCCTTAATTTTGGGGGCAGTAGGGTTGGTTTGTTATCGTAAATGATCCTGTGGATGGCCTTTTGGTAACTTGTAATGTCTTCCAGATTTTGGATGAGTTTTCTACCAATGGAGACAGAGAATGAGGTGACTGCAAAGATTTCCATCACGAGTTGGGTGGTACAGATGTATTGATGGGGCAGGGGTTTGAAATATATTAAAACATACCTTTATGCCTTGAATGATGTTAGCATAGGCAGGGCTGTAGCAGGCAGGCTCATCTTGGTTTGTGTAGCTCATCCAGGAAGTGAGAGAGTTTCAGCACACTGTTGAATTGCCAGGCTGGAGCTCAGGGATGAGTCGGCCTGGGGTCGAGATAAAGGAGCCTGATGTCTAGGTGTGGTTCAAGCCATAGAGGGATTAAGCCTTCGATATGTGACTAGAGCCTGGATGAGAAGAAAAGGTTGATGACAGAACTCTGGGGGACGTTTTTTTTGTGGGTAGAGCAAGCAAACCTCAGGTAGTGGCCACATGGTTCTAGGGGGTGGCTGTAAGCAGAGGGTGCAGTGGTGGATCACAGAGACATGGAGGTATATTCTTTTAGATGGTTTCAGGGGTTGTGTGGCTTTTAGGAAGAGTAGTGCCATCCAAGGCTCGTTGGTCTAGGGGTATGATTCTCGCTTAGGAAGGGTGGTGTCTGTCCTAGGTAGACTGTCAGAGACCTTAGATGAGCAATGGGCAGTTGCTAGAAGGAGCCGTAGGATGCTGTCAGTTTGCCAATGCTTCCATAACGAAACATCACAGGGGAGCATAAATAACAGACCTGTTCCCTTATAATCTAGTGGCTAGCACTTCAAGATCAAGATCAGCAGGCTTCCCAAGATCTCTTCTAAGGTCTCTTTAATGATTTACAGATGGCCGCCTCGTATTCCCATTAGGTCATCCCTTCATCTATCTCATCTGTCACCTCCTCTTTCTAAAAAATATTTTATGTGTATGGATAATTGAGTACATATCCCTCTGGGCTTGGTGCCTGAAGAAGCTAGAAGAAGGCATTAGAACCCTTCCCAGAGGGTTGTGAGCTACTCTCTAGGTGCTGGGAATCGAACCCAGGTCCTTCAGAAGAGTAGCCTGTTCTCTTAACTACTGAGCTGCCTCTCCTGTGCCCTGTTCCTCCTTCTTATAAGGGTCTGCCGGAATCCTTCCCTTTTACGTGAAAGACCCTCTCTCCAAAAGATAGTCACGTTTTATAGTACCGGGATTGATGGATTCCTCGTGTGAACTTTAAGAAAACAAATGTAGCCAATATACATGGTCTGCGAGCCCAGTGACTTACTGGTGCCTGCACCCCTGTGCTGCTGACTGCCTTGCTAACCTTGTCCGCACTGTTCCCCCGGCCCCTCCTGCTCTCGCTCATCTCTTTCCCAATCCTGTGGGTTTGCATCTTGGCCCTTGTCATAAACTCAAGCTCATCCATCTCCCTTGAGCTCTTCTTTAGTCACAGTTCCCATCTCTGGGGCAAATGCTTTGAGTCCCAGCTGTAAAGTTTCCATCAGGTGAACTGTAAAGTGCATTTGGTAGCGTGGAACCATCACGGGACCTTGGGTTTATGACTTCTCTTACTGTGTGGCTCGGTTTGTGGTTGGGAAGAAAAGCACTGTGGGAATACCAGTTTAGATCCGGGTTCAGTAAGAATTTGCATTTGAATTTGCCGTATATTTTGCAAATTATTATTTTTTCCAGAGTTTGTTTTTGAGTTTCTTTTATTTTCAAGAGGCCACTTTAGTTAAAGTTAGGTTGAGTAGGGGTGCATTCCCAACAGAGTCTGGGGCAGAATATTTCATTGCATATGTTATAACTAACACACACACTCTTCTTTATATATGTACACGCACAAATACAGACATACACACAGAGAGACACGGACACACACACACTGACACATACATAGACACACACAAGCATATACACACACATACACACATACACAGACACACATATACAGACACAGACACAAATACATAGATACATATACATATGGTACAGAGGATTAAGATCCTGCTGATGCTGAGCTGGATACCCAGACATGAGTGTTAATAAAGAAAGTAGCCCTAGGAGTAAATGCTAAGTATTTGGTTGTTCTGGGCTTCTGAATTGTATGTGTTCACCTAGAAATGAAGGATTCCTGATATGTGTATTTGAGCCTTAGACTGTTTCCTGTTACTGTAACAGAATAAATGAGGCTGAGTAATTTATTTAAAAGTTTTATTTCAGCTCGTCTGGAGATCTAAGAGCATGCACCATCATTTCCTTGATTCATGGCAGAAAGTGGAAGGTCACGTGAGCCCACATGGAAGAGAGGGGCCTGGGAAGTAATTTGCTGTGTATCAGCCTGTCCTTTAGTAGACTAACTCAGTGCCAGGAAAAGCTGTTAATGATGTAATCACTTCTTGGCAGCCCATCACTTGTCAACATCGCTACATTGGACACAGAATACACGTGAAATCTCTGTGTAAATTTTGATTGGGACAAGCCATAGTCAAACCATAGCAATGGATATAGATTGTTTTCCTCATCCAGTAGTCTGTTGAAATATATTAATTTTATTTCTACACAAAAGATCATAGCTTCTTAAAACTTTTCCTGGGCCTCTTGTCATCTGGATTGGACCCTTTCTCCCCCATACCACCCAAGTATTAGGAATTGAACCTGAGGCCTTTGCACATTCCAGGCACATACCCAACTACTGAGCTATATAGATCATATTGTTTTCAAGACACTGAATATCAAATTTGCAAGTGTGGAGAAGCCATAAATGGACTTACTGTGGCTACGTAGAGCAAGGACACCCACATTTTTCTGAGGTCCTTTATAGTCTTTTGTAGAGTATGAAATTCTTTTTGAGGGCAATGTTTGTCTCTGTTGGCAGTTCTAAAGATGTAAAGTTTGAAGTACGAAACTCAAATTTATTTTTAAATATCAATGTATGCGTTTATTCTTTGAGTCTTTAAGAGCTTGACTATGGTATGACATATGACCCTTTGCTCTTGACTGTGGATTTGAAGTGTTATTTTTGTGCTTAAGTGACTTACACTTGTGACTATACATTTGGAACTGAGCAAATATGGCAGGATATAGTTTTAGAAGGTCATTTCCACTTTGAGCTGAGCAGCAGGCTGACACTCTTTTCTTTAATTGTCTAGGCCACAGCTCTAGAGGGCAGTACATGTGCTAGGCACGATGGCATAGCCTGTGGTCATAGCACTTGGGAGCTCGAGGTCAGTCTGGGCTACATAGTGAGTTCCAAGCCCAGTGGGAACCACACGAAAACCTGTGTCAGGATGGAGACTGGGGGTGGGGTGGGGTGGGATGTGGGGGCGTGCGGTGCGGTGGGGTGTGGGGGTGCGGTGGTATGGGGTGGGGTGGGGGGGTGTGTCTTCCTGTTAGGCCAGGCTTGCACCCTTCTAGGTCCATTTGAGTTACCCAGTTCTTATTCCCAAGCTGCTAGCTGGGAGCCCCAGCTGGAGTCCCTGTGCTCTTATACAGTGAGTAATCTGAACAGCTACATAAAGCAGCCCACCTTATTAGTCATGCTCCAACTAACTCAGACTATGACTTAAATATTATTTTTTTGCTGTCTATGCTATAGTTTAAATCTGAAATGAATTTCCAAAGCCTATGTCTTAAAAGCTTGCTTACAGTCTGAGGCACTGTTGGGAGGGGTTCTTGGCTACCATGATATACTGCACCGCTATAATCCTCAAGCCTTAGGGCCAAGTGACCATGGACCAAATTCTCTGCAACTACCAGCCCAAATAAACCAGTCCTCTTTCTGAGCTGATACATCGGCATTTTGTTACAGAAACTGAAGGAGGGTTACCGACTTCTGGTCTGTTCCCAGATGTTTTATGTAGCAGCTCTATTGGTTCATTTCCTTAGACCGACCAGTGACTCTGCTTGTGATCTTGATGGATTGCCATCAGTGACATCGCAGTGTGAACACCTTCGATGAGTCTGCACCATAATTGGACTCCTAGATCCCCTTTATCCTTAGCTCCATGGCCCAGTAGGGCCACCCTTGGCTGTCCTCTGCTGCCATTCTATGTAATAAGCGTGTTAAATGAGCTTTAGAGAGTCTGCTCACATCCACGTCGTCCTTTGTCATCCATTAAGGTCAACTTTTTCCCTGAGTCATCTTTCTCTTGCCTACGTGTCCCGTGCCAACCACCCTACTGCCGTTTTAAATATAAATCTAATCTCTATATTCCACATCTTGAGGTGAAGAGGTTGTGTGTTGTACACACTGTTGATCGACTATTATTGTTGACCCAGTTTGATTGCAAATGCCTGGGAAGCTGTACATAGGTCTGTGTGCCCCGAGCAGGATAGGTGCTCGGTTAGAGCAGTGGGTGGTGGACAGCAGACAATCCACTGCAGTTCATCATGCAGATCGGACCTGGTGGATGCTCTGGCCGCTTCTGCCAGCCTGGCATTGACCTACTTTCCCCTTCTTATCTGTGGGCAAAATATTTGTTGTACTTAGTGTCACAAGGAATGTTTGTCTCCCCTTCATCTGAACTGTGCTAAAGTACTGTTAAGTCAGTGGGGAAAGCAATGGAGGAGAAAAGTTGGTAAGTGGTTTAATTTCTGTACTGGGGGACCGAATACTTAATGACTCTTAGTTTTTGTATGTAAGAAACATGTAAAAGGTAGAACTGTATATGTTAAGGTTTTGGCCTTTTAATTTCACGATTCACAATCTCATATATTTTGAAAATGCTTTTTGATCAAGTGCTTGTAGAAGAGCTGAATTTCCCCATCTGAGTTTTACCATCAGTTCTTAGGTATTTCTTTTCTTTTTCTTTCTTTCTTTCTTTTTTTTTTTTAAATCAAGATGTCCCTTGGGAACACAGGTTGTGCGGCTCTTTGCATAGGCAATCTGAGTAACTTTGCAGTGAGTTTTTGGATAATGTAATAGGTATGCTGTATTCAAGGGAGAGGTGTGAGGGTGGCTCTTTGGAGTGAACGCCCATACTCAAGGGATGTAGCCTCTGTCGCCTGTAGATCATTTGGAAGGTTGGCAAAATTCTCATTCATATTTCGATAACATCTGTAAGTGGACATTTTGTAACCATTTAGGAAACATGTTTGGCATCATTTAAAAATTATTCTGGTATGCTGTAATGCTTCCTTCTCCCTCGGTTATTGATAAATATGCCACAGTGCAAGTAGTGATAATCATGATAGCTTTGATTCTTAAATTTACTGACATTCCTAACATTACAAAGAAAAAAGACCTGGAAGTTGGCACAAAAAACGCTTCCAAACTGTAATATGGCTGTTGATTTTAATGCACTTTACGTGAAGCGAATCACTGCAGTGAGTTATTTATTTTTTTAAATTCTTTTCAAATTACAAAGTAGCTTTGCCTTCTGAATTTATATTGTCAGGGTCTTTGGGGGGAACATTTTAGCTATTTTTGTTTGATCTCTTTTCAACTAATAAACATTCATGAAATCCTAATGTAAATGTATAAACCTCTCTCCCTCTGTTTACATAGTTTATTAGACTTTATTTTAGTAGTTAACTGCTCAGGGAGTTTCTGAATTTCTTTCCTAAGGACTTTTCTTACCAGACCTAACAAAACCATTACCGAGACCATGCTAGTAAGGAATTAGCTTTTCTGCTTTCGCTAATATTTAGATTTATTAATTTGTAATTTGGTCTCATAACTAAGTGCCTTCATAACCAAAGATAGAGGATGTCCTTTGTGAGGCTCTTATGTGGACAGCTGTAAACACACAGGATCCTGCTTCGTCCCTATGTCTGGACAGATAGCTACGTGTTGAAGCATCCTGTTTATTCAGTGCATGTCTTTCTGTGCTGTCTATAGTTAGACTTTTAATACAGTTTTTCCATGATGGGTCCAAAATAGACAGCTGCTTTCCTTTGCTTCTGAGAGAATGTTGTTGAGATTTTTGTGGGCTGGTATTTGCTGACTTTTTTTTTTAAACATTCTTTAGAATTCCCCAAATGAGGGAAATCAGCCTCTCCAGATTTGATTACATCAGCATTGATGGAAACCGAGAGTGAGCAAACTTGGGAGACAATATGTTATGTACGTTTGTGGGGAAACTGAGGTTTGGGGTGGCATTGTGCCTAAGGTAGCCTGTCACACTGAGTTGGATCTGCAGTTTGGATCTTCTGGGTTTGAGTGATCCTGTGAAGGAAAAGGATGGCTAGGGTGTAGTTCGGAGGTGGAACACTTTTCTGGCATGAGTGGTCCAGGCTTTGGACAGACAAGTGTGTAAGCCTAGGGCCAGTAGGGCACAGGAGGACTTTGGGATTTTTAGTTTGTGGAACAAAATGAGCTTGGGACCTTCTGATTAACAAGTGGATTTATTGGAAGGGAAGTTGGTTTCCCTGGCGGCTGTACTCAGTTTAATAATTACTTGGTGTTCATGGTATCTGTGGATCCACCAGGGCCAATGAGAGCTGACAGCTTCCCGGTTATATTTGAGCAGTTTTACATTCATAGCGGGGTTCCAGGGTCTCAGGTTTGCCAATCTAAACATTTGACTTCGTGGAATCATTTTATCCGCCTTCAGGGAATGGATTGAGAAGTCTACGGGTTATAATTAGCACGTTCCCCGTACAGCTGAGTCTGTGTGTCTGGATGGAAGAGTGTTTTATGGTGTTTGGCTACCTTGTCCTGCGGGGATTATAGCCCTTCAGACGTTAGCTCATTGATTCTTGTAACGTTTTGTGTGAGAAGTGTAGTGTGTAGCATGATTACAGGTTTCCTCTTAAAAACTAGCTTCCCGGACCTTCTGGGCTTGGGAAGGTAAGGGATGCTTCTTTGGGGAAGCAAAGTAAGGAGGGTTGGGTGTTGCTGTAGACCTCGTGATGTTACTGATGTGACTCTGCAGACCTACCTCTGGGAAATGAGGTGGGGGGTACATGCTGTGGTACTGGCTGTACTTCCTCTGGGACATGTGTATTAGTTACTTTCTTGTTATCCCAGAATAACTGCCAGGGGCAGCTGAAGGAAGGGGGGTTTGTTTTGGCTCCAGTCCAAGTGTACATTCATTCTGTCGTGAAGAAGCCCTGACCTGGTTGATGAGGTAGCTGGGCATGCTGCACCCAGTCAGGAAGCAGAGAGCAATGGATGCTGATGCTCAGCCTGCTACAACTTGAACCCCAACTCTTGAATGGTGCCACTCACGTATAGGGTATGGTTTTCCATCTGATAAACCAGTCTAGAAACTCTCTCAGGCACTTGCAGAAATTCACCTCCCAGATGGTTCCAGATCCTGTTTGTTGGTAGCCGAGGCTACTCCAAACGAACGGAGAGACGTTCACTAGAGGTCTTTGCATAAGGGTATCCTTGTCAAAAGAGAGTGTGGGAGAGCATGTGAGCTCTTGGGGTCAAAAAAGGAAAAGCATATTGGGCAGGCTAACATCTAGTGAGTTTTATTTCTGCCAATCTCTGTACACCTTGCTTTCATCCTGAGTTTAGGGATTAGCAATTAGAGTGAATTCCCTTGGATTCCAGCCTGGGTCTGATTGCAAAGCCTGGGATAGATGTACTGGTGTGGATCTGGGGTTCTTCATTGTCCCTGCTGTGTCCAACCCACAGTAGCCTGTCCTGTGGCCCAACACAGAACTGTAAGCTCATTTAAACGTTATTAATCTCCCCCCCCCCGCAATTTCTTTTTGGTAACTTTAATTTTACCGTTCCCAAGCATGAACTTTGTAAATGACATCCTGTTGCAATATCAACAGGTTACATGCTAGGTAAACTATTTCTGCAAACCTTGTGTAATGCCCTGAGTTGCTGTGAAGAGCTTGGCAGTTTAGGACATAGGTCAAAGGGCATAAAGAACAAGTGAAGGCCTCTGGATCTAGTGTTTCTGATGTTGGGCGGCCTGATCTCTATAAGCTGAATTGTTTTCCTTCAGTCAGAAGATGTGGTGATCAGTAATCTAAAACCTTCACCGTTGCTACAGCAGCTGCTTTTTTTAAAACCTCAAAAATCCTTCTAATTAGTCTAAATAATACGTTTATCATACCCACTTTCCACAGCTGGAAAAAGTCTCCCAAACCATCTCTCTATGAATTGAAAAGTCTAGGTGCTATTTTCATGGCCTGTCTGGGATTGAATGGACAACGGTTTCTTAGGCAGCTTTTGTTGATAAAGCCAGTTTCAGGTGGAAAGCAACCTTGATGTTGGTTGTTACAATGGGGTTTCCTGTCCCATCTGGCCAGAGGTCCAGGCCCACAGACCTGCAGTCCCAGACCCCTTAGCTGCCCGCTGCTGCTTAGGCCCCCAGAAATGACTCAGACACTTAATTTCATGCTGTTTGGCCTATGGCTCAGGCACATTGCTAGCTAGCTCCTACATCTTAACGCAGCCCATTTCCATTAATCTGCCTGCCACGTGGCCCGTGGCTCACCTGTGTACCTTACATGTTGCTTCTTTGGGCTGCTGGCTCAGTCTGTCTGACTCTGCCTTCTTTCTCATACCTATGCTCCAATTCCTCCGCCTACCTCTACAGTGTCTGCCATGGCCAAAATAGCTCCTTTATTTAAAGATTGATATTCACAGCATGCAGGAAGATGTTCCCACATCAGCTGGTCCCATTTCTGGCTTTGCAGAAGCACTGGGGGAGTGAGGGTATTAACCCTTAGATAAGGGCTTTCTTTCAGCTTGGCGGCTACGTTCATGGCATGTGGGTTTACAATTGTAGTTATCTGTTTACCTTCATTTCTTTTTAAAAATTATTCTTAATTTTATGTGCATTGAGGTTTTTGCCTGTATGTATGTCTGTGTGAAGGTGTCAAATCTTGGTGTTACAGACACTCACATGGTGTTAATGTGGATGCTGGGAATTGGATCTAGATCCTCTAGAGACCAGTCAGTTCTCTCAACCGCCGAGCCATCTCTCCAGCCCCCTTTTTAATTTTTTTTTTTTTTTATGTGCACATTTGTTTGTGTGAGGGGGTTGGATCTCCTGAAATGGGAGTTAGGGGCAGTTGTGAGCTGTTACATGGGTACTGGGAATTGAACCCAGGTCCTCTAGAAGAGCAGCCGGTGCTCAATGAGCCGTCTGTCTCTCCAGCCTACCTTCGTTTCTTGTTCATATCTGTTTGATCTTCGCTTCCTGTTAATTTAATGTTCTTTGTGTTATTCATCCAGAGTTAGAACACAAGGCAAACAGCTTTACCTTGTGGAAATTGCCTGGAGGCCCTGCCCATTTTTCCCCTAGCCTAGGATTCTAAAGAAAGCCCTGCAACCAGCAACCAGACTGTAGAGAACACCAGAGGTGTTATTGACTATAACACTGAAATAAAAAACTGGAAAGTGAGCAAACTCTAGTCTGTGGCGTAAATGCAGTGGACAGACACTATTCATATAAACGTCTCTTAGCAACTGTGTTGGTATGAGTGCAAGTGAGCACCGGCTAACCTTGTCACCAGTGTGTGTGAGCCCCCTCTCTCACGTGCGCATGCAGCAATTCTCCTTCAGTGTGTGACCCACCAAGCCCAGCCCTTTAAAGAACCTTGCTGCTTGAGGAAATTGCCCTAAAGAGTTCAGTTTTGACTCTGTTTGTCCTGTAGTCATCAAATTCTGAGCAAGTATTATGTTTCATGTCAAGATGTTCTTGTGTGTCACTGGAGGCTCTCAGGTGGTCCTTAGCTGATGCTGTCAGGCCAGGTGAGGAGGATAAGGTGATGGTGAGCATTTGGGGTAGAAGAATGTGTTGTACCCACTTTGATTTACTCTCCACATCATAACCTGTATGCCAGCCACCTAGCCAGGTAGGCCAGGTAGTTGGACCTTTCTTCTCTCTCTCTCTCTCTCTCTCTCTCTCTCTAGCTTTCTCTCTCTCTCCCTCCCTCCCTCTTTCTCTCTCTCTCTCTCAGACAGGATTTCTCTGTGTAGTCCTGGCTGTCCTGGAACTTACTCTGTAGACCAGAATGGCCTTGAATTTAGAGATCCACTTTCTGTCTCCCGAGTGCTGGGAATAAAGGTGTGTACCACCACCGCTCAGTAGTTGGACCTCTCTGTATTGAGAGTGCCAGCCTACCTGGATCAGGATCAGGGAAGCTCATAACATCGGCGAGGGAGGTATGTTGGGTGTCATAGTGCCTGGGCTGCTGGGACACACTATAGGCAGAGTGGCTTATGTAACAGGTGCTTATTTCTTCTAGCTCTGGAAGCTTGGAAGCTCAAAATTTGGTTCCTGTCGAGGCTCCTCTTGCTGGCTTGCAGAAACCCATGTCTTGGTGTCTCCTCACATTTCTGTCTTTCTCATCATCTTCCTTCCTGATGACCTCTAAAGCGGTTGTTTTTCAAAGGCTCACCTCTAGTGCTGCAGAGTTAGGGGACAGAGCGTCAGATGAGAAGAGAACACAAACTTTCAAGCCCTAACAGCTGGCTTGCTTGGATCAGTGAATTCTTTTACCAGATTAAATCCGGCCGGATTTAGGTTAAGAAGCTCAGGGGATCTCCTGAGGCTCATCTTAGGCTCTTCTCTCTGTCCCACATGCTCTGCCATCAGACTTCATTTTCCCCTTCGGAAGGGTGGCCTTTCCAAGGCTCCCCTAACTCGAACCTTATTCTCAGCACCTCCACAAATCCCTGCTCCTGTGTTTGCATCCACTTGACTGTGGTTGTGTCCTTGTCCCCGGTCCCGGGGCTGTGGAAGGAGGAAGGCAGGAGTTGTGAGGTCTTGGATTTGCTGCCAAGAAATGGATGAGTTTAGCTTTTTCAAAAAGTTCTAATAAATTAAGGACTTAGGCCAAGGCAAGCATCTTGATTTTTTTTGTTCTTTTGTTATCTGAATTTTCTCATTTTTTCTATAGTGGGCACACACTTCTCTTAGTCACTTAAGAGGTCATTTGAAACGTCAAAAGAAGACCCGAGTTCCATTCCTGAGACCCACACGGTCAAATGGGAGAGCAGACTCCCACGTGTTGCCCTCTGACCTCTACACGTGTGCCCTGGCGTGCATACATGCACACTAAATAAATATAATTAAAATCTTAAAGATGGAGTGTTCTGCTGCTGCTCTAGCTGGGCTGTCTCCCAGAGTGCTGGGGTGGGGGGAGGGTGGAGAGATGTGTCCCTAAGGGTCGTCACACAATGCCAGCATCTCACCGGCATCCAGACCTGTTCAAGGTGCTTGTACTGGATTATATGAGCATTTGACTCCTTCTCTCCATGGTACTTGGTACTATTTTAAAAGAGAGAGGAGGTCGCCCTCACGCACGGCTCCTATTAGGCTCTGAACCATAGTGCAGAGGTTCAGATTTGTTACTTGCCCTGAGGATTTGCTGAGAGTTATTTTGCTCGTGAAATTTTGTCATATTGGCCCGGTTTCCTTTACTTAAATGTGTTTCGCATGCCATTCTCAAAAACATTTGTGACTTCGTTGGAGCTATGTTATGTGCTTGTGCTTCTTGTCCTGAGGTTGGTATTGATTTTTTTTTTTTTTTTAAAATAGAAATTCTCAAAGTGGCTTGAAGCTCTTATCATTCTCCAGCTTCCTGTGGCCAAACTTAAATGTGCGACAGAATGCCCATGGCAGAGTGGTGTTTGTGTTTTATTGAATGCCTGCCACATGCAAGAGACAGTGCCATAGACTTTGGGGGAATGCCGAGGAATAAGTCATGATTCTTAGACTGAAAGCCGATTTCCTAGAAAAGGCCCTATCTAGAGACAGGACCGCTGTATGTGGAGGTTAATAACTGGACCAACAGTCAGTTAATGAAGTTGGTACTGTTAGCAGCTCCCCCTGTAGCCCTTGCCTCTGGAGCGTTCTTCTAATGATGGCACAATAGATATGTTTATCTTATTTATTTATCTGTAGACAGGCTTTCTCTGTGTAGCCTTGTCTGTATTGGAACTTAGACCAGGCTGGCCTCAAACTCACAGAGATCCGCCTCCACCTCCCACATGTTGGGATTAAAGGTGTGAGCGTGCCAAACCAACCCCCCCCCTCCCCCCCCCGCCAATCAATAGACATGTTTTTAAAAGTCCTGTCTTTTTCACTTAGGGGGATGACTTGGTTGACTTCATGTTTCCCTACTCATAACTTGTTTTTGGCTTCCTGTAACGGCTGTTTCAGATTTGAAATAATGTTACTTGGTATTCCTGTTACATTGAAATGTCAGCTCTGGTTTGTTCACCCTCTTTCAAATGCAGAAATGTTTCCACTTAGTGTTAATGGTTGCTGGCCTGTGCTATTCTAAGAACGTCAATTCATTGTGGGGGCAATAAGGTGATGTATTATTTCTGCTTTGCCTCCATTTATGGTTAATTATTGCAATTGATTATTAATTTTAAGTAGCTTTCCCATATTATTGTCTTGATATGGAAGGTGGAATGCTCATGTAGTTCACATGTTCTTTTGTCTGTGTATGGTCTCTGAGAAGGTCTCTTGTGCATCTATCTGTCTTACATGGCCTCCTGAGTGAACACTGGGGATACTTTGTGAGGCTTGCATATTTAAGCAGTTCTTGTGAGTTAGAAGTCGTCGTCAGGGCTGGTTGTGAGTAAGGGCCAAGTAATCGCATGTCACCTTCAGCAAGAGTTTGTCACTATTGGCCCTTAAAAATGTAGCTTTTTTTAAAGGTTATCTTCCATGGACTAGTAACACACTGAAAATACTGCCTTGGGAACCTGGCCTGAGAATATATATCCTTTCCTGCAGAGAACTGGAGTCTACCTCTTTGTACCGGGAGGGCTCATCCCTTTCTCAGGCACTAGAAACCAGACAATTGGCTTCGCCTGGACTGCTGCGGGTACAGTGATCCCTCTGAGTAGAAAATTCTTTCCCTGCTGGCCTTTCAGATAGGCCAGTGTTGTGGGCATTCTGAATTCAAATTTCCTAAATTCAAATTCTCTAGTGTTACAGGTATGAGGTCTAAGTCCAGTAGTAATCAACTATGATCTTGCTGGTCTAAGATGGGCAGTTCCTGTGCCCTCCATCTCACTGCATGCCCTAGCTCAGCTGGTTCAAACCTCTGCTTCCAACATTCCACTTCTGGTACCAGTTTCTTGGATTCAATGTAAGATCCTTTCTGGTATAGTGGAAGATCAAACTCCATGTTCTTCAACCATAAAGAGAATTAAGTGACTCATATCACAGAAACCTTGAGAAAGGAGGTGCTGGGGACTCCTGGGAGGCTTTTCGGGACTGGGGACTACACACATACCTTTTTGTTTGATATGCCCATGCATATTTGTGTATCACACAAAACGTATTCTTAGTGTCCTACATATATTCTCCTTTTCCTGTATAAAACCATGGAAATTCTCTTAATGGCTTAAGGAAACATCGAGTTAGCAAATGTTTCTGAAATTTGCTTCCCTGGTTAGTCTTACTCTTCTTTCTTGGTGGAGCAAATATGCCAGATGTTCTTAAGATGTCAAGGTGAGGTCAACCCATGCAAAAGATAATGGTTCTAATATACATGAGTCTGTGTGGAAAGCAGTTCATTTTAAGGAGGTGTGGAAATACTCCCCCAGATTTCCTGTGCCTATTTTTACCTTTAATGATGGAAGCCGTCATGTTCTCAAATACCTAGATGCTAGAAACTGTGCTCATAACTGAATGGATCATATTAATTTTTCAGTTTTGAGTGTTTTATTGCATATTATATTTTTGCAAAAATTGTATTTTCAATTTTTATCAGTTCTCTGAATTGCTTTGTACCTACATCAGGTTATGAAGTTAGGATAGAATGTTAAAACTGATGACTGAACTTCCTTGAGCTGTGTGGTTGTGGAGAGGGTGCAGCATGGCCATGGGTTGGCTGCCTTACCTGCGGCCAGAAGCCAGCCATTTTGTCTTTCCAGCTGCTTCTATAAATAGACTCCATCCAGGACAACCCCCCCCCCCCAGTTCCATTCAGCCACTTCACTTGTTTAAATGACTGGCTTTGAGACCATTCTCAAAGCGGACTTCTCCCTTAATCTCCAATCTCTCTTCTCTCACTGCCAAATTAGATGTAATGTCTTTACAGACCCAGAGTGTTTTTGGCACTACACAGTCCGAGAACTTGAAATTTGATTAAAATGTTAATTTATCTTGACAGAGTTGGGTGGACATAGGTCTCCCATGGGTTGTGTCTCCAGGCTGCTGCTCAGTCCCTGGCAATGTCAGGCACCTCCCACTTCTGAAAGTGGAGCCTGACCTCCCCCATGCAGGCAGGGGCCAACCCTTGTTCTGTGGTTGTTGGATTTAGGTGGTGCTCGGGACAGGGGTGGTTACCACGAAACTATAGCCTCAGTTAGTAAAACAGTTTCTTTTCTCTTGAGTCTTAAATACTTACTAAGTACATATGCACCGGAGAAAGTCTTGGTTCTTTCTTGGTTCCTTTTTGGCTTTCCACTTGATCTCTGTACCAGACGCAGGAGGATGCAATGAGTTAATCTGATAAGGGAAGAAGTGACAAAATGTCTTTATATGATTGACACTCCGCACCCTTTCCTTTGCAGCATAGAGCTTGGGGACTTTGCTTAGCTTTCCTGGGGATGTCCCGCCCTGTCTCCCCCCCTCCCCACTGCTGTTACAGGGTACCTCTGTTTCCTTAGGGTAGAATTTCTCTCTGAGCCAAAGGAGGGGTAGTATTTCGATATAGTCATTGTGAGTTAAATTGATTTGGCTGTTAGACCATGGAGGTTACTCTGTCTGATTACATTGGATAGGTGGCCTCCGTTTACTTATTATGGGCTGTGCTTTTCTAAATAAGCTTCTAGTGTGGGATGAAACTTCTTTCCATAGTAGTGTCTAATAGCAATGACATTGAGACAGAGTTTCTCTACGTGGCTCTGGCTGCCCTGGAAATCACTCCGGAGACCAGGCTGGCTTCAAACTCATAGCGATGGGCCTGCCTCTGCCTCCCGAGTGCTGAGATCAAAGGCATGCACTGTTATGCTGGGCATACTATGAGATTCCTTGTATGAAACACTTGTAAGTAATCACAGCAAGTGGAGCTTCGATTTTTCTTCTCATTAAAAAAAGAAAATCAGATAACAACTTTTTTCCCCCTCTTAGACCCTGGGAATCGAACTCAGATTGTCAGGCTTGGTGGCAAATTCCTTTATCCATTGAGCCGTCTTGCTGGCCCAATTTTCTCCTACAAAATTTTAAAATTAATATGTTTGGGCTGGGTACATACATGTGTTCACAGAAGTCAGAGGAGAAATTACAGGAGTTGATTCTCTCTTGGCTTGGTGACAAGTGTCTTTACCCACTGACCCATCTCATCAGCCCCAGAGAGCTCATATTCAGGGCCCTAATGGAGTTATTGTGAGTTACTTACTGCAGTGGTAAGTGTTACAGGCATCATTTAAAACACAATGCATTGCAAATTAATCTTGGAAAGCCAAGGGCTGTCATCCTTGAGGAAACAGGTTCATGGATGGCCCTAGTCTGACACGGATGTGCAAGGGCTGGAGCAAGGGTGGCTTGGAGCTTTGGACAGGGTAGATAGGTGTCGTAAGGCAACAGTGACTTTGGCTTCTTGTCAGTGTGTTCTGTCGATAGACTTTGCCCTGGAGGATGGATTGGGGAAAAAACAAAACAAAACAAAACAAAACAAAACAAAAAAAAAAACGTTCCTTTGGCAGCAGGCTGGCATCCTGGCAATTTCAGCACGTTGGATTGTGGGAGATGATGGCATTTTATGTGGCAGGTTGAGGTCATTTCTACAGCCACACAGAGAACTCTCTTCTGAAAGAGTTTTGCGTATTGAATTGACACCTTCCCTTCTCTTCCAGCTGGAGACCATGGCCAAAATGGAGGTGAAATCCTCGCTTCTGGACAACATGATTGGTGTTGGAGATATGGTTCTTCTAGAACCTCTCAATGAAGAGACATTCATTGACAACCTCAAGAAGCGCTTTGATCACAACGAGATATATGTGAGTGTTGGGAGGCTCCTGCCTGCGGCTTCTAGGTTCTGGGTTTTGTGGCAGAGCAGGCTTTTCTACGTCACACTTTCTTTGCTTTTTGTTCCTAAGCAGTCTGGGCCATTTCTTTTATATCCTCAGAGAGTTTTGAGTGTTTGCTAGATTGGCATAGGCGTCATACTGATGGATCAAGTATTTCCAATGGTGTTTAAAGGTCAGCTGTGTGCGTGCGAGGTCTTGCCTGTGAGTACAGTTTCAATCCCTCCTGAGAACATGAGCTTTGATAGTGTTGAGCCCCGCTGGCTTCTTGAATGCCTTCAGAAGGTTGGAAAACTCTGATTACTTAGAAGCTGTTCACCAAAACATGGCAGTGAGCTATCAGTGAGGTTTCTTGTCCATAGAGAGACTGCAGAAGATGATTGGATCAGTACATGCTCCTCCTCAGAGACTGAAGTCATCCTGATTGCATGTATTCACAAGTGTAACACAGCCATGTAAACATTAGCAGACAAACCACAGGCTTTACAGGTTCCCTAAAAAAGCCTTTGCAATATTGCTGTGTTATGTTCCCCAAATGGATTTAAAACACAAATTAAAAAAATAGATTTATCTTCATGTTCAGACATAAAGGTGTGGTGTGAATTCAACCACTGGAATGGGGTATTGACTTTTTATGCCAGGGGCTGAGAAGCAAACAGAATAGATTGGATCGAGGTGGTAGTAATGGATTTTTGCCTTGCTTTTGCGTTCTTTTCTTTAAAAAATATGCTACTGTGCATCGAGATGAGGCGTATTATTGGGGCACCATTTTCTTTATCATTGTGGGGAGGACATAGAAATGAAAGTGATAACCAGAAAAGCTTTGATTTTCATTGAACAAACTAAAATTTGTTTTGAGTCATAAGCTTTGTTATTTTTTGTCACATTGTTTTCTTTTGTATGTCATCAATGCTCATAGTCCATTTGGGCCTCTGTAATGTAGTATCTTGTAGATGGCAGGAATTTACTTCTCGTAATTATTTTATAAGTCCAGCAGATTCAGAACCTACTTTTTGGTTGATAGCTGCTCTATCCGCCCAGGAAGACGTGGAAGCTCCATAGGGCCCGAGGACTAACTGCATTCTTGTGAACAGAGCACGGTGATTTGTTCACCTCCAAACCCTTGCAAGCCCTGAAATCACATCACTTAGTGTGGTTCAAGGGCGACTCTGAGTGATTAATTTCTTCAGGAAGTAAGTCATCATTCGGAAGCTGAACTGCTTATCTTCTGTGAAAGTTGGGGAAGTTTCACAGTAACGGGAGACTTTTGAGTCCTGCTTTTAGTACATCATTTTGATAACTGGATGCTAACCAGTTCAGAGTTTCCCTGAAATGGTGATCCAAATGGGAAAGGCATTGAATGCCGCAGGGCTGGGAGGTGGCATTGTTTAGCTTGGCCTCAGCACTGCTTTCAGGTGGGAAAGCTTGGCCATTCTGCAGTTTTCACTGAAAGAAGGGTCTGATAACAAATGAAAGATGCCATTTAAACATTGATCCCTGAGATGGAGATTAGGAGGAACCAGTTATTCCTAACTAATGCTGCTGGTCATTTTTCTTTTTGGCTCTAAGCAGCACAATTCACTTTTAGATGAATTGAAAATGGCAGAGGAGGGCATTGTGTGCATCTGAATACTTGATTTGTTGTGGCCACTAAAAATAAAACCATTCCCCTCAACAGAACGCCAAATGTTAGCGCTCGTGAGTCTTAAGCAGACAAAATGTCTGGGTTTCAGCCCTACATAATTTTATTTTCTGAACTATTTCTGGAATGCCCTTTCTGGTTATAAGACAAAAGTAGAAAATTGACTTTAGCTTGTGGATATTGACTTCGATTAATGTTTTTCATGGTACTCGATGGCTTCTCATGAGATGTGTGCCTTCTTGCTGCGCCTTTAAATACATGTTATGTTGGATGACAAAGCAGTCTCTATTTTCACTGAGGGAAAAAAAAAAGCAGGTTCTAGAGTAATGCATAGAGCATGATCCTGCTGTTTAAATAGGTGCATGTTTTTGAGTGTGTCCATGTTGCATAGACATAGGCAAGATAAAGCTTGCCGAGTGCCCATCGGGAGTACTGTGGACACGGGAGACCATTACTGCTAGATTTCCATTGTGTAGTACTTAAAGTATATATATGCTTTAGTAATAAAAAATGATAGGTGTGGTCATGACTGCCAGCCTCAAATGCCACGTATTCACTCCTGGGAGACTTATTTCTAGCTCTTATTTTGATAATGCCCTTGCTTTTATTTTCTTCTTGGGTTACTACAAAATTGCTTGGCCTGCACGAAGTGGTGTGCTGTTCTATGCTTCACGCTGATTTTTCAGTTCTTTCTCGGAATAGAAGATGCCGTTGAAATCTGTTGTGGCCTCAGATAGCTTTGCTCGGTTCCTCAGACACCACCTGGGATGGTCCATCCTATAAACATCTCAACATTATATTGACAAGGGGCAGTGACCGGGAAGTTGGTCTAGACTTTTAAACTCTTGGTGTGGGGTGGTCTATCCCTAGGTTGGGGAAGTTTTCTTTCCAGCCTGCTGTCTGGCTTCTAGATAAGAGGGGGTGTCTTCTCTGACATAGCTGTCTGAGAGGTGGCTTTCACTCTAGCATTCTCTGGGTCTTCGGCCAGCTGACTCTGGGGTGAGAGAGATCAATACAGAGCCTAATACAGATCATCGACTTAGCTGGAGTAAGAGAGGATGCCTGCCGGAAAGCCCTAAAGTAAGGGCCTGTTGATGTTGCTGCCATGATGCCTGGTGGAAGGCACTTGTCATGCGCATGTACACGCAACGACACGCTTCTCAGACTGTGAACTTCTGATGCCAGAAAAAGGTGAATAGGGGCAGAATTAAGACGAATCATGCAGCGAAGTTTCAACAGATCTTTGCTTCCAAAGTGACTGAAGGTTTTGTTCTGTATTGTGGGCTTATTTTGATGTGACACACTCCTTTGAACCCTTTGAGTAAAATGCATGCTCCAAGAATATCTTCTGAAGAAGGTTGACATACTTGTTTGAGTAGCGCTGTGCTGGCTCATGTCTATGGCCACAGTAGCATCAGAGTTTGGGACTGGTCCAGCTGTCCTTCCCAGAGAGGGCTTTGGGCTTGTGTGGTAGGAGATGGTGAAGGGGAGACAGAAGGAAGAACTGGGTTAGAAGCTTGCAGGGTCAGGGGCTGTTTGCTGTTATTTCTCTCTTGGCAGAGTGCAGTTCAAGCTGGGACCAGCTGCAGGCCGTGTGGGGTCAGTGGCTGGGAAATGCTGGTTGTGACATTCCCAGGCTTGCCTGTTTCTGTGTTCCTTCTGCCCTTTGTCAGCCCTTCCTGCATCCCACCCCCAGCCTTGGGCTAGCAGGGCAGGTTTCACATGGGCTTTATTGTGGCGGAGGAAGAGGCAGCCCTGGGGTCAGATGGCTCTGTTTTTAGGGTGACTGGTCAGGACTGTGGTTCTGTCCAGGAAAAGGAGAGCCACAATTTAGGTAAGAAGTAGGAGGACAGATTTGGAAAGTAAAGAACCAAGGTGTCTGTCTGCTGACAGAGTATTTTTGGTGTCCAGCAGTAAATTTAGTTTGTTTTCTGTCTGAATTGTCAGGTTGGGGATCATCTACGTATAGAAGTCTGAATTAGCCCAGTTTCAAGATCTTATGTTAAACTAATTGCACTTGTAGAAGTGACAGCCTTGAGAATCTAGTACAAATTGTCTTAACTTTCAGAAATTCTGGAGATAGGGATGGAATGGGATCCCATACTTCTGTAACACTCAACTGTAAAGTACTGTCATTTGGTTAGTTTACAAAAATATTGCAAAGATTATACTGTTTACGTTTGTACACCTTGAAATTTCCTAAGCTCTTTTCATTTATACATAGGATGGTTCATACCATGTGGATCGAACATGTTTCTGGGGATACTTATGTTTACCATCAATGGTTTGCCTCTTTTTGTTACAAAACAACTTGAGTTTCTCACACTCTCACTGTGTGTGTGTGTGTGTGTGTGCATCAGGAGTGCTCAATGTGCGTGCATCAGGAGTGCTCACTGTGTGTGTATCAGGATTGCTCAATGTGTGTGCATCAGGAATGCTCAATGTGTCCACCAGGAGTGCTCACTGTGTGTGTCCATCAGGAGTGCTCACTGTGTGTGTGCATCAGGAGTGCTCACTGTGTGTGCATCAGGAGTGCTCACTGTGTGTCCATCAGGAGTGCTCACTGTGTGTGTGTGTGCATCAGGAGTGCTCACTGCGTGTGTCCATCAGGAGTGCTCACTGTGTGCATCAAGAGTACTCACTGTGTATGTATACATCAGGAGTGCTCACTGTGTCTGCATCAGGAGTGCTCACTGTGTGTCCATCAGGAGTGCTCACTGTGTGTGCATCAGGAGTGCTCACTGTGTGTGTGCATCAGGAATGCTCACTGTGTATGTCATCAGGAGTGCTCACTGTGTGTGTGCATCAGGAGTGCTCACTGTGTGTGTGCATCAGGAGTGCTCACTGTGTCCATCAGGAGTGCTCACTGCGTGTGCATCAGGAGTGTTCCCTGTGTGTGCATCAGGAGTGCTCCCTGTGTGTGTGCATCAGGAGTGCTCACTGCGTGTGTGCATGCTCACTGTTTCTGTGAATGACTTAGCTCAGGGTATTTGCAGACTGAACTGAATGAGAATCTAAAATTTAGACCATTTTTAGCATAGCTCAGAGCTGACACTCAAAGGCCAGCCCAATGCTCTTCTTATAACTAACTTTCTTCTTGGTTTTTATAATTTCAAATTTTCTTTTTAAAGTTTTTTCTTTTTTAACAAAAGCAATATGCTTTAAAAACAATTTCAAGCAGCAAAGGGTCATGTACCATGAAAATGTAATTTCCTTGTGCCCGGTTTCCAGAAGTAACATTGGTTCTTCTGGTTCAAACTCCTCTAAACTGTTTATTTAAGGAAGGATGCTTTTTTAGTCTGGAGTTGGAAACATGCCGTATAGCTCATTTTCCTCAGAGATCCCGATCCAGTGAGGTTTGGATCGGATTAATATTCAATGCCACTTCTACTTCTGCCCAGACCAGGCAGGGAAAGGAAGAGAAGAACCCAGATCTGTTCTCATGAAATGCTTGTGCTACAGTGTGTGGGATTGGCTGGTTCCTAGAAGAAGCGGAGAGCAAATTGTGTGTGTTTGGCAGTTTGGAATGGAGACACAACATCGGTTCATAAAGTTGTGGACCGTCAGTGATAAGGCATAGAGGAATGCTGTGTCTGATTTTCAAGGATAGTCTGTCTCTTGCACACGTTACAAAGACAGTCAGTTTTGATAGTAATGTGTTAGTTTTTAACCTGTGCAGACTTTCATAAAACTTTTGGTAACTGGAAAATCTCTGCCACATTGTGATGTGTTATCTCCCAGTCTTAGGTCCTATCTAGTTTTTGAAATATCCGCAGAATATTTATAATCATTTAACTCAAGTATTCTGGTCAAAGCCACATCTGAAGTTAGATTTGCAGGACATGAGACCACCAGAAGAAGAGAACTCTGTTAGAAGCAGTTTGATGCTTTTGTCTCTGAGACCTGGGAAAAGTCTGTAAACACTAGTTCTCAAGAGTCTTGTGTACTGTAAACGTTTTCATCTTACATATGAGAAAACTGGCTCAGACAGGCTCAGTGTCTGTTCCATGGCCACATAGTGGGTATGAGGTGGAGCTGGGATTTATATCCAGGAAATCTAATGCCAGTGTTCATGTGCTAATGACACTTCTGTTGACTTCACATAGACATCAAATGAGCCTGTTTAGATTGTGAAGCAGTTGTATATGATAGTGAAGTTTGCATAGGCTTTGGAATTAGGTGGTGTCAAAGTGACCTAGCTGAGAAGCAGAAGTGATCATCAGTGCTCTGGTCATGTGTTGTGTGAGCACTCAGTGGTAATGGTGACATGAACTTATTGAACGCAGGACAGGTACATTGGGTTCTCAAGTCATAGGTTATCATGACATGGTCCTCTTGAGCCAAAGCAAAGAGAATTAACCAAGAAGATAACCAGGTTGCTCCCCCACCCTCCACCCCCTGCAACCACAAACCAAAACCAAGAGTAGAAGATCTTGAGGAAAGAGTGCTGTTCATTGTACTAAGTGGATAGCAAGTAATGGAGCTTCTCCTTTGTGAGCAGAAGGTCGACAAAGCCATTTGGCTCTGGGCACACAGGCCAGTTCAGCTAACACAAATCTCCATCCACAGAGCAGACGGATGTTAATGATTCTGTTTTTTAAAGAGAAGCTATTTCTATTTTATGTTATTTTTCTGAGCTCTGCCATGGAATGGGTGGAAGGTGAGGTACAACATAGTATCTTGGAAAAGATCTGGGCCTTGAGCAGACAGGACAAACTTTGAAATCCTAGTATCTCACAACCATCAGCGCCATTGTCAGAAATTGAGTTTTTTCATCCAAACAGTGGATGTTTTGCTGCCTCCCTGACTGAGATCCTAGTCTTAAGACCGATGCAGTAGGAGCAGAACTTATCGTGGGAGTGGTGGTGGTGGCTGTATTTGGACTGACTTTTTTTTTAGTGTTTTAGGATTTGGATTTTTTTTTTTTTAATTAGATTTCCATTCTTCTACTGAAACTGAATACCATTTTTTTGGGTGTGGGGTGGGGGAGGGCTCTATTTTTCTTTCTTTTTTCTGACTAAGATGTATTTGACAACGGATTCTGGTGGCTGGTGGTTCAGCCAGCATGGAGCTGTCGTCCTGTCGAGGGTTCCAGACTCCGTCACCACAAGGTAGAGAAATAGAAGGGTGAAGATAGGAGTCCAGATGCAGAACTGATCACATGCTGAGACAGGAAGGAGCAGGGAGTCTTAGAACAACCCTCTCCGAGAAAGTTACATCCTGTGAGAACTACATCCACCTGACCACCACATCTGGGGTGAAGCTTCCAGTGTGCAGATTTGGGGATGCTCTAGCCAGGCAGAGTGGGCTCTCTGTCTCACCGCCTTTCTGCTTCCTCTGGCTTTTTGCCTTCACTGTGCAGATTTTATTTTTGCTGTGCTCATTTGCAGTTAGCCACATAATGCTATTCTCAGGACTTGTGGCAAGTAGGGAGCCTAACAACTCAGGGCCAGTCTGTACCTAGTGAAGACTTTTATTGGGTCTGGAGAACAGTATATATTTGGAAAATTCCTACCCCCTTTCAGAATCTGCCTCAGTGTTGCGTTGTCCTGCTCTAAATTAAAGGCAGCCTGGGGTGATATTTTTAGCTGGTGTTTAAGCGTGGCAGGGAACTCATATATAGTTCTTTAATTTATAGTCTGAAATGACTAACAGCCCAGGAATGAAAGATTATGATATGATGGTAGGGTAGGAATGTCTTAGGCTAGACCAGCAGGCCTGGGTGTCATCTGCAGCCACAGTTTGCAGGTCTCTACTCTGAGGCCAGTGATTTGAGGCACTAGATAAAATAATCAACAGTGAAGGCTTCTGTTTTCAAATTGAGAAGTACTGAGAAAATAAAAATAACAAGCAAGATGGGGGATTGTGAGTGCCCTGTGGAAGCAGGCTTTCTGGGAGTCTTTGAAGCTGACTGGCTGCTGTGAGTAGAAAGAACAACTTAGATGAAGCAAGAATGGACAGTGAACTGGGCACATAACCAGTGCCTTGTGTCCTAATTTTTTCTAGCATTTTGATAGGTGTTTATGGGACCATGGGTATACTGGATGTGTGTGGATCAATTCATGTCCTTGATGGGAGTCTACCACTGATGTGAGACTGTGAGTACATTATTATTTCAGCCTGTGCCTCGGTTTTCTTGTTTGTAAAAAAAGGGTATATTAGTGTCACGTATGTGTGTGTGCAAAATTCCTAATGCATATAAGCAACACACACGCGCGTGCACACACACACACACACACACACACACAATCACATACATAAATGTTTCCGAGGGTGAAATGTCAGATACATACTGCATTTTTGTTATAAGTACCAGAAAGGTTGACATATGTTCTTGACCTCACATTTAGAATTTTGAATTACACCATTTTGCGCACTTTTGAGTGTCTTCTAGTAAAATCCCTACAACAAAGGATCTCTTTAAGAGAATTGGGGAAGTCTCACAGACGTCCATTTAATAGCAGTATGATGCATAATGCATAAAGCAGTATGAGACATAAAGTTTGTGTCTTGTGGTCAAATTCCCAGGATCCAAGACCTAAGAGAAGAGTGGATTCCTCCTGTGAAGTGCACGCTCCTGTTCTGAGGATTCCAAGGGGTTGCTTTATGGTGTCATCTTAGTATTAGTCATTAGATCCACCTCACCTGCTGTCTGATAACTCAGCCACTTCCCTATACAAAGACCATTCTGTAAAAGTCTTCATGACTTTGGCATTATAGGACTGTCTAGGGGTTAGAGTCTTGACTTGGCTGTTCTACGGTGGTCAGTAGATTCCAGTAGAACCGTGTGGAATTCCACCCCATAATGGGTTCTGCTTATGGAATGCTTGCCGTGGACTTGGTGCTTTGATATGTTACCTCATTCAGCACTCAGACCTTCAAGGGGGAATTTGCAATAGTCCCTCTGTATACATGAGAAAGCTAAGAATGTGCTTCGCTTTAAACAAAAGGGAAGATTTACCAGAAAACTAGAGCTACAGTTTATAGTTTCAAAGCACAAGCAGCGGGGTATGACGGAGGGTGTGATCCGAGAGCAGAGACTGCTGCTGAGGCTTCAGATTTGGACACCTTCATCATCTAACCTCTTTGCCACACAGCAACTCCGATTTCAGAACTGCTCCTGGGCTGCCTGCCTTGAAACCTGTGACTCTACAGTCTGACTCTCTTCCTTCCTCCTGTACCTTCCCCCCTTCCTGCCTTTTTCCTCTCCTTGCTAAGGATGTGATTCTAGTCTTAATTTATTGGTTGGGTAGCTTGGCTGGGAGGAAGCCATGCTATTCCCTGTCCTCGAAAGATGTCTTTATGCTGTAGTCTGAAATGTGTCCCCTGGCATGGATGTGCTACAGTGCATTTATCTGTTTGCCATCAATGCACTCTTGGGTTACTTCTGTCTAATGCTGCTCCAAACAAGGGACAAATAGGTGTGTGCTTTAGAAGTTGGTTAGGGGGCCCCTAACGTAGTTGCTGAGAGGGGCCAGGGGGTAAACTCAAAATCTCAAATGCCATTCCTTGATTCTCCTTTTCCAAAGTCAGCTTCTGTTTGTAGATCTGTTGTGATTTGTACCTTTCAGGGACATTTCCAGGACCGTCCACAGTTCACAGGGACCTTCCTCTATCTAGACCTTGAGTACTTATTTAGACAGTGACATCATATCCTGTCATCTACGTCTACACTTAACTTGTTTTTCCCATAGGGTTTAGCTGTGTATCCCAGGCTAGCCTTGAATTCCAGTTCTTTATAGTCCAGGCTTTCCTTAAACCTATGGTTTGCAGTCTGGCTCAGACCTTCCAAGGCCGGGATTTAGGCTTGTACCACAAGAGTTGTTAGCTCTGAAACCTTGTTTTTCTGTATAGAAGTTTCATCTCAGCTTTATTATTATGAAAGTTTTCGATGTTTAGGCTGTGGGGAAATTTTATTTTCAACATGGTGTCTCAAATAAAATTGGCCCTTAATAAATGTGTTGCTTGTTTATTTGACCGTCAATTAAATCGGTTCATTTATGGAGATCAGTGTTGGCCTGCTTTTCCCTGAGTCCTGGCCCATCCTGGCTTTGATTCCTACTTGAGAGGGAAAGTTATGTGGTGTGGAGGCTTGTGCTCATAGGGCCCCCACATCTTCCCTAACAACTTTGGAAGCCACATTAGATTAAGTAACACACCAGATATGTAAGTAAATTTTGTCTAATTGACAGTTTCCTGATGTGTTTCTCTGATGTTTATTATTAGGATTGATTCTTTTTTTCTGTTGTTCATTTCTGGTAATATAAAGCCTTCAACATTGATCGTCTGGACGGTCTATTGGAAGGCTTCTGCACAAGAGGACTGCTTCCTTGTGCAGTGGCTGACGATTTAATCCAGGACTCCTGGGTTGGAGTTCCTGGACTGTATAATCTAAAGGAGACAGCTGATTCCTGTCTTGGCATCCTAAGGCTTCTGCTGTCTGATGTGGCCATGCCATTGTACTCCATTCTTGTGACCATGAAGAATCTGTGACTCTGTCACATGGATTCACTGGTAGCTAAGTTGAAAGGTACTTAAGTGTATATTATTTGCCAACACTCTAATGTACCTGGGTTGACTTTTTAAGGATCTCCACAGACGTGTAAAAAAAAAAAATTAAACTCATACTTAAGAAAATAAGCGGCTGAGTAAGTCAGTGGCGTTAGGGACAGGGGTTCAGCTCTGTGTTGTTCTTTGCAGTTGCCTGAGGGACTCATTATACACATCTCTACTTACACAAACACAGGATTCTTGCCTTCACTCCAGAAGAGAATTTAAGGATGAGCTAGTAAGCAACAGAGTTGAAATTTATTGAAAGAGCAGATTTTTAAGAGAGAGAGGTTCTCAAAAAATAAGATAGCCAGGCAGTGGTAGTGCACACCTTTAATCTCAGCACTTAGGAGGTCGAAGGGCAGTTAGTTATCTGTGACTTGGAGGCCAGCCTGCTCTACAAAGTTAGTTCCAAGACAGCCAAGGCTATACAGAGAAACTGTCTTGAACATCCTTCCCCCAAGAAAGGTGGAGGAGGAGGAGGAGGAGGAGGAGGAGGAGGAGGAGGAGGAGGAGGAGGAGAGACACAGTTGAGAGCATGGACATGTGCTTTACAATAGTCAGATACACTCATTGGGGTGGTTTTCAACTTTCTTAATGTGTAACCCGTTAATACAGTTTCCCATGTTGTGGTGACCCACCCATAATATTTCACTACTACTTCATAACTATAATTTTCTACTGTTACAAAGCATAATGTGAACATCGGTGTTTTCCCATGGTCTTACCGCCACCTCACCCCCAAGGGTCACTCAACATCCAAAGGCGTCACGACCCACAGGTTGAGAAACACTGCTGTAGTGGGTTTGAAGGTGCCTTTAAAAGGTGCTGAGGAAGCTGCCTGAGGAAAGCATAGGGTTCCTAAGAGATACCTAGATCATGGGGATGCAGGACTGTAGGATATCCCACTGCATTGTGTGTGAGAGTCCCAGAAAATATCCAGAGAGCAATGCAAAGCCATATGCATTCAGGTCTTAAAGCCTGAGACATTGCCATTTTAGCAAAATATTTTTATAAAAGAGGAAGTATATGGGGCCGCAGAGAAGGCTCAGGGGTCAAGAGGACTTGCAGAGGACCCAGCAATGTCTTTTGGCCTTTGAGGGCACCTACAACATCCTACATTTAAATGCACTGAGGCGCGCACACATACATAACACTATTTTAAAAAATGGAAGAAGGAAAATGTTTTTATCTTGGCAACTTTCTTAATAAGGATGCTTGTTGTGTTGGAATTCTTGCTTTTTTTGTTGTTGTTGATAGGAAGGTTCAGCCAGAAAGGTTTCCCTATAGCAAAGCTACCTGGCCAGTAACAGGGAGAGTAGAGGAGGGGGAGGAGGAGGGAGAAGGAAGGAGGGAAGGGAGTCAGACTGTAGAGTCACCGGTTTCAAGGCAGGCAGCCCAGGAGCAGTTCTGAAATCAGAGTTGCTGTGTGGCAAAGAGGTTAGATGATGAAGGTGTCCAAATCTGAAGCCACAGCAGCAGTCTCTGCTCTCTGCTCACACCCTCCATCACACCCTGCTGCTTGTGCTTTTAAATCTATTTGGAACGCTCTATAACTGACTGAATTATCGGGTAAACCTTCCATTTTGTTTAAAAGTAGGCACATATTTAGCATCTCTCTGCCGGTTTCCTCATGTACACTGTTACTAATTCCCTCTTGAAGATCTGAGTGTTAAATGCGATTACGTATCAAAGCACCAAGTCCACCGCCAGCACATAAGCATTCTGTGAACAGTATGTATTACGGTGGTATGAGTGCTGTGTGGTTCTACTGGATATACTGACTGCTGTGTAACAGTAGAGTCAGGATTCCCACCCCTAGACCTCAGCTAAATTTACCCATGCCTATAGAGCCAGAGCACACCTGGGATCTCTTTAAAAGCTGTGGATGGCCGGTGCCTCCCCCAGGTCACTGAAGAGTGAGCATCACCAGGACTTCTGGTGGAATCACACACACGGCTGGCCTTTCCCTCACAAGCTCCGGATAGGGGAGCCTGCTGGATGGACTGTCCTCCAGAAATGAGATCAGTCTTGCTGCAGACACAAGAGGAACCCTCAGGTTGTGTTTGCTGTTTGAGGCATCTGTTTGGAGTGCCAGAAGTGCTTAAGGCACGCAGCTGGAGATGGTTTTGACTTAGGAATGTTTCACATTCTTCTTGGCTTACTGTCTGCCCTGGAGCTGTGAGAGGGGAATCTGTTAATTGAATGTGCCTTTTATCAGGGGTCCAGACTTCCTTTCACTTCCCCATCTTCCCCTTTTCTCCCTTGTCCACCGATCTTTCCTCTTTTTCTTCACTTGTCCTGAGGTTGGAGGTTGGTCACACAGAACAGTGACAGACAGAAGAACTTCTCATTGCCCTGTGGATGGGCCTTTGACGCCAATGGGCCAACGGTCTGTGGTGCAGAGGTTGGGAGGATGGGAACAATGAGCAAGGCAATGGAAGATGTGGTTCCTTGGCAGCAAGCTTCTTTGGAGAGTGGATGCAATACGAAAATGGCAGCGATGACGTTTAAAGTTCAGACGTTCATTGGTTTAGGGATGACTGCCTCTCTGATCCCTGAAGAAAGCTTTCCTCTGCATTTTCGTGAGTGCACAGTGGGCAGCTGATGAATCAGCTGATTCCAAGGAAGGAAAGTTATGACTGACTGTTTCATGGTATATATCTGCTACTTTTTTTTTTTTTTTAAGTCTTTGCTTCTGGAACCTTTAAAGAAGAGGTCCTTTAGCATCAAGGACAGCTGCCAGGGTGGAAGGCAAACCTCTCAGGGGCCCAGGGTTCTAGATGCTGACAGGAAACAGAATGGATGTAATCAGCCTGACAGGGATGTGGTTGTTCTAAAGAGAGACATGTGAGCTTCCCCTTGACTATGAAAAAAGAGTTGTCCTCAAGAAACTGGAATTTCTACAGCAAATTCATGCTGGGAGGAGAAGGCAGAAGCTTGATTTCAAAAGGACGAACTTCTTGGTCCTGGAAAGAGATTTCACACCGCCTTAAGAACTTGTCAGACAGCTCTGCAGGGGAGATCAAAGCCTAGACAATGGTGTGGGTTGCGTTGGTCCTCACCCAGACTGTCTTCTGTTTAAATAATACCCGTGTATTAAGACCCCCAAAGAGGGACATTGGATGTGTGCATGCCTCTGTGTGTGAGTGTGTGTGCACGTGTGAGTATGTGTGTACTCATGAGTGCGGGTGTGTACAATGTGTGTGCGTACATGTGTGAGCGAGTGTGTGTGCACAGGCACGTGATTGTGTATGTGTGTGTGTGCACCTCTTTGTTCTCCGATTTTCACTATGGCTTGTCCAATAGGCTTGTTAGGATCCAGGCTCTGATCCTACTAAGCCTGGTAATGTCTTGTTAGGTTAATGCTTGTCCTGCTTGGTCCCTTTCCTGTTCAGAGATGTTAGTGTATCAGTTAGCAGTGCATTGCGGCAAACCAGTTTTAGAAATGAATGGCTAAAGTGGCAATCTTCTGGGCTCACAACTCTGTGGAATGGAAGTTTAGTCCAGCTTCAGCTTTGTGTATCTTCTGCTGGCCTCATGGCCTCACCTGGGATTGATTACTCCTGTGACTTCAGATATCTGGTGGCTTTAGTGAGGGTTAATGATCTGAGATGGCTCATTTATATCCTATAGTACGGGCTGTAGGACAGAACACATTACCCTCCCCCAAACTTCTCCATTGATAACTCCTTCACATCAGGAGCACAGGATAGTTAGACCGATGTGGACACCTCCCAGTCCACACATCTCTGCCTGTGTCAGATTTGCTGATGTCTCTTTGAGCAAACAAAGTTCAGATTCGGAGACTTGGAAAATAAACACGGCCCTTTGAGGCAGTCCCCTCGTTCACAGTGGATATGTATCAGTATGGCCCACGGGCTTAATAAAATAGTGGTCACTATATATAGTGAATTTGGTATTGCATGTCAACCCATAGTGCTCATTGGAGCTGGTCTGAGCCAGTCAGTCCTTCAGCTAGAGATAGTTACCGGAGCAACCTGAGTGGGCAGGTCCAGTTCTGCCAGGTAGTGACGCAGCTGGGGGCAGAAACACAGCCAATTCATTGAGCATGAAAGTTACAAGTTACGAAAGAAGCTCACTTGTCATTAGTGGGGGTTTTGATGTTGAAACCGAGGCAGCAGGATTTGTTCTCTATCAAGAATGCCGCAGTGGCAGATGTTTATCACAGCCATTATAAAGAGGCAGCTACTGCTTGATCTCTCTGCGGACAGCCTGTACACTTACATTTTATTTTTATTTTACAAAAGGAGAAAGATCCAAGTACTTCCCCTGAAAGAAGGCTCACCGTTGACTCAGTGAATACTAAAGCCACGGCCAGCGGCCACGCTTCCACGTCTGTGGTGCAACCATGCTAGCCAGAGGGTTTTTCTTTTTAAGTTCCTACCGTTCACCTGTTTAGAGAGTTGTAGCGTGAGACAAAGCTTTGAATGTCCTCTGATCTGGACACGTTGAGGAACTTGTTACTCGGGTCCTGCCAACAGAATTTAGGAATACACACAGTGGTAGTGCAGTTTTCTCACACTGTGGAAGGTTTTCGATTGGATTATGCTCATGTATGTTGAGTTTACCTGAAATGACTTGTTTTGTTTCCCATGTTGGGAAAGGTTTTTTCTTTTAATCTAAGTCATTGTGGCTTGTATAAAAGTGCTACAGAACATTTCTCCTGCTTCTTTGCCTTTTATTTTGTTTAATGTTCATCTCCAGGTGTCTCAGTGGTGGCAGTTCGGGAAACTTGTCCTAGAAATGTTAACTGTTGATAATGGCCTTGCCACGCAAACGAGCTGGGCTGGCCATGCTCCGCGCTCAGCTTCAGCGATGGTTTTCATTTCAGACCACTTCTCTTCTTTGACACAGTTCCATTTTATTTAAGTATTTATTTGTGTGTGTCTGCGTGTGCATGCGTGCATGTATGCAAATGCGTGTGGTGGGAAGCATGTGGAGGATAACCTGTCAGAGTCAGTTTTCTCCTTCCGTAACGTATGTGGGTCCCAAGGATAGAATCCAGGTCTTGACGGCAAACCCCTCACTGGCCGGCCCATCTCTCTGCATAGTTCACATACATAGTTTGTTGGTATCTTTTTTTTGTCCATCTCCATGATGTTGAAACCAAGGAACCCCAGAGCTGCCAAGAATGGTTTACCATTAAGCAGCTGTTGCCTGTGTGGTTCTGTTAGACGTTGCACAATAGGAACAGACCAGTCTCCCTGGAGCTGCAAACTAGGATTTAGTTAGCCTCTGTTAAAGTACAGCATTGACGCCTCAGGAAGTACATTTAAATTTACCCTTTAATGTCAATTCAACAGTAAGTTTATGTTCTGTGAGAAAGTACATGTAAATTCTGTTACCAGAGCTTATCGTAGTATAAAATTCTGTTGTCTGTATATTTCCAATGTCTAGCCAGTAGTGGATCTAATACTGAATTGCATGTGGTGTGTACTGGAATTGGATGGCAGGCTGTGGAAGGGCCAAGTGAAGCCCTTACCCAGGCGTGGGATGGGTAGTTGGGCCGCTGATGCTCATGCTTGCTTTAACACCAATAAAGCGAGTAGAGGCCCTAGGTGCAAGCTGCTTCTCAGAGGATGCAGCTCTTGCTTACAGTGAGCAGTAGTTATAGGAACTTGGCAAGTGTGACAGGGTTCTGGAGAGCCCATGGCCAGAGTCAAAATTTATCTTGAAACGTAGTTTTAATCTACAAATTTGTGCTTTCCGTTTATGAGCAAAATGAACACGTTATTGGTCGCCTGTCCTCAGAGACACACAGAGCTCTTGAAATGTATAAAATTGTGCCGAGACAGTAGGACAAGTGCTGGTTTTAAGGGGATGAAACCGTATCACCCTGAACTTTGAGACACTCCCATGCATCCCATGTCGCCATTAGCACATTACTTCTTTCTTTTCTTTTTTTACAGACATACATCGGAAGTGTGGTCATATCTGTGAACCCCTACCGGTCCTTGCCTATTTATTCACCTGAGAAAGTGGAAGATTACAGAAATAGAAACTTTTATGAACTGAGCCCTCACATGTAAGTATGGCTCCTTTTCTACTCCAGTGCATAATTGACAGATGTGTGCAGCTGTCTCTTTGAATCACAGGAAAGTGGGTTTTTTTTTTTTTCCTTCCAGTTTTTAGCTAATGTCCACAGACCTTCCCAAAATCTCAATGTGACATGCAAAGAGATATTGGAATGGTTTTGCTAGCTTATTGTAGCCTGAACAACTGAAGTAACCCATCTTAGTTTTCTTAGTTTGATGGGTTAATGACATACTTGGATTACTAGATTTTTAATTGCTCACGTAAAAATGTCTAAAAAAAATGCAAAAATATAAATAAATAAATAAATAAAATGGCGAATTCCACCAAATCTTAAGCAACGCTAAAATCTTTTTATTTCTTTAGTTAAGCTCTTCTTTTACATTCTCATGTCTGCTGTTGAGCTAAAAGAAAAAGAGAAAGATCCTGTTTGGGCCAAGTTGTGTAATGAGTTGAGAGCCTCGGGTTTCTCTAGTTTTCGCCTGAGCAGAATGTTTCTGGCCTTCCTCATGGGTATATAAGTGCTTTACCAGAATTCTTGCATTTTTCAGTCGCAGTAAGTAACTCATGCTGAATTGCAAAGGGGTGTTTTTAGATATAATAGAGTGCTTTTATGTGATAAGTTGTTGCATGTAGGTTTAAGGCATCTGGGAACTTTTCCTGGACACTGCTGTAGGACTGATATGTGCAGAGGTGCCCAGAGAAGTGTCAAAGGCCCTACGAGGCTGTGTTCTGATTGCTGCCATCATTACCGTTAGCTTTTAGTGGCAGCCTTATTCTCTCCTCAAAAACAAGTACTTTAATGAAAATAGTTTCAGCTTGCCCTGAGAGGCGTACACACAAACGTACGTGTTCTGTGTTCGCTGTCTGGGAACAGAAATACAAATGTGAAAACTTAGACAGTGTCTTGGCTGAGGAAAAGATTGATTTGTCGTTGGCATATCGTGCCAGCGGTGGGTGTGGTGGCAGGTAGTCATAGTGGTATGGCTTCTGAAACAGTCAAACTAGACTACCGTGGTTCAGACGCTCAGTGGTATCTCCAGTCAGAGCCGGTTTGGGGGATTGAGCAATTGATGATGTCACACTTATAGGTAGGAGTGCTCTGCTGGTCGAGAGAACAGTGGTGGCACAGCAGCCCCAGATCACAGAACTGTCTACTCACAGACACTGAAGTGAAGAACCCTAGCCAAAGCCTAAGCTATGTTTCCTATTTGTGGTTAAAGATCAGCTGTCACTTCATGAAAAATGAGCTCTCATAATTAAGGAACATATATGGATATGTATGTATATTTATGTCTAGTGGAATATCTGTCTGTCTCACTATCTAGATGTATATTTTGATTTCTCAGTAATGCATCTCAAAGAGACATGTGTGGCTTTTTGGAACTAAGTATTTAAATATGTGAAACAGTTATTAAAAACTTGGCAACCTACATTTTTTTTTCTAATGAAGTAGGTATTTTTTTTTTAAAGATTTATTTAATTATTATGTATGCTGTGTTCTGCCTTCATGTGGTTGCTGGGAGTTGAACTCAGGACCTCTGGAAGAGCAGCCAGTGCTCTTAACCTCTGAGCCATCTCTCCAGACCCATGAAGTAGGTTTTGATTATTGTTTCTTCTAAAAGTCAGTTTTGCCAGTGATCTAGTCTCACTGTGCCCTAAAAATCAATCAATCAATCAATCAATCAATCAATCAATAAATAATCTGAAATTGCTTTTATAAAATTGTTCCTCTATCTCCCTTGCAATAACATGTTTTATTTCATGCCTGAATGTTTATTTTAAATCTTAGGTATTGAAGTCATGCTCAGGGTATGTTGTTTGGAGTCATTATTCAGAAAACATACTTGGAAAAGCCTGGCTTCAGGAGCCTTGCTTCCCATAGACTTCTGGGTCATTCTTCCACCCCTGAAGTTTAGCTTGTGAAGTTTAGCTCATGATGTGATGCATGCGTGCTTGTAAATGGTTTTCATTCCTGCTTAAACTCTGTGCTGCAAACCATAGTCCTTTGCTCAAATGGTAATAATACAGAGTGTACCGGCTGCTATATCATGAGATTTACTGTGTGCTGACATTTTCCTAAAGACTTCACATGTATTATAACCTCTTCTCAAAATAACCCTGGCGGTGGAAGGGCTCTGGTGTGCTTTTGTACCTGCCACTCATCTGGAAATGAGTTCCACACGGTTCTCAATGGGGCTTCTTGCTGTGTATTTCTAGCGGGTTGCATGTGTTCCTGTGCCCCACACCCTCCAGAGTTTCTATAACCATGCCTCAGTTTATATCCACTGCCTACCCCATAAGCCATATTTCCATTTTTAGTTTTAAATCTCTACTTTGGAAATGTTTTGATGTGCCAGATGTCTGTTCTAGGACATGCCTTGGACTGTCTGTTCTTAGCCCTGCCTCTAAACTGTTCTTGTAGGAGACAGCATGGCCCTGTTACCCTGGTGGAAAGCAGTACCACCAGCAATTAAGAATCCCCACTGCTGAAGATAAACGCCCACGAAGCCCTGCACACCGTGCACGTGGTGACTTTACCAGTGCGTGCATATTTACCGCTCCAGACTCCTTTCTGTCCTTACACTCACCATGCTCACTCCACCACAGCATCTCTGCGTGATTTGCATCTGCCTCCTGCAGTGGTCTCCCTCTGCCCCAAAGCAACTCCACTGCCTTCTATAGATCTCAGGGGGCATCTCACCTCTGCCAGGCCGGGTCTGTTGCTTTTTTCACAGTTAACAGTTTAGCATTTGCTCAGGGATTGTCTACCAGGTCAGGCATCAGCTACACGGTATTAGTTGCATATGCAATGCAGGAGAGGAACAGCTAAGATACGTTGCATAGAGCTTACATTCCTGCGTGAGCTCTCGCATTTACAGTCTGGAGCAAATGGCAAGAAGAAGCCCTAAGTGGGAAATAAAGTAATTTGCTCAATAGGAAGGTGATTTTTAGCTGAAGATTTTTGTGAAGGGGATATATCTAGTTGATACTTGGATAATCTGATGTGTATTGAGAGCTTGCCGTGGACCTTCCATAGCCCTGTAGGAAGTGACTGTTGCTGCCACTAGCAATGATGAATTAGAATAATAAGGTGGGAGACATCTTGCCAACCTCGTCACTTGCTCTTTTATAAGTACTGTCTCCTCCGTGTTGGGACATTTTTCACTTCCTTTAGTGTGTGTATCTCCTTGCATTTTTCCTTGTCAATGTCAGTTTTTGACAATGTCTTGGAACAGGCTCTCTATTCCAACCCAGGCCAGAATTCTCAGATTGCAGTTTTATGAAACTGGGTGATAATGTGACTTTGGATTTGGATACACCTTAATTATAATTCTTTCAAGAATTTGGTTTGGGCCAGCAAGATGGCTTAACATCACACTAGTCTGAGATCAATACGATGGTCCACGTAAGGTGGAAGAAGAAAATTGACATGGAGTTGTCTTCTGACCTCCACACATGTGCCCTGGTATGCACGCTCCCTCCCCATTATAAACACACTTAGAATCAAATTGGTTTCAGTTTCCATTTATAATCTGAGCTCACTGATAATCTACAAAAGTGTTTTCTTATAATTCTTGTGTTTCAAAGTCTCTCATATTTATCTTTAGATTTCAGTCAATTAAAATGCTTATATCCCATGTAAGAGTATCATTTACAGCTAATAGGAATCCTTTCGTAGATAAAATAGGGTGATTTCTTACCTAAAGTCTTTCAGAAAATGGTTTGCAGCTGCCCTTATATAAGGAGTGTTTGGTCTCTTCTACAATCATCTCCGTCAAAGGGAAAGAAACATCCCCTGTGTGTAAAAGCCAGGGGTCCTTGGGTGGCATTTTCAGGGAGGTGTGGCTCCTTTCTGATGTGATCTTAAAATTCTTCAATAATAAAGAGTTTTTACAAGGTATCCCAAGGAGGACTTGGTACATTTTAGACCGCTCAGCAGCTGGATTCCCAGAGAACCATCTCAGATCTCAACCTTTGAACATGGGAAAGACCGAGCAGGATGGCAAGATGGAAAGAATTGATGTCTTGGCTCCTCCCACTGGGCTGGATAGATGGACCGCCTAGGAGACCCACTGGACCCTTGTCAGATGATGTGGGTTGGATAGATGGACCGCCTAGGAGAGCCGCTGGACCCTTGTCAGATGATGTGGGTTGGATAGATGGACTGCCTAGGAGACCCGCTGGACCCTTGTCAGATGATGTGGGTTGGATAGATGGACCACCTAGGAGACCCGCTGGACCCTTGTCAGATGATGTGGGTTGGATAGATGGACCACCTAGGAGACCCGCTGGACCCTTGTCAGATGATGTGGGTTGGATAGATGGACTGCCTAGGAGACCCGCTGGACCCTTGTCAGATGATGTGGGTTGGATAGATGGACCACCTAGGAGAGCCACTGGACTTTTGTCAGGTCATGTTTGGTTTTTCTACAGTTGATGCTGTTTATCAGGCAGCATCAGATCTGCTGAAATGGGCCCTGCTGTCTGTTCTCCAGGCAGCCTGCGCGAGCTACTGAGTACCCGTTAACTGAACACACTCTTTGGCCTGCTCTTTAAGGTTGTTGTCTGTTCAGTTCAGCTCCTCTAGCCTCAAATCCTGTTCTTTCTCATGGAACAAACCATTGAAGGCTATTCCTGTCTCCTTACCTGTGCCCCATGCTGACTTTAAAGTCAACTTTATGGTTAGATCCTGAGTGACCCTGCCTCTGAGTTATCAGAGTTGCTCATGTGACCTTACATGTTCTTTTTCTCTCTGTAGCTAAGTGTGTCCAGCCTCATTTCTTTCTTCTTTTTTTACCTCTTTAGATTTGTTTGTTTTCTTTATACATGTCTGAGTCTCATCTGCATGTTGTATGTATAATGTGCATGCCTGGTGCCCACAGAGTTTAGAAGAGTGTGCTTGATCTCCGGTACTGGATTTAGGAATGGTTGTGAGCCGCCATGTGGTTGCTGGGAATTGAACTCTGGTCCTCTGGAAGAGCAGCCAGTGCTCTTAAGTGCTGAGCCATCTCTCCAGCCCCCATGCTATCCTTTTAAATCAGAAACTTCTGTAAATCAGGACATTTATCCTGCTCACTTCTGTAGCTCATGCTGTCCTTCCTTTAAGAGCTCAATAACTAGAAAGCAAAAGGATTTTAAAATAGTTTTTCCATTTTGCTTTATCTTATAATAGAGGCATAATTGAGAACAAGTTTTTTATAAGATAAGTGAGGTATTCAGATGTCATATACCATGGTGACAATTTTTCATTTTTATCAAAATATAAGATTATATGTTGTTATAGTGTTTTTAGACCCTAAGCATTTTTAGTTGGCTCTCTTTGTTCATGCTGTCCATGGAGGAAACTCACTACTAATACTAAAGGATACAGTATATCATGCTTCTGCTAGAACCTTCCCTGGTGGACACATCCCAGGACAGAGCAGAAACCTGCCCTGTAGGCAGACTTTTCTTTCCTGTCTGCCAGTTTCCAAATAGCCGACATGGAGACTTAATATTAATTATAAATGATTGGCTGATAGCTCAGGCTTGTTAGTAGCTAAATCTTACATTTTAAATTAACTCATATTTCTTATCTACCCTTGTGGCGGCATACACGTTTATATCCTGTTTCCTCTGTGCCTCTCCCGTGACTCCTGTGACTCTGCTGTTCTTCCCAGCATTAGTCTGGTTTTCTCTGACTAACCTAATCCTGTTCAGTTTTTGGCCAGTCAGTTTCTTTTCAACCACAACAACACATCTTCACAGTGTATAGCAATGTCCTTCTTGAATTGGGATAAAGTGTGTTGTTCATATGTCAGGAAGATTTGCAAGCACTATTTTCCATTTTTGTAATGGAAATTTTGAAAATTTAGAAAAATGATTTTAAGGCCTTGAAGGTTTTCTCATTTTCCACATCTAAAAATACAGAAGTTGTGGGAGCTTGGATGGGGCTGATGTCAGTTATACAGACATGTCTCTGGAACCTTTGACCCCCATGTCTGCACCAAATGAGTTTTTAGGACTGCATGCCTATAGAATGACCTAACTGCCTGTGTGTCCTGATACCTTGGTTGACCTATGTTTTCATCATGCTCCAGGCGAGCCAGGTAAATGTTATAAAGAACATTCTGATTATATCTCCGAATGTGGAAATGACCAAGTTGGGTGCGCAGGGCTTAGGTTAAGGTCCTCTGCAGGGGACGGGGTGATGTCTCCTTTCCATAATTTTATACGATAGTCTTTACAGTGAGAACTCCGGCAGTTGAGTCCTTCACTCTTGTAATGGTTGGTTGGATAAGTGGGTGTGGAGACAGCCTTCCTAAGGACTGTGGGCGTGTGTGTTGGGGAGGGGGCATTGCTAATCTCTCATTTTACTTGTACAGCAATGGAACCTTTTGTTGTTCTAACACCTTCTAATAAACTCTATTCGGAAAGATGTTTACCCATTCCTGTCTTTTATGCTGTCTACTTACCTTTGAGAAATGTTATTCATCCACTGATTAAATATTTAATGAGCACTTGCTGCGTTCCAGGCACTGTTTTAGGCATTGGGATGTAGCAGCGAGCAAACAAAATTCTCATTTTCATTGGGGAGATAACATTTGGACTTAATGTACTCAGCGGCTGAAACCTTGTTCGGCAGTTAAGAGGGAAGAAAAAAAAATTAAGACTTTAGTGAAGGAGAAAATGAGGATTTTCAGTGGCTGTCTTACCACGTATCTGGGTCATTCTCTGAACCACGTAAGGCGGTAGATGGCAGATTCTGGGCTGAGGCGCTGCTTCTGTTTCCGACAGGTGGCATAACTTGGGCATCCAGGAGTCAGAGTGCCAACTGGCCCTCTCAGACCCTTCAGATTAACATCTTGTCGTAACAATGCCATCTTGAAGTGGCTAAAACCGTTCTTCTACGATTACACATGACTGCTACGGGTCGTTGCAAGCAGATGGCAGACACCATCTTTGAAAATATTTGTTTGGTTTTGAACAGCCAAAGATCAGGAACGTTCTCCTCAGAGAGACCTGTGTCATTTCGCTGGGGGTCAAAAGCCAGCTGCTACCGGAACAGCCTGACACTGGCTCTAAAGTGAGGCAGGGCTCCTGGCCTGAGGCATACTCCGCTTCTAAAAATGCTCCCCACACTGAACCTTTCCCCAGGTGTCTGCTACTTTCCTGGGGCTACTTATGTTTTAAAATTACAGTTATTTATTTTATTTGGGGTGCGGTTGGCCAGAGAACAGCCTGCAGAAGGTCAGTTCTCTCCTCCTACCACATGGGTCCCAGGGATTGAACGTAGGTCATCAGGGTTGCTGCAGAGCCTTTTTGCTGTCCTGCCTGGGGCTGCATTTAAAGCAGTTCCTTCTCCTTCCAGAGACTGTTCTTTGGGTAGAGGAAGATCTCAGCTAATTATTATTCTTTCAGAGTTTAAAGCTTTTGAAACTAAAAGTAGGAAAGTGAATGGGATGCCAGCCAAATATTTTTGTCATAAAAATTGTAGTGACGCAGAACATGTTCATTAGTAAAAACTGTTTCTAATATGCCCGGGAAGTCTCAGAATCAGAATCCTAATCTTAATTGTAGACATTTTCTGAAGTTTCATTATTTCTTGTCAAATGCTCATCTGGGATTTGAAAGACGGCTGTTTGTAAACTGAGCGTGAGTTCAGAAGTTCATATCAGCCTAGAGGTAGTTTCAGTAATACAATCTCAAAAGTCTATTTCCTGCCTTTGCTGGGGTCTGGTGAGCTCTGTGGAGTCCTTCAACTGTCTGGGGAAAAGCCCTTTCCATTAGATGAATGGCCCGGGCAGGACCCCAGCCTTGAAAAGGTTAGCTCAGTACTCTGTCCTCATACCCAAGCCCTTACTTAAGGGTGGGGGTGTAGTGAGGCTGGGACTGTGCCACGCCTACCTACCCCTTTGTTGTAAGAACAATTCTTGCTGGGATCTGTGGTTAGGACTTTGTTAGAATTTGTCAGGATGATCCAGTCTGGGGAGATAAGCAAAGTGAGTTTGGGGTCTTCATGACTTAGGCAGCTTACAGGGGTTGAAACGGTTGTGAAGGGGATCTGGGAGCAGGCTCCAGTATGCCAGCCCAAGAAGGGGTCTTGTTGCTGCTCTGAGGTTCAGAGTGTGCCTTCTGGCATCCCCAGCCTGTGAGGAAGCACCCCCAGAATGCGCAAGGTTCTATGGATATGAAGATGAGTTTGTCTTGAAGGTTACACAGCCTGGCGCAGGAGATGCCAATAAGTCAGTAATAACTTCGGGAGCAAAGAGAGGCTGCAGAAATCAGGATGCATCCTGGTTATTGTCTCTTATTGTCATTGCAGAGGGCTCAAATGTTTGAGTATCGTAGTAAGGGCATGACTCTGTAGGGAGTCACTTTAGGAGACACTTTAAGATGCTTTGGGACAGTGGACTCTTGAAGAATGAGCTTGTTACGTGCACATAGAGGTCCAGGGTCAGATGCATTCTTCAGTCAGAGGAAACGGCGTAGACTCAGCATGTTATTTGAATGCCTGTTAACCATACCATATGGAGATGGAACCTTCTATCCCCAATCCTGGATCCCTTCGACTCAACATTAGAGCGGTGCATATCTACTTGAAGGTTTTAGGTTGCATTCGAATCCCTATGTGGTGTGTGGGTTCTCTCCATGGCGTTGTTTTATTCCTAGGCTTAAAAGACATAAAATAAAAAACCTGTGGTGTTTAGTTGTCATGAGTCAGAACCTGTCAGCTCTTCAGGTATTTACTGCTTACGAAGCAAGAGGGTGGTTGTGGCCCTCACCCCCTTCATTTAAGGCTGTAGGTTAAGAAAGTGCAATGTTGAGATGGTTCCTGTGTCCTTTGGTCTTCATGGAATTCTCATATCTAACTATAGATGTGGAGTAAGGGCCGATTCTGACACCAGAGTGTGTGATTTTCCCTAATACCTTTAGTGTCTAATGATCCAGTCAGTTCTGAAACAACCGCTTCGAAATAGCATAGACTTTACAGGTCACAGAGTTTTCAACAGGATGTCCCCCTAATTCAGGAGCCATTTCTAAGTGGGGCATCCTGCTGGGCCATGCTTCTTTTTCAGTAGTCACAAATTTAGGGATCACTATAGTTATTTTTCCTCTTTCTGTCTTGAGAAGTTTCTAGAGCCTCTCACAGAACTCAGGGAAACACTTAATACTTACTGACTTATTGAAAAGGGTACAGGGAAGAACACTGACTAGAGACCATATGGGAAACCGTAGTCTAGGCCGGAGCCTGTCCCAGCACGCTGCTGTCTCTGAACTTCACTCTTGCCAGCTGGAATCCCCTCTATGCCCCTGGCCATCTCATTGTTCAGGCTCTTATGACCAAATCTTTAGAACCCTCTTTTTTGGGGAGGTGGGGAAATGGGCCCAGGTTTTCACTGTCAACAACAGGCTGTGTCTTTTTGCTGAACACTCTCATCTTGGAATTACTAGGGTGACCCCAGGTAAGGGCAAAAGAGGACTTTGCATGAATAATAAAACACGTATTACTTGGAAAATTTCGAAGGTTTTAGGAGTGCTGGGGACCTGAGACAATGACCACATTGCACATGTCCTTCATAAGAAGCCTGAGAAAGCTGGCCTGAAGTATTTGAAAGTGAGATTGCCCAGTAGCCTCCTTTTTTCAGTCTGTGGTCCCCTGTCATGTCACTGTGTGACATGCTTGTTTCTTTACTGCTTGTCTTCTGTGCTAGATTTGCCAAGAGCTGGGAAATGTGTTTTGCATATCTGTGTGTCCATAGCAACAATAACAATGCCTGACATGGTGCCACTGCCCATAATCTTACAGAAGGAATGAATGCATTTGGGTTCTTATTATTAGTTAGAGGGTTTGTGTAGAAGGCATATATTTGTCTTCAAGGATCTTCTTGTCACATTGAGGTGAGATGTGGCTGTATGCCCTGTGATGTAACAACATACAATTGTTCTTGGGATATCTACAGGATCTTGGCTCCAGAACTCTCTGGATATACTCGAGTCTGCCAAGGTTTGGGACCATTTTCAAAGGATATGTAGCATGGACTCATAACCCCACCTCACGTCTACTTACTTTAAATCATCTCTTGATTATTTATAAACCTTAGTGCGGCGTGAGTGTGATACAAGCCATTGTTAGTTACTCTGTCTGACTTAGAGAATAATGACAAGAAAGTTTGTTCCTGTTCAGTAAATTTTCTGCCAAATCCTGTTTGTTTGTACTTGGTTGAATCATATATGGAGAAATGTGTGACAGCAGACAGCCTATTACAAGTGTTTAGGGATAAGGAATGAGTTCGGAGCCCCCAAAAGTAGTGTGTTCAGAGACTCGGGAAATGCTACCTGCATTGAGGCTTAAGAAAGTCTTAAAATTGCTTAATAATTAGCTGTATGGAATGTAAATGGAAAACACCACTTTTGCTGTGGTACAATTAGCCGGGGTGTTAGGAAAACTTGGGTTGAGTTGATAGCTCTATATAGAACTAGTTTTAAATCTTATTAAAACATTGAAAATACCAATCTGTTTGAATTATCGGGAGGACGGAAGGATTGTGAAGGTTACTCAAGTAACAAGAGTAGGGTTTGGATACACACAGAACTTGAAATTATAAGCTTTTGTCTCTGGAAAGAATTGCCACCTTTCAACTCAATGGCCAACTGGCAAAAAAATTTTCAGACTTGTTAAATGTGCTCAAATGTTTTTATATGTACTGTCTTAATGAACAAATGATGAGTTACTATGGAAATAACTTCTAAGTGTAAACAGATGCTAATTCACTTATGTTATATGACAAAACCTCTAGTTGCTATTGGTGATAGATCAAAATATCATTCAGGAGGGGCACCATTTGGTGCAAAATACACCGATTGACTTTTACAGAGGTTATATCTGCTTTGCATACGAAGTCCTTTCTTTGGGTGCCCAACACTTGGGGTGCTCAGCTTCAAGACCAAAAAGACAATCCTAAACCTTATAAACGGCTTAGCCTAACGTTACAAAGTTTAGCACTAGAGGACTAACCAAGATAGAAAATATATCTTTCCTCCTAAGTATTCCTCCCTGCCCATCTTAACAGTGTGGAGTTAGGAAGGAACCAGAGTGGGTGGGTGGGGGCCCTGCCGCCTTCCTGGATGGACTTCGGTGTTGGAGGTGTAGGCATCAACAACCGATTTAGTTTCACAAGATGCTCTAACACTCATGTGCCCTTGATCACTTTTAGCTAGGTAGCATTGTTACTGCTCCGGTATCTGCAGTTGCCTCTGCGAGCGGGGTCTTTGCCTATTTGGCTTATATAAATAGAACAGTGGATAAAAGCAGGCATTTCAAATAGAACAGTCCCACCCAAGGCCGTACAGTCTTATTAAAGAAAACTGTTGCTAACGTTTAAGGTTGGTAAAGGTATAATTTGTAAGTCGAGCACATGTAGCTGTTTGAGATGACGTGATATGAGTGAGTCATTGCTGGCTGGTTACTCATTACCTGGAGCCTTTGGTAGAAGGAAGAAGGAAGTGTGGGAATGAGTATGTGTACTTTCTGGGCATTGTTCCTAAACCCATAGAAAATGATATCCACTGCTTTGAACATTGCTTCCTTTTCCTAACATAGCCTTCATCTAAAGAGCATTGTATCTAGGGCGGGAAATGACATGCTTTGTCCTGCAGACGTATTTAAGGTACCATGATCTTTTACAATTTGAAAAATCTTTATTATTCTCTGTACTTAGGGACATTTTTCTTTGATTGCACATAGATGATACTGAACGTGAGGATCATTTTGAGAATTGAAATATGTCCTAGGTGAAGTTTCTGTCTTTGGAAATGGTTGTTTGATAAATGTGTAGCCTGTTTCACCACCCAGCCTCTTCTGGCCCACAGTTCGTTGTTCACACCCTGCGGACCATCTGGATGCACTTCCTCTGCTCTTTTTAGTTCAGACCCACTGGCTTTCAAGGTGCATTTGGGCAGCACCTTCATCTGAGAACTTTTTTGCAAAAGTTTGATCCTTTGCCACGCACAGTATCATGATCTTTATTGTACACTGTCTGATATGTCTAAGGATTTTCTATTTTATGTGTTGGGCTTTTACAAGAGTAAATATCTCTAAACAAGGATAAAGATTTCTCCTTCCTTTGTTATTTCAGAATCGGTGGTCTTAGCATCCACCTTGTGGGTTTGCTATGTGGTCCAGTACCAGTTTCCACATACAAATATAAACTCAATCTTTTAAGTCATTTGAAAGAAATTGGCCCTAAAGGGAGTGGCACTGTGGGAGGTGTGGCCTTGTTAGAGGAGGTGTGGCCTTGTTGGGGAAAGTGTGTCACTGCGGAGGCGGGCTTTGAGGTCTCACATATGCTCAAGCTACACCCAGTGAGACAGTTCACTTCCTATAGCCTGCAAGATGTAGAGCTCTCAGCTACCTCTCCAGCACCCTGTCTGTACAGCACCATGTCCCACCGTGATGATAATGGGTGGAAAGCTTTGAACTGTGAGCCGTCCCAATTTTCCAGTTTGCTTTATAAGAGCTGCTGTGGTCATGGTGTCTTGCTATAGCAATAGAAACCCTGAATCCATGAATATTAGGAAATCTAATATGTTGCATCTGTACTCCTGGACTCAAAAAGTATCCTGTGGGATACATGTGCCTTACTTTGTAGGCCTACTACTAGATGTATGTATGGTACCATATCTGGGAAATACTTGTTTTTAATGTTAAGCTATTCTGTTCTGACTGCTGACAAATTTCGGCTGTAGTCAAAACTCAAGGCTATAATGTGTTTGAGATCTAATAATGAAGTATAAGGAAGGGGTGTTCTAAAGGGTTAGGACAGGGTAGTGTTGGGCTTGGTGAGTAAGGCATGCCGTGTCACAAGTATGTTTTCAGATGCTGACCAGGTCTAAAGTGTATCACATAGCTTTCCTTGGGCTTTCTTCTACATGCTAACCCAGATATTCAACCCACTTCTAGATAGATAGATAGATAGATAGATAGATAGATAGATAGATAGATATCCAACCCACTTCTAGATAGATAGATAGATAGATAGATAGATAGATAGGTAGATAGATAGATAGATGGTAGATAGATGATAGATAGATGATAGATAGATAGATGATAGATAGATAGATGATAGGTAGATAGATAGGTAGGTAGATAGATGATAGATAGATAGATGATAGATAGACAGACAGACAGACAGATAGATAGATAGATGATAGGTAGATAGGTGATAGATAGATGATAGATTGATAGATAGATGATAGATAGATAGATAGATAGACAGACAGACAGATAGATAGATAGATGATAGGTAGATAGGTGATAGATAGATAGATAGATGATAGATAGATAGATAGATAGATAGATAGATGATAGATAGATAGATAGATGATAGATAGATAGATAGATAGATAGTAGATAGATAGATAGATAGATGTGATAACATCCTGAGTACCTGGTTTAAAAGATGAGAGGAGAAAAGGAGAGGGGAGGGGAGGGGAGGGGAGAGGAGGGGAGGGGAGGGGAGGGGAGGGGAGGGGAGGGAAGAGGGTTTGTTTGGCCTTCTTCTTTGGTCTGTGCATAGTCACGTGGACTCACTTGTTGCGGAGGAAGCTGAGAATTAATCTTCCCTTGGGTCAGGAAGGAGGACAGGATGAGATGGATGTAGTGAGTCTCCTGCATCATTTCAGTATAGCTGGTAGTGTTTGTTAATTCAGCTCACAGGAGCCATGCAAGTGCTTTTGCATGGGTGTAAAGCATGAGTGGGATGTATATTTTAGTAAGATCATGCTCTTAAAACAGTTTAAATCTTCTTTCTTATAACGATAATCACAGTGCATTTTCATATTTCCATTTTTAATCTCAATTTGAATACGGTCTAGCAAAAATAAAGCCGCTGGCTCATCTTCCATGTCTCTGCTGTTACTCTTTTAGTATCTTGTCCATCTTCTGCATACTGATGATTTATTCTTTAAAGCAACGTCGTAGTTAGTTACTGTTTGTAGAGTTAGAGTTAGTCAGCATTATGTGATGATTATTTGAGATGTGACTAAACACTCGATACTTTACTGCCGTAGGTCTGGTTTGGCCATAATTCCTGTATTGATTTTCTTGGGTCTGGTATATCTGTGGGGTTTTTAGATGATTAGATGCTGATTTCTTCTGTATTTATCACATACTCATCCATTGGGATTTTGGCGCAGTGGTTCTAACCAGTGTGGAGAATGAGGTCAGTACAAGGTTGATGTTTTTGGGTCAATTTCCCCTACACTTAGGCATGTCAAGCTGTGTTTTAGGACGGTGTAAATTAATTTTTCTTTTCCAAATCTGGCTGTAGTAAAAGATAAATGATGGAAAAGTTAAACCGCCAGAAAGACCTACGGAAGAATCTTGTTTGTTTTCCTTTCGATGGAGAAAGAGGAGAAAGAATGCTCACCCAGAACTAATACTGTGATCACGACAGTGGTTTCCCAGGGTGAGGCTTGTCCCCCTGACTTGGGGCTGGACAAGGAAGGAAGAAACTAACACTGGAGACTGTAGCAAAGGTGAGTGGGTGACGGATGGAGTTAAGATCACACAGGCACCTTGGAAAGACAAGGGTCTATCTCAGGAGGCCTTGAGTCTTCTGGTTTCCAGTAGGCTCTCAAATTTGATGGTTTAGAAATGCACTTAATTCTGAATTGTAGTGTCTTTATTTGGTAAGCCTGTGTGTGCACGTGCATTTATGTGTGTGTCCATCTCCCCACCTTCCACCATCTCCCTTCACTCCCAAAGAAAATCTCTGCATGAAGACATGTAATCTCTTTTGTTTTGACTAATTTTTGTATCATCTCATACTCATAGTTGACTGAAGACAGCTTATTATTTTAGTCAGTGTACTAAGTTAAATAGCCTTTAAAAGTTAGTGCGGTGGGGTTATAAAAAAAAAAAAACAGTTGACATCGAAGAGAAGGCTGGTGCCTTGTGTGTGGTAACTGAACTTACCTGTTTTTATTTCCTGGTAGTGGAAGCAGGAGAGTGATATAATCAGTTGTAAAGTTAGTTTTGCATATGGGAGTAAAGTGTCTCGTTTGCTCAAGAGAATAAGAGTTTTCCTTGTGGGTTAGAATGAGATTTCTCTTAGGGGACTTAAGAGCATGCGAGATGTTATCACGGATATCTCCTATAACTTTCTTGTAGAACAGTGTCTTGACAAAGGGACATAACACCCAAGTTTCCACGCACAGTTAGAAAGTGATTCTACAAGAATCAGCTGTCCTTTCTGTAGTCCTTAGAAGGGACCTCTGGGCATCAAGATGCTCTAAAGCAGTTGTGGCCTCCATTCACACAGTATTGTGACGTGTCTATGAGGCTTATTCAGATGCCCCTGACCTGCTCAGTTGAACCACCACAAATTCCTCTGAATCTGTAGAAAGGAAGCAAAGAATACGGTTCTGGGGGATGCTGATGTGTCCGTGGATGAGTTCAAGTGGCATAAGGTTGGTGTCAGCTGATTAAAGAATATAAAGAATACACACATCAGGTGTTACCTTCAAGTGCCTCCTAATCTGTGACTGTTTTCTGTTTCTGTTTATTTTCTTCTTGGGATTAAGGAAATCTATAGATCACTGGAGGTTGCCTTTATGGTAAATGCTATGGGATGCTCTTTCTGTATGCCGTGAATTTGGAGTCTTGAAGATGTATTAGTGCATTTTCTAGCACAAATTCTGAATGTCAGTTCCTTCAAATCCTAGTGATTTTCTTGGAGAACATAGATTCTAGTCTTCCTTCCATGGAGGCCTTTATCTGCAGGAAGCCAGAGGATAGTGATCAGCAGTGTTTTAGAAGGGCATGAACAACAAAATGAGACTCTGAGACCTAAGGGTCTAAGAGGGTGTGTGTATGTGAGGGGAGGGAGGAGAGGGTATTGGGGGGACCTGGCTTGTTTCCATCTTCACATCCTCTTTCATGTTGGGTAGAGTCCCAGCATACATACTTGATAAATACTGGCTACAGAAGGATAGGTTGTAAGCAGTCATTTGTCCAAGGGGACATGGAGAAATAACTCTACTTTGGGAGTTTGTGGGGATCCCAGAGAAGGCATCCTCAGGTGCGGTTTATAGAAAGCCTACTACATGATAGGCTTATCTGCTAGCCCCGACGGTGACACTAACAGTCTTTTCCTTCTAGTTCAAGAAGTAGTAATGTCTTAAAAATGTTAGGAGTGCAAACATAAACCTCCTGTGACTGCTCTTCAAAAGTAGGCCTTAGGTGATTGTTTACCCTTACTTCAAACAGTATTTATAGACATTAGCATTGGGGAGAATTGCCAAGTCCTCCTAAATTACTTAAAAGATTTGTTTTGAGAGAGTAAAGGCTCACTTCTCTGAAGGTTTCTTCTCTGATTTAAGGTTTTAAGCTTAAGCTTTCTGCTTAGCCCAGGGTGTCCTGAAGGTTCCCATCCTCCTGCATCGTTCTCCGAAGTCCTGGGATTACCAGGCCTGAGCTTCTCCGCCTGAACCTTCAAGAATTTAAAATTCATCAGGTCGCTTGTTTCTGAACATATAAATGTGTACTTAGACCTGAATAACATTTTTTAAATTTCACCTTTATTTGATTATTTTGAAATAATCAATATTGACAAATAGACTTTGAAAATATCATGCATTAATTTGTTGTTACCTATCTCTTTCACAACTAAGATGAAAGACTGTATCATTTCAGCAATTTCTTCTGAACAGTGCCTAATACACTTGGGTAAAGAAAGAGAAGGTGTAAACCAGAAAGTGTTCAGACTGATGGCACTGTATGCTACACGTACAGTGGACATACAGATGGGACAACAGTAGACAGACAGGTGGACAACAGTAGACAGACAGACAGACAGATGGGACAACAGTAGATAGACAGACGGGACAACAGTAGACAACGGATGAACAACAGTAAACAGACAGATGTACAACAGTAGACAGACAGACAGATGGACAACAATAGACAGACAACAAGACTACAGTAGACAGAAACAGAGAGGCAGGTAGACTTTTGAGGGTGCAGTCTGGGGATCCAGGTATGATTGATGTGTATAAGGTTTTGTAGTCTGCATATCAGAAGGAAGCTCCTGTATGCTGGCTCTGTGAAGTGGCTTTGCTGGTCTGACCTCTAGTTACAGCCCTGGTAGCCTTTGTTCTGATGCATAAGCTTGCACCAAGCATAACAAAACACTCCCAGGTACTGTGCCTGGCTAGCACTGTCTGCATCTCTGGGATGCCTCATCCTGGATCCTCTGCCTCCACTGCACTGTTCCAGTAAAATTGCTTTTAGAACTGTTCTTCATTCTGAAATTTTAGTGTAGGTTTCTCACAGGTTGGTGGTCTTTAAGGCCTGATCTCTTCCCAGATGCTGCTTCCTGATACAGGCATGGATGGTCAATCTGACTGTTTGCTTGTTACAATAAGGTTTTCTGGCCCCAAGCACCAGAGGTCCAGACCCCAGACCTGCCACCCCAGACCCCTTAGCTGCCCGTAGCTGCTTAGACACCCCCCCCCCCAAATGACTCAGACACTTATATTAAGTTCATGCTGTTTGGTCTATGTCTCCATCTTAACTCAATGCATTTCCATTAATTTGTCTACCACGCGGCTCAATCTGTCTGACTCCGCCCTTCTCCTACCTATGCACTGATTTCCCCTTCTACTTTTCTATGGTGCCTCTCATGGACCAAAACAGCTCCTTTATTTAAAGATTGATATTCACAGCATACAGAAAGGCATTCCCACATCATCTGCTGGTCATTTTCTTATGAGTACTTACACATGTTCCTGTGACTGAAGCTTCCATGCAGATATTCTAGAGCTGTGTGTTTGGGGTCACTTTGGAGCTGTATGCGGTGTGTGGGACTGTACAAGAATTGTTCAAAGTGGTCTGTGTGAGAGTACTTTGATATGTCAGTGTTAATTCTTCCAATGCCTGTTCTAGAACTTAAGGTGTGGCTGCCCTCATCATCCGGGAAGTCCTTTGCCTGTTGCATCGAGGAGGGAAGCTGAGCATCTGCAGCGGGGCATGCCCTGTTTCATCTTTTGAATCACTCTGCGTGGAGGAAGATAGAGGGAGGCAGGCAGAGTGGCCCTGTTACATTTGGGTGTCCTTATTCATTTATAGTGGACTTTTTTATATGCAGACATTTTAGCAAAAACCAAAAAACTCCACCATCAAACATAGCAATCAAATAATGGGCAGAACAGACCTGGGGTCTTGGATTTGCCTCAGTTTATAGTTGAAGCCCTGTTCCCATGAAGGAGGCCAGAGTCTGTGTAGTCTCCAGAAGGCAGGGCCACAGAGGAAAGCCACTTCAGTCTGGAGCTTCATTATTTGGTGGTGGCGCTTCCTTCTCCAAGTCTGAATCACAATCCTCTGACCCCACCTCTCACTCCCATCTATTGTCTTTTTAAAATTAAGACTTACATCTGGCTGTGTCATAAGGGAACTTATTTCTTATGTATAAGTCTGAATGATCTGTCCTGGATCTATATCCTAATTTGAATGAACGATTACAAAGCCTTATGTGGGGGAGGGATCGCCCCTCAGGCTGTTTCCACTTTTCTTCAGCCCGGTGTGGGCTGTCTGGGAAATCCTCAGGTGTGCTGCTGATGCTACTCTTGGTGACTGAGCAAGACATTTTTGTAGAAGTCCTTCAAACCATGGTTTGGGGACAGGGCTAATGGAGCCTTGTGAAATGGCTACTGATCTTTCAAATGCGTCTGTGTCCTTGAGTTTATGACAAAAAACACAGGCATTAGCTCCAGTTGGCCTTCTGGTCCTTCACTGAGCACCTGCCACATTTCAGACATTGTGCGGGATGACACAGCTCCCTGAGGCTTAATGGGTGAACCACACCTGGAAGCAAATAGGCTTTCACAACTGTACTTCTTTTCTGTGAACACTTTAAAAACCAAAAACAATGTGTGTGTGGGGGGGGGGGGGCGCGCTTCTGGTTCAGACGCCATCTACACCCAGTGTTACCGTGGTCAGATCTCGCTGGGCCTGTTTGGTATGTGGGGTCTCCTAGCCCAGTGCTGTCTGCCTTGAATGGCCTTCCTGTGGCCCTCCTGGTTAGTGTGTGGCTATGCATTTGAGGCTTTGTGGCCTCTGGACACAGGAGCCTGCGGCCCTCAGCTTGTCAGAGCAGTTTACGACAGATTGTAGAAACATGAAGGCTCATTTTACTGAGCAACCTAAACGTCTGAGAAGTGGGCCTGCAACCATGTCTTCTCTAGTTTAAAAAGCAAAATTTGGTTAGGAAAGCTCTTGAGGGTAAGGCTTCTAGATGAGTCTCCGGACTCAGGTGCCCGTGATAGTTTCAGAAGCCGACTGTGTGTGAACTGTCATACGGTGACTATTGAATAAGTGATACATCGGAAGTTCTGGCACATTTGCCCCAGAAGTCATTCAAACTGTGTTTACCTTGAATTGGAAAGGCCAATCCTGTAGATATGATTATTTTAATGAGAATTGGGAAATAAAAGATGACTGTTAGAATTTTCTTATTGAGAGAGATACTAAAAATACCCATGGGCTAATTGGATTTGAATTAAGAGCCTGGTTGTATATTTGTTTTTTCCTCCAAGTCATGTGTGTTTCGCCCTGTTCCGCCCGCCGAGAGGAAATACATCATTTCCTCCTGGCCCTTTGCTTCCCCTGCCTGTGGCCTGGGTTCAGGTCCTGCAGCTTTCCATGCTTACTTGGCCAAAGCCTCTTCCCCTCTCTTTATTTTCTGGATGTCTTTGGAGGTGCCTTGTTGTCCTGATTCTCTCCATTTCCTGCCTCTTTTGCGGGGTTTTGAGGGTCTTTCCTGTTTTTTAGACCCCCAGAGGGAAAGTCTCATGACCGGCTTCCTTAGGGTCTCTGGGGACTCTGCCCTTTTGAATGACCTCGCCCCTCCCTCTGGTAGTGACTAAGGAATGAGACAGGCCTTAGCAGCCACCACACTTCATTCCTTGGTGAGGTAATACCCTCTTTACACTAGTAAAACTGGAGAAGAGGTGGGCCTGGAGGTAGGTGCCTCTGACATCTTGCCAAGCCCAGGGAAGGGTGCTAATAGTGAGGGGCTCTCACCCTGTGGTGGCTTGTTGGTGCCCCAGACTATTTTCTTTCAAAGCAGAGTTTTCTGAGGGAAGCTCTAGGCAGCACATCGGATTTACCGTTACATTCCAGGCACAAAGGCAGATGTTTCCTTGATGTGGCTGTCAGAGCTGGGTCTGGTCTTTCCTTCCTGGGACGGTTCAGTCTCCGCCACACTCTTATCTTCTTCCCGGTGCCTGTCTTCAGGCCCTGGCCTTTGCAGTCACCTGTGAAGTTAGCTAGCCGCCTGTTTTCCGTCTGGTAGAAGGACAGTGTTTATTCTGTCAGGTGAGTCCCAGGTCACTCTGTTGTGACTCTGAAGACTGTATGATCTCCATTATGATTTTGATAATGAAGTCCAAAGAATTTGGATATGACCCCAAGCATTTTTGCATTGAAAGCACTGTAAATAAAATTCTTAAAAATCTCAAAAGGTTACCATTTATTTATTTATATTAATTCATTTTTAAAATTTATTTTAATACTAACAGTTGAACCAGAGCTTCATGCACACTAGATAAGCTCTCTACCTCTCTACCAGTAAATTAATATTCTCAGTTCAAATTAGAGTGTTGTTCTGTAACCTGCATGTGAACTTTTAAGATAGAAAGCACGGCTTATTAAATTTAATGCTGTCATGTGATATTTTTATCCCGCCTTCCTTGAAGTATAGCAAAGAGTAGAGATCCATGGCTGAGCACTGGGCTGAGCTCCTGGTCCAGCTAAGAGCAGGGGAGCAGAGTCTGTATGAGCAGGGGATAGAGATTATGAGGAAAATTTCCACAGGGATGGCAGGCTGAGCTCTTGGGAACTCACTGAATCAAGAACAGCCACTGGGGAACCATCTGGAAAAGGCCCTCCAAGGGTAGGCAACTGTTGACTGGCATGGGCAGTATGTGGAGCCTCAAGGACTGGGATCAGACTGTGTTTCTGTGGTGGGCTGGCACCTTGGAGCCCATTCCCTGCAGAGGAACACCTATCCCAGTCTTGACTCTGGGATGAGGAAATCAGACTTGCCTGGAGTGGATGTGCTGAGCTGAGCTGACCCACCTTGGGACTTCTTGCAAGAGTGTTGTCATGTGATATTTTTATCCAGCCTTCCTTGAAGTATAACATATGTGAACTGTTGTGATTTTTGGCTCCATAGTGGTCACACCTGACTGTAAAGATTAACATTTATTTTTGTATGACATGATATGTAGTATGAGGTTTCTGGCCCGAACTTTTGGGCCTAACCTCAAGGTTTAGGCTCGCAGACCCGCTGACCCACAGACCCACAGACCCGCTGACCCGCTGACCCGCAGAGACACACAGATGTATACGATAGTTTTAGGCTGATCAGCCTAAGGCCCAGGCATATCACTTGCTAACTCTTTACCCTTCATCTAACCCATAACTCATCCTGTTCAACCATGTGGCTCGGTACCTTTTCTCATAGAAGCATGGTTGTCCTCTTCTTCCAGCTTCTCTCTTGTGTTCCCCCCCCTGTGCTTCCTGTCCTCAGAGTTTTCTTAGTCTGGTAGCTCCGCCTACACTTCCTGCCTGCCTTTGGCCAATCAGCGCTTTTTATTAAACCAGTGGGTGGGACAAATATTTACCATGAAACAACACAGTCTCCCATAATGATATCAAAAACCCTGGCGACTGAGGTTGACGAGCCGGCTTGGGGTGTTGGGGGATGCGGGGTCTGAAACCCAGCATGGTTCTAAAGGAAGAAGTCTAGAGCCTGTTTGTCACATCCTGCTCTAAAGCTTGACTTTTGAGCTTTTATTTCATGCTCTGTCCTTGTCAGTGCAGAACAAACATCTTCTTAAAATGTCATCATAGTGATGATCTGTCTATTTGTGGCCCGTGGAGAAGTAACTTTCCAGTTAACACAGCCCAAAGAATAATAATGGCCCTTTTGTTTATGCTATGAGTATATATGAGTTTAGAACAAACCTGAATGTGCTAAAATATTTTATAAAATTGTAGATCATTAAAAAATATGTCTTAGTGGAACTGTGTTATAGTATTTTTCTATATTAGAATGGCAGCATGAGCTTTCTCTGTGTTTAGATGTAGAAAGAGAAAGTGTGGTTCCTTAAAAAAAAGACTCAGAAAACCAAACCAATTGTTTAAGTATAATCCTTGTAGGCAGCATATCTTGACTCAAGCTTTTGTATCCGTTCTCTTGGTGCCCAATGATTGGCTTGGTTTACAGTTTGATTTAGGGTCTCAGATTGCTGCAGGCAGTCCTAACATTCCTGGCACAGGAGGATGACCTTGACTGATCTGCTGTCGGGATTACAGGCCTGTACCTGGGTTAGCAGTGCTGCTTGCGTTATTGTTGGGCCAACACTCCAGCTAAGCCACACCCCCAACCTCTCATTTATTGCTGTTTTGTTTTGTTTTTATTCTTTCCTACCCATTTAAAAAAAAAATCCTGGTTGTAATATGTTTTAGGGTTTGAGGATTTGTTATACACGCCGAGTCAGAGCACGGTGTTGAAGCCCAGGCCCCCTTCCCGCCACCCTTCACATTTCCTCCCTTGCCTTTCACTTTTCATACTGCGCTTTTCTCATTTCTTTGGAGAGAGGCTTTCTTTTGTTCTTTATCTTCTCTTCCTCTTGGATTGTTAGGATGGTAACGAGCATGGCTGTAAGGAGATTAACTGTGTTGTGTAAATAATTTAATTGAGCACACCCGTGCCAGCGTAGGCCAAAGTGCCGCAGAACTGTCCTTTATGATGTGACGGAGTGACTATCTGGTGGAAGGTCTGACTTGTAGCAGGGTGATATTTCCCAAAAGGGCGAACACTTCTGAATTATCATTACAAGACAGTTAAGTATATAAGGCATTTACAAAGGACTTGGGACTCATAGACAAAACCTCTATGTTTCTTCCTCTCCTCCTTCCTGTCTTCTTGTGGGCAGGCGGAGCTTAGGCATTTTTAAGCACATTTTTTGTGGAGAAGGTAACTTAGAACCACTTAGATGGCAGTGCTGAAGTGGGAGTTAGAAAGGAACGTTGTAGAAGAGAATGTTGATTCAGGGCTGTTTGAAGAGGTCTGAGTTGAGAAGGGGAATTCCCTAGTGTGATTTGAGCAACTCTGGGATTGAGGATCACATGGGAGGGGGTGCCGTTCTGAGAGCCTTTGAAGAAAAGCATTTGAAACAGGAGGATAGAATCCGTTATCTGAGTTTAGGAGTGTTTTCTGATTCAGACTGTATTATGTTAAACACTAGTTAATAGAGAGATCCAGCTGAGGGTACTGAGAACGGCCTGGGCATGTTTCCAAGCCACCCATTAGGGCAGAGCCCGAAGCTGAAACCTGGGATGCTCTTGAGCTGTGTGCTGAGGTGTTGGTGCTGGTGTTTGGAGTGGCTCAGGCTTTCTTTTCTGTTTTGCACTTGAAGTGGAAGAAACTTAGGTAGGAAATAGCAGGGTGAAGAGCAGGGGGTGTGGACAAGGAAGCCCTGCCTTTGCCCCTGGTGACCACGCAGGCAGAATCACTGTGATTAACACTCTTGAGGAGAAATAAGGTGGAGGAGGAACATAAATACTAACTGGACATGCTTTGGAACATGCAACCTGCCATTCTCCCTCACAGAAAATAACAGATGAGCCCCGAACCAAACTTTTGAAGCTGAAATATGATAATAGATAGAGCTGTTTGAAAATGCACAGTGGAAATGCAAATGTATCTTGGTACTTGCCGGGCAAAGTTTGGTGCTCAGCAAGCAGCTGTGTGGCTGATCTGAATGTCTTGAACACCAGATCACCTTCATTCTTAGGGCTCTACTCAAAGACAACAGACAGAGGTCTCTGTTCATGGGGTGGGGCAGAAATCCCCCCCACCCCTTGTGCTGTCATCCGCAAGTCATAACAGTTCATCCCTGTGTGTGGTAAATAATGCTGACATGTCACAGAATAATGAGAAGCATGTGGATCATGACTGCTTTTAGCTAAAACTTCTCTAGAGATCTATTTAGGTTTCTTAATTATAGAGAGCCTTGGAGGCCTGGCATATGGCTTCAGTTTATAGTTATAAACGGTGGCCTTGGGAATGACTGTGTGTAGAGTTGCCATGGAGGAAGAGGAGCACATCCAGAAAAAGGATTATGTTCTTTTTGTCATTAGGGGGGAAAAAGAAGGTAGAGCTCTGTGTCTGTAAGAGAGTACTTGAGGTAGGTGTGTCAGAGTGAGCCAACTTTCTTGATGCTCAAGAATTTTGTTAAATTTTCATGTCACCTTCTAGAGGCCTTTTAGTTTGTTATGCTAAAATTATAACTTCCATTAGATGAATCAGATCCTTGAACAGTTAAGTACATTGGGTTTCTGTGTCCATGGATTTGAGCAACGCTGGGTCAAAAATATGAGAAAAAACACATTACATTTGCACTGAACATGTGCAGACATCCCTCTTCTTCATCCCACACATGATATATTTACAGCTATTTTTAACGCTAGCATTGTAGGAAGCATTGTAGTCACCTGGAGGTGGTTTAAGACCTTCTGGGAGATGTACAGGGGTTCTTTGGAGACACAACATCTTTTTATACAAGACGCTTGAACATCCACCGTTTGGGTGGTCAGGGAGAGTCAGGAAGAGGAGATGCTGGAAGAAAAAGTCTTCATGGATACCGTAGCTGAGGGATAATTATATTTCTGTGTAGGCAGACAGAAAAGAGTAATTGTTTAGCTTAGGTGTTTCGCCCTGCTGTGCACCCTCGCAGTTATCTGGACATCTTCCTCAGCCTTGTACATCTCTGGGCCAAATGCTGTCATTCAGGTTTGAAGTAATTTTCCATTATTTGAGGATCAGATAGTAAAGTAGAGATAAAGCTAGATCCAGTGTGGGAACCACCTGAAGAGGCCCGTATTTAACAACCATGAAGAGTAGGTCTGTATTGTTGGCAAGTTTTATTTGTAATCACTACAATGTGTTTTCCTGGGTGCTCGCTGGAAAAAGGACATCTCTGAACTGGAAGGTGGAGAGGCAGGCTGATGTCTGAGCAATGCTTTCCTTCTCTGCAAGAAGGTCGTGGAGAGAGTGGATTTCTGGATACTTGGTTTTTATAGAGCTTGCTCACTTCAGGACTGACATGGTCCTTGTTTGGAGAAAGCGCACGCATTTCCTCATTCACTGGTTTTGTTGACATAGATTTAAACTTGTGTGCATGACCCAAACATTAATTGGCTAAAAAGCCTCTACCACACAGGAGCTTGTACCATGGGAGGGGCTAACGGCTTTTGTGTATAGCCAACACAAAAACACAGAAAGCTGTTCTGGCATTTATCCAGGGTCTGATACTGCTAAAACATCTTTATATGCTTGAATCCTCTAATAAATTGGCCACGTTGTTCATTTTGTATGTAGACCAGTATGTTTTGACCAGTGCGGGTGACCGCAGGAGGTCATGTAGATGGTGGCCCAGAAGTCACTTCTAGCATGTGCTCTGCCTCTATAATCCTCGTTGCGCCAATTTGCTGGTGCAGTGATGAAGAGGAATATTATTGGCTTCTATTTGGGGCGTCAGAATGTTGGAGAAAGAAGGCGGAGGCTGCTGAATTGCTGTAGACCAGGAGCAAGGCTTTGATTATGCAGAGACGCTGAGGTGGGCCATGATGGCCAGAGAGAGGAGTGTCCGCTCTTCAAATGGTACATCTAGAGCTAAGGCTGGGAAGATGGTGAGGTGATTAAAGGTGCTGCTCTTCTAGAAGATCAGGCTCAGTTCCCAGAACCCACATGGTGGCCCAGCTATCAATCCAGTTCCAGAGGATCTGATGTCCCCTCTGACCTTGCAGGCACCAGGCATACATGTGGTGCACATACATTCAAGGAAAACACCCATACACGTAAACCAAGCCTGAATCACCTGGTGCAGTCCTGTGCAGTTAGGATCCCTGCGCTGGTGCCTCCTTTTCATCACACAACGTCTAGCCAGGAGATGAGACCCGTGAACCTAGACTGTGTCTGAGCTCCATGTCCCCTCAGCTGCCTGCCTCCAGCTTGCTCTCTCCATGCTTCCTATGACCCAGCCACACACAGAGACACTGTACACGAGAGTAAGATCCGTGTGGCTCTGTTATTTCACGCTGGCAGAGTAAAGGCACATTCTCTCTTGTGCCAGTCTTGTGAGATTTAAAACATAAACATGAAAGGATTGTGGGAAATTCTAGTGAGTGGAACTGTTCCTAGCTCCCAGTGCTCACTTTTATGCTCTCATGTGTAGTCCTCATGACGCCTGGCATATCTTTTGTTCTTAATTTGGACATCTGTAGATCCCTGGCCTCAGGTCTTATTACTTCATGCCATCCAACAGTGTGGAGCTGCTCATAAATCCTGTGTCTGCGTGCTTCCGTGGAAGTCTGGCCTTTGTTAAGGCCCAGAACCTCTTTGCCTTGCAAATTCATTCTTTGGAACTAACTTTGCAGCTTTGAAATTTCTCTAACTCCAAAGCTTTCCCTCTTGGGGTCTTTGTCTTCTATGCAAGCTTTCCACTTATTACTGGACTTTTGACTGAGAATTTACAAAAGAGGCTGGATATTATTTTATATCCCTGGTGTGTTCTTGACAGACGCTCGCTCAACGTTCAGTAAATGACTGGTTAACAAATGTGAAGTAGGAGCTTAGCAAAAAGTATTTGTCATATTGCCTAGAATTTTTTTCTTTTTTAATGACTAAAAATGGGGGAAATTTACCTTATTAATACAACTCAAGGCAGAGCAGGTCAACAGAGGGGTAGCCTGGCTGCCTTGATAGGGAAGTTCTGTTCTTGTAAGGTAGTCTGAGAAGCTGGACACCAGACAGCGGATATGGATCATAGCAATCTCCCTGTACCCACTTAACCTCGAGTCCTATCTTGGCATTTGTGATGTTGTGAAGGCCACTGCTCTGTATTTAACTTCGTAATAGTAACAGCTATGTGATATTTAATAGTGTTTGTCTATTTTTTCCTTTATTATTTTGAGGCTTCCATAAGTTGATAATCCTTTCCTCATTATATTAGAAATGCTTGAGTATTGCCTTGAACAATCTTAATATTATCCGGTTGTGGACACACAGTGTAACAGTTTCTCCTTGGTTTTATGAATTACCTAGATTTTCATAGAAAGACACACACACACACACACACACACACACACACACACACAGACACACACACACACACACACGAGGGCTAAATAAAGCTTAGTTTTAAACTATAAGTCACTGTCCTTTGCTTAGTCTAGAATACTGTGGGTAGATAAATGGGCCAGAAAGGATGAATATATTGATTGGTGCATTTTAAAAATTGGGAGGAAGTAAGATGTGTTGATTTACTTCTTCCTTGAGGGGCCCTTGAAGGACCCAAAGTTACCTGGTAAACACACACCAACTGGCTGAGTTCTAAGGCTTTTACCCCACATTTTTTTCTTGCAGTTTTGCTTTGTCGGATGAAGCATATAGATCCCTCCGTGATCAAGATAAAGACCAGTGCATACTCATTACTGGAGAAAGTGGAGCAGGAAAAACAGGTGAGGCCACTACGGTGGGGACTGACCTTTCCCTCTGTGAAGGCAGATATTGCCGACAAGGCAGATGGCCCCTGGAAGTCAGGTGGCCAGAGCTGCTGTGCAGGAGCTTGATGCTCACAGTTGGTGTTCCGTGGGCAGCACATCCCTGATGTCAGGGAACAAGGCACCATCAGGGTACTTGCCGGTATAGTCCCAGCACTGGATTCCAGTTCTTATGGGTGCCATCTTGGCTTCGGCTTTGCCTTTGCTTGGTTGGCTGTGTGGCCTTAGGGAGTTGACCCTTTCCAATGAGATGCCCGTTTATTCTGGTTTGTGGAAGTTACAACCATACAGCGTGCCTCTGCTAGGAAGTGAGGGAAGGTACCAGCAATGCCTAGTGGCATGGCCTCCTCCTAAGTGTGTGGTTTTCTGATCAGTGGCTACCTCGTGGTTTCATGGCTTCGGTCATCACCTGTAGTATCCTTGTCTGTTCTCTGGATGAATTCCTTCCTCAGGTGCTGGAAAACAGAGGGTGGGCTTTGTAAGACCATCATGTTTGCTGCACACAACATAGTGCTGCTCCAGCCAGAAGCTGGAGGGGCTCTCAGCCCTTAGTGCTGAGGCAAAGGCCACACCCACTGAGGCAAAGGCCACGCCCACCAACTGTTGCTGACTAGCAAAATGAAACAAAGGCAATGAGGAAAAATACAAATTCGAATAGTTCACATTAGCTTCAGTAGACAAAACAAAGCATCTTAGAAAGCTCTTGGCACGGACTGGGAGTGGTCTGTGGGCTGACTGCCTTTTGGCAATGCTGGTACTTGGATTATTATTAACATTGCTCTGAGGTCACTGTGATTTGTCTTGGGGTGTCCATTGTCTCCAGCCTCCTGATGCAGGGAGGTAGTGCTGTACTCCAGAGCCCCTGGTTTTCCATCCTCATCAGCTGCCCTCTTGGTAGCTGCTAACCTCCCAGCCTCCTTTCTCATTAACAGATCTCAGTGGCATCTCCTTCCATGCAGCCCCTGTAGATCCCACTTTCCACTGATTTTTTTTTCCCACATTTCTTTCTTTTTAAAGTTGGTCATAGGAAAACTGCTTCCAATTCGATTGATTTTAAGTTGTTATGAGACTCTAACATGGAATAAACCCAGAATTTGTGTGAGCTTAAAAAGTCTCTCTTTCATGAAGTTATTTACAAGAAAATGAAATGCCAGAAGTCAGTGCAGAGATTGTAGCATGGTCCTGTGAGGAACCTGGGAAGGGTGTTTCATCTGGGGCTGAGGGAGAAGAGAAGCCAGACCACTTTTAAAACAGCACATCATCAGATGCACAAGTTTAATAATTTTAGCTCTGTGTACCAGCTACTTAACTTTTGTTAATGCATACATGGGATTTACAGCGGGCCTGCAATGCAGTGTGCATTACATGGAATATTTTCATTTCGAGTCTATACTTAGAAGTTTAGCTAGAACCGCCATGCAGTGTCAGAGGGCTTATTTTATATGAAGTGATTAATTTAACTGGGTCATAAAACCCCCTTGGCAGATGATGATGTTATTGGTCGTAAACACTGGAGACAGTCTTAAGCGTTATATAATATGGGCTCTTAGGGAGAGGCGTGAACTCTGAGTGCTTTGGGGTGCTGTTTAATTCATCACTGCTGTGCTAAATAAAAAATTCATCATGGCTTTTAAAAGTGCCCAACATTTCTAGGCTGGGAACTTGTAGTTCACTCCTGAGCATTCAGAGCCTTCGCTGCGAATTATTCAAGCCTTGAGAGAGCCAGGAAGGCTGGTGAGGGAACCGTCAGGTCTGCATGTCTCCAAGGACACCAGAGTACAGTGTGCGCCTGAGAACAACACTAAGTTATTCAGTTTCTAGGAACTCACCAACCGTCCACCAGAGGAGTTCTGAGCCGGCCTTGCTCGTTGAGACCTTTGGGTCTGAACCCCAACTGGCTTCTGTCGGGTGTATGTCTTGATAGCTCCCCTTGAGTGAGGCTCTGACTTACTGTGTGTGGCCTGAGCAGTAATGCATGTTTCGGAGCATAGGAAACACAGCTCAAGCAGGACAGTTAACCAGACTGAAGGCCGAGGTGCACCATGCTCTGACACATGTATTTTATAGGAATCACAGAGAGTCTGTGGCTTTCTTTAGAGGTGGATTACATAGGATTTATTTCAGTGAGAAGGTTACGAGGCAGATTCCTCTTATAGTAAAGTCTACATCTCTGACATCTCTGTTTTCTTTTACTGTGTTTTATTTGTGTGTGTGTATGTGTCACACATGTGCCATGTCATACGTGTAGAGGTCAGAGACCTGGCGGGGAATTGCTTCTTTCCCTTCTACCATGTGTCTCAAAAGGATCGAACTCAGGCTGCCAGGCTTGGCTCTGAGCCATCTCGCTGGCCCCATGCCTGTTTATCACACACACAAAGATCTGCCTTTTGTTTTTATTGATGTACTTCCTAGTTGCCTGTGATTGTATGATGGATTTAGATATGCTGTAGCTGAGTTATGAAGCCTTGGGGACTCTGAAGCAGCTATTCTTTTAAGTAGCAGGAAGGTTGTTTCATTGAACACAAACATGGTCTGGTCTCATTAGTGTAGTGTAGGCATTCCTGGTTTTTGTTTTCTTGAGACAGGGTTTTTCTCTGTGTGGTCCCGGCTCTCCTGGAATTCACTCTGTGGACCAGGCATTTGCCTCCCTCTGCCTCTCAAGCGCTGGGACTAAAGGTGTGTACCACCACTGCTTGGCAGGCATTCTTACTTTTAATGTCTCTCAGACACCAGACCTTTGTAAACTGGACCCCTAGAAAAACTTAGGTGTCTTAATCAAGATAGAGAAGTAGATAAATACATCAGAGTCTGTCTGTCCGTCTCTCTGTGTATCCATGTGGCTGTTTCTATTTGTAGTCTGATATCTATGACTTGTATGTAACAAATGTTATTGCATTACCACAATTGTTACAGATGTCTGTTAACTCCTGGACATTTAGGAGGAGCTTAAAAATGAGTTTGCTCATACGTACAGCTCCCATCCACCCAGTCCTGAGACTGAATTCAAGCAGAGCCCGATCAATGAACACGGAGAGGTTTTAATACCTAGAGGAATCCCATGCTTTTTTGTCTTCAAGATCACAAGTATCTCTGTAGTTCTTTTCCATTCACCTGCTCCTACTATAAAATACATTTGTAATAGCCTTATTCAAAACCCAACGCTAGGTGCCAAAGAATACAGGTAAATTAGTTATCTTTACCCTTATAGTACTTTGAACTCTCTAGAATTATAACCCATCATCTATAATCCCTTTTCATTTCTTGTGGGAATTAATTATGACATAGATATTCTGATCTAGAAGTATCTTATTACAGGCCTTTTGTCTGTTAATACAGAATATGTGTTAAACCGTAAATAAATACCCTGCTGTGTTCGTGAGAAGAGACTTTGGCCTTGAAGATTATATTTTTCCAACTGCCATCAGAACGAAAAGTTCATATACATTCAGGCATAAATGTGAATATCCCTGGGTTAGAAATGGTGCATCCGAAGCTGTGTGGTTACATTTTGCCAAGTTTAAGAATCTGTATTTGTGAACTTAACAGTTATTCAAAAACTGGATTTTGAACTCTAGAGTATAATACCCAGTTTTTTTTTTCTTATCTTCAACAGTGTATTTATAGAGGTTATTACACAAAGATTTGGGTTTTTTTATATAAATATATAAAAGATTTGAATGCAGATTCAAATTTATTTGAACCTTAGACTCAAAAGGAAATGGAACTGAAAGCCTGTGCTAAGCATGCTTGGTCATAAAGTGGAGCATAAGGATGATCTGTTCTCAGCATGGAGAGGCGTGGAAGTGTTCACGCCACGCACACGCAGCCTGTGCTACATTCACTCGTTTTTCTAAAGTAAAAGCTGTTTCAGCATCTATATTATCTTGAGTTAAAGATCAGATATTCCATCAGTGAGAAAAAATGTAGGCCTTATCTCTTTTAGAAAGTATGACTTTGTTTGAAGAAATGTGCATGAGTCTGCAGGTCCCAGGACAGTCCAAGTACTTCCTTCCTCACCTTCCACCCTGTGACTTCATCATGAGCTCCAGGGATCACAACCACAGCGATTGGGCATGAGCAGCGAGCGTTTTGACCCCCTGAGTCTTCCCCTTCACCTCTTGGAAAAATGTATTTTTAATTCCTGTTTCCAGAAATTAATTATTAAAATGAGCTGTGTAGTAGAATTCCTGAAGGTAATTAAGGATGTGAGCTTAGATACTTCCTACTAACTTAGAAATAGATTGTTAAAACATGAGCAGTATCCTTGAACTATATTCAAAATTATTTAGATTTCTATTTAAATTAAACTATACATGCCAGTGGATTCTGCCTTTTAACAGACAGGTGTTGTGAGCCCATTGGACATCCCAAGAGATCTGCCCTCAGACCAAATTCTGTTTCTGTTTTGGGGCCATGTTCTAGCACGGCCAGTGGTTTCTTGTTCCACCCCCTTTCCCCACCAGGGCAGTTTATTCCAGATTCATCTGGACCAAAGCAGGATTTCCAGAGGAGTGAGGGAATCGGAAGAAACAAGACTGCCCGGGCCCTTTACAGTTTGTGTCAGTTTTTTGTCTAACTGAAAACCGCCCCTTTATCTGGAGCATGTCCTGCTTGAGACCGTTATTTTGCCTATAAGTAGATTCAGTGTGCTAGTTTTGTAAAGAGTAGGAAGGACCAGAAATTGATCTCAAAAAAGGAGACGATCCCCAGAATACATGAGTATGATTGTGGGGGAGGGGCACCAAATGATACCGTGAAGACAGGAAAAACGAGGAAGAAGGGCCAGGAAGTGAGTGTGTGATGCTGATTGTAGATGTGGAATGCAGACATCATTTCTAGAGGTCCTGTACAGAGCCCAAGACCAGCAGCACAGGATGTCAGCACCCGACAGATCTAGAAAAGGAAGCTTTACTTCAGATCGAGGGTAGAGGGGAAAGTGGCCATTAGAGACTCAGGAAAATAGGCCAGCTCATGTGATCTTGCAAAGACAGAGATTCTCCTTTGAACCGTTCTTGTTGTTAAAGGGGAGGGTGTAGTTGTGTATCATCAAGGACTACTGGGAAGTTTCATGGATCCCAGAAAGAAAACTGGACGGCGATTTAACTGTAGTCACTGGAAAAGTGCCCAGCCTTGAGCTATATGGTTCCTAAGGCTTGCCCAGCTGTCATAAATGCTAATGCTCCCACACCATCAGCTTAGGACCTTTCTAGAGTCTTGGTGTTTTTACATCCGTGTTAATTGATACTTCCATGTTGTTCAGGAGTCTGTGTGTACATAATGTGCAGCGCGTGCAGAATGCTGTTCAGGTTGTTCCTATGTAGGGAGATAGGATGTAATCCATCTCTAAAGCTTCCCAGGAGGAACAGCCATGCAGGATAGCCTATTTCATCCATTTGTACATATCTGACAAGGCCTTTCTACTCATAGAGGGTGGCACTAAGTAAAAATTGGAGAAAGTGCCAGACATTATAGTTGGGCTGTTCACCCTGAAGCCAGACCATTCTGCTTTGTTCTGTTCACACTTGGTTGAGATGTTGGGCATGGATCATTGGAACTAGACAAATGGACAGGAAATAGACCCCATGCAAATAAACTTGAAGGGAACACAGCATTCTAGATCCTCTGCAATGTCCAAGAGCATAAGAAAAGTCTGAGTAGCCATCCATGAGGATGCTTGCTCCTACTGTCCGCCTCTTACTGTGGACCTGGGATCACCTTCTCTTTGAAAACGCGCTGGTATCCTTTGGAATTAAGTGTTAAGAGGTGTGGTTCTGTGTGGAAGGTTGTTGAGAGAGGGGTCATTGATTAGTAAGAAGGATAAAACAGAAACAGAACGTGTCCCTGTCTTCACACGAGCCAAGAGCTGTCTGTTCTGTGTGGTGGCTTTCTCATCAGCCATCATCTTGACTTATAGTTTTCTTGTAAAGTCCACAGAAATGATTCTGCCCTGAACAGATGTGAGCCCCCCATTAGCTGCTTACTTTTAGAACTGAAGAGTAATCAGTCTGGCCTAATTGTGAACAAACCAATTTGACTTAGAAACTGTTTTGAAGAAAACAGTTTTTTTACACTTCAGAAATATGTTTGGCAAAGACGCTCAGATGACCAACTTATTTTTTTTGGTTTGCATCATGTACAGAACATAGCTGTATATGCTTGATTACCTTGATAACATGTGAGTGTCTTGAGATGTTGACCGTGTAACTTAGCTATTCTTTTGAATAGCTCAGAGATAAGCTTCAAGGACAAGCCATATTCTAACTGAATTGATGACACGTTGGTTGGAAATGCACATCTGAAAAGGTCTCTGGAACAATTTCCACCCTCTAGTAAAGACCTTTATAGATGTTGGCAGTGAATGCTCTCTCCCAGTGTGAGTAACACGGTTGCTTTCCTCCGCAGAGGCCAGCAAGCTTGTTATGTCCTATGTGGCAGCGGTGTGCGGAAAAGGAGCAGAAGTTAATGAAGTCAAGGAACAGCTTCTACAGTCCAACCCTGTCCTGGAAGGTAAGGGTGTCCTGTATGTTGGCTTGTGATTCAAATAGCCAACTGTTTTCAGGTCGCTTCAGCTGCCTGCTGCACAGGAAGGAAGAGGACACAGTATTGGCCAAGCTTTTGAGGAATTAAGCCCCGTCCTAGTGATGCTCAGCTTTAATTACTTAAAAGAGGGAATAATTTACCCACAGAAAAGGAAGTTTTCCACTTAAAAGTTTTTTTTGGTTTTTTTTGCCACTTGATTTCATTTAACTTACTTTGATTTGCTTTAAGAAATTGCTATTTGCGGTTGATGGTGCTGTGATGTTTTGTCGTTCATCATAATGGCTGTTTTTGTTGTCGGGGCAAACCAAGGACTATAGAAGATACATCTCCCAAACTCTGTCTTAGCTATCTGGCAGTTAACTTATAGACCAAGATCAAAACCCTGCTAAGGTGGTTTCATCTGCAGGCTCTCTCTCTATTGGGAACAAGGACAGAGTGAGTTCCATGATGTCCCTTCTCCATTCTCCATGCTCCACACCCATGACTTCAACTAGCCTTAAGTATTTCCCAAAGACTCACCTCAAAACTATGTCCCATCGACGGCATAAAGGGCCCAAAACATTGGTCCGTCAGTCAAGATGGAGCTAGAGTCCTTGTAACTGCATTGGAGCACGGAATCTACCTTTGGTGTAAACCATCCTCATACTAAAAATGAAATGAGTCTTCAGAATGGTGCAATAATGAGGGCCCTGGCTGCTCTGGTGAAGACCTGCCTTTGGTTCCCAATACGTACATGGCAACTCACAACTGTCTGTAACTCTAGATCTAAGGAATCTGACTCCGCCTGGCTCTTGCAGATATTAGGCAAACATGGTAGACACACACACACACACCACACACAAAACCCAGTGTGCCTAGACACCGTTGTGCTGTGAACATAAGGCCTATCCTGTGCATTTATGGCCTCTACTTACCAGGTGCCAGGTGCACCCTTGTTCCGGTTAGGATTGAAAACGTCTCCAGATGTTGGCAGCTGTCTCCCATGGAGCATACTTTTAGAATCTAGATTAGAGGAACAGTTTGGCTCAACCCTTTGTGCAGAGAACGGAAGGACAGGACTGACGGTGGACAAAAGTCGAGCTGTCTTGGGGTTGGTAGGCAGCTCCTGCATGGAGGGTCAGAATCCCTGCCTGCTGTGTTTTCTACTCTGGCTCAGTCCCTCCTTTCCTCCTGGAGATTTTCTTGAACTCTGGGCATTTGCTCTAAAACACACTTTATGCTTCAGAGGAGACACCATGCCTGCTGGTCTGGCTGGCAGGAAAGAGAGGCATGAAGCCAATGTGTTTTGATCCCTGCTCTGTTCAATACCTTAACTGGTGGCTTCTAAAAAGTGGTATCTCTTCATTTTATTCATCTGAGCGTCAGAGTTTTTGCTCCTTGCCTTTGCTTTTTTAGGTTGTGTGCGGTGCACAAGCTTAGTGTGCGGTGTGCGAGCTGTATGTCTGACACGCTCATTTTAGGAACACTGTGGTAAAATGGGGCAATGCAGTGAGATGCTGCAGCCTGTATCTTTTCCTAGAATCTTTTTACTTGGTGGTATTTGGAACTAGGCTGCCCTGCAGGAAGCCGAAGACACGCCCACTGTGGGTATGTGCGCTATCTTTTATGGGAATATGCTTTGCTTTTTAACTGGAGCTGCTACTATAAATGATCATTTTCAACAATGAACTTTTAAAAAAAAGCCCCAAACTGTGGAATGTGTCTTGGGTGTTCTACAGTAGATCACTTGTTTTCGATTACGAGGCTCACTGTTTAGGGTTGCATTTGTTAATGTGCAACTCAGACTTCTTTGATGAAAAGGTGGTTCATGGCTAGCAGATGGGGCTCTGAGCAGGTCTTCCGGAACATTCCTTTCCTTGCCCCTGACCTTCAGGCCACAGCACATCGGTCTTTATGTGGCAGCATCCTATGCTGACCTTTAGGTCTGTATACATAGACCTACACCCTAAACCTGGCACAAAAGACTAGTCCACAAAAGTGTAGGGAGTGTCATGCTTTAACAGAGACCAGGTCACGTGTCCACTGTCATCAAAGCTACATTCGTGGAAGCCTTTTGGTTGGCAGTGGATGTGTAATGAGGATGGAATCCCGTCCTCAGCATACCTCCTTCTATGGCTGTTTCCTCTCTCAGTGGATAGCGGGACAGCCTGTCTTCCTCTGAAGGGAGACTTTGGGGTCAGGTACTCATCAAACCATACTTGACTCTGGCATCTCAACATAAGGAATCTTCTCTTTGACTTTGTCAAGTTTGTCTTGACTCATCTTGAGCCAACTGTGGTGTTTGAAACAGGATCTGGCTGGCCTGGCCTTCAGTTTACAGAGATCTGCCTCAAGGGTTGGGAATAAGTGCTTCCATCACCGTGCCAACCCAGCCAGTTAATGTGTTTTTTAAGCAAAAAGCACAAAATAGCATGAGTGACATAACTCAATGGATAAAGGTACTTCCCACCAAGCCTGATGTCCTGAGTCCAATTCCAGCTCCTTTAAGTTGTCCGCTGGCCTCCACATGCCCACTCACAATAAACAAGAAAATGAACAAATGTTTTTAAAGACGTAAAACAGTGGGCTGAGCATCAGGTTTGGCTGCTGAACTGTGGATTATGCTTCCTAATAATGCCCCCTTTCTTCAGAGAGGACTTGGACTTCAGGACTTGGTTGCTTGTGCTGTGTGCTGTTTGGTTGACCCCTTAATCCTCTCCCTCATTTGACTTGACAAAGTTATGGAGATTTCCAGAAATGCAATATCTAGCCTCTTATTGGAGAGATTTGTTTCATTTAAATGAATACTTTGTGAATACTTCCTTGCTAATTTCAAAAGCAGCTCCCAGATCCCCAAAACAGCTCGGGGGCGGGGATTGGTGGAAATGCAGAATTTTCTCTTTTCCAGGATGCGCTGGCCCAAGTGCCCTTGTACAAGACCGTTTTGTGACTGGGTTCACCTCCGGGTTTGAAGTGTTATGTTATCACTTCTTTCAGAGCATCCACAGGGATCCATGTGTGACGTGTGAAGTGCGTCCACGCCACTCTTCTGTGTTTTCATCATCCCACGCTAGCTCGTCAGTGTTTGTGCAGGGACTTGGTCAGACAGTCCCTTCACCTAGGCATTATGCTGTCCCCTGAGTTATGCAGGTGACATGGTTAAACATCCTGTGCCTGGGCAGGATCACTCTGCAGTTTTCAGACCCTCACTTCAAAGGGAGTTCCAGAACAGATTGGTGTCCTCAAAGCAGCTAAGACTTGGGCTGTGCACTATGGATCATATCGGTTTCCTTTATTTCTAGATTTCATGTAGGTCTGCCTATTGGGCATAAACTAACAAATTATGTATTGCTTTTAATCTTATTTTAAATGACTTATTTTATACTCAGTGTCTTACTGTACTGTACTTATGTAATCACATTTACATAAATAGCTTTATTTCATAGTTAGACAGTTTTAAGATTCACATGCCTCCTGTGACCTATAAACCTCACCCACTTCATCAAGCCTACCATAATAGAATTTTGCTGGAGGAGTAGAAGCCGTGTCAGCCAGCTGCCAACTCTTAGACTCCTCTCTACAGGAGCTATAAGGTGTCACATGAGGCAAGATTGAGTTTAGAGTGAAACTTGAAACCCGTCCCGAGATTGGGGGCTCACTTGTTCTGTGTGTGTTTCTAATAACTGAAGGGGATTTCTGCTCAGTATGTGTGCATGGCAATTGTGGGCAGAAATACCGATACAGTGAGCTGTAGGCCAGGATTATTCCTGTCCAGTACCATGGCTGCTTTATGTTTCTGCTCAGAATTATTTCTTCTACCAGCTTTACTGATGGGTCTGTTTCTTTCTCACCAGCCTTTGGAAATGCCAAGACTGTAAGGAATGACAATTCCTCGAGATTTGTAAGTATTTGTATAAGCTTAAGTGCTAACGATAATATTTAGTGCATGCATGTTTAAACAAGCAGATGTTTAGTGTTTTTTAAGACACACATTTTTAAGGTCAGAAGGGGGCCATCCCAAGTGGAGACCTGCTGGAATTTCTATAAGTGTTCTTTCTTTGTTTATTTACTTTGCTTCCTGACATTTTTCAGTGTTCCTTGGAGTGGCAAGCTATTTTTTATCACGTGTTTTTCTTCTCATATTCAGTCATAAAATTACATAAGCTCAAATCAGACTATTGAGAATCATTTTTTTACTCGTCTGAAGCTTGGAATTTAGAAGTCAGAATTAAGCATCTGGAATTCAGCTGGGCAGTGGTGCGTTCCTTTAACCCCAGCATTTAGGAGGCAGAGGCGGGAGGGTTCCTGAGTTTGAAGACAATCTGGTCTACGGAGTGAATTCCAGGATAGCCAGAGGTACACAGAGAAAACCTGTCTTGGAAAAACCAACCAAACAAACAGATGAACAGAAAGAATCAGAAATTCAGTTAAAAAAAAGAAAGATCAGATGAGTGTCAAGTTTGCATACTCTGTTGCTATGATCTTACTCAGAAATGACGTATTTTAAAACTCCCTGGAGGTAAAGTAACGAGGATTGGTAAATGTAAGGGTCTGAGTGACTAAATGCTGTATCTAATTAATGTCTTGCCTTGATTGAGCCTGAAACAGCACTTCTAATCGAGGCTGACCCTTGCTGCTGTCCGAGCCTTCTCCCTCTGTGCCTGCATGCTGGCACATTTCCTTCTCTCCAGCTCCCCTCCAGCCTCTGTTCTTCTCAAAGATGCAGACACTACCTCAGGAGCAGATGCATCCAGCTCACAGTGCTCTTGCTCTGTGTAGTGCTAGGGACAACATATGTGCTAAGCTATACCCTCTGGCACCCCACTACTGCCCTCCCTTCCTCCATTTGCAACTTTTGGCTCCAGGGCCTTGGTAAGTTCCTCAGGCTGGCCTCGAACTCATTTTCATTTAGTGGCTCAGGGAAGCCTTGAACTCTCTGCTTTCTGATGCAGCAGCATCCTGAGTAGATGGGGTTGAACATCTGTGCCATTTGACCTGGCTCCATGATAGTATTTTGAGATTGTTTTTTTTCTTCTGTTTAACAAAAACAAAACAAGCAAAAACATCAACAAAAAACAAACAAGCAAAATATTATTTACTTTCTGAGCCACTTTTTTCCCTCATTGCCTGTCCCGTGGGATTACTATGGTAATCTTTGCTGCCTCTCTCACAGAGATTCTCCCGTGCCCACGTGTTAGATGCCTGTTGGCCCTCTCCTTAGGCAGGTTATTCAGAGTGTAAAGAAAGAAATGATCTCAGATGGAGGGAGTTTTTGTAGCTTAGAAACTAGAAGGCTAAGTAAGTTCCTAAACCCAAGGCTATGAATTTTTCCATCGGATTAGCCTGTTACCTTCTTATAACCAGTTTGATCCAGGCCTTTTCTTGTTTATAACATAGATAATCCCATTGCATAAATAGAGTTTGAAGTGAGGTAATTATAATGATCAAGCTTTGTTATGTGATGGAAATTTAATTTTGTTTGCAATCTGTGCAATGCACTTTTGAAGATATCTACAAATATATGTGAGCATGGCAATACAAAGGCAAAAAACTGTATTGCTTAGAAGGTCATCACAGTGGTGTTTAAGATCCGGTGGGCGGCTGGGCAGACTATTTAGCTTATTAAATAGTGTCAGAGAAATCCTCTTATAGCTTGGCTATTAGGATATGAGATTAACACTTGATTATAGGCTAAATCATTTCATGCCCAGCTTCTAGTAATTTCTCTGCTTTGTGGTCTATGACTTGATTACTCTAAACACGTCTTAGAATTTTATAATTGGACTCTGTGCTATCTTGTATGTAATTGTGTTGTTGTTTGCCAATAGCCTTGACTGTGTTTGATTAATCTAGAATAAATTTGTTGATCATTGAGAAATCTGAGAGTCTTTTGTGCTGTAGTTAAGACACTTGGATCATAGCTGACGCTTGTAACCAGTGTGTTTGAGGACGTACCTCACAGTGTCACCCATATGCCACTGTGTATTTCTAGTTTGACATATGGAACTTTCTTTTCCTTTTAAGGATGAGACTCGGTATTTTAGGGCTTTATTAGTGTCCTTGCTTAAGCAGTGCATGAGTATATGCTGTGTGCAGACCCATAAGTTAGGTGCTGGAGGGGAAGGAAACACTCGTACCCTTGGGAAGTGTTTTGCCTGACCTCTTATTCAATAAGAGTATTTTGAGACAGAGTTTCTCTGTGTAGCCCTGGCTGTCCTGGAACTTGCTTTGTAGATGAGGCTGAATTCGAACTCACAGAGATCCACCTGCCTCTGCCTCCCAAGTGCTGGGACTCCTCACTCTGCTCCTTTAATGAGAATTTAAAAATGTACAGGTTGGTTTCTATGTTTTAATGTAAGTATAGGTTTCCTTACACCTCCTTGCAACCTGTGGCCTTTCTTTCTAGTAGCCGGAGTGATCTTTACAGACATGTTCCATCAAGTCTCTGTGGTGCCCCTTTGCTCTGGCAGTGCAAGCTTTTCAGCAGCTTCCAGGGCCTGTCTTGCTGAAGCACGGTCTCTGCCTCTTAGTCCCCCTCACTCTGCTTCAGCTTCTCACACCTTTGTGTCTGTCTAGCATCCAAATGCTTCTCAGCAGTTGTCTCCCTCGTGTGCTGGGTGCTCTGTAGACCCTCATGCTCTGGGTGCTTTGTAGACCTGTACATGCTAGGTGTTCTGTAGACCTGTATGTGCTAGGTGCTCTGTAGACCCTCATGTGCTGGGTGCTCTGTAGACCCTCATGTGCTGGGTGCTCTGTCAACCTGCATGTGCTAGGTGCTCTGTAGACCCTCGTGTGCTGGGTGCTCTGTAGACCCTCATGTGCTGGGTGCTCTGTAGACCTGCATGTGCTGGGTGCTCTGTAGACCTGCATGTGCTGGGTGCTCTATAGACCTGTACGTGCTGGGTGCTCTGTAGACCCTCGTGTGCTGGGTGCTCTGTAGACCTGCATGTGCTAGGTGCTCTGTAGACCTGCATGTGCTGGGTGCTCTGTAGACCTGCATGTGCTGGGTGCTCTGTAGACCTGCATATGCTGGGTGCTCTGTAGACCTGTACGTGGTGGGTGCTCTGTAGACCTGTACGTGGTGGGTGCTCTGTAGACCTGTATGTGGTGGGTGCTCTGTAGACCTGTACATGCTGGGTGCTCTGTAGATCTGCATGTGCTGGGTGCTCTGTAGACCTGTATGTGCTGGGTGGCATTTTGAATTATTTTTGTCTCTCTTCAAATGTTCCCTTGATAGTATCTTTTATACACTCTGACATCATCTTGCCTAAGATATTTATTACTCCTTGGAGTTCCTGTATCAGATTACTTTGTCATCACTGATTAGATATTCTTCTAAGTGCCATGGGAAGAAGTACTCTGGCTTCCTTGATTATCTTTCAGACTCTTAATAGTTAGAAGAGCACATGGTGCCACAGTAGACACTCAGAAAACAATTTATGAATGCTTCTTTTTAAGAAGCTTATGGGCCAGTTAGAGAAGTTGGCCCTATCTTATGACACAGTACATACTTTTTTAAGTTCTTCAGGAAGTTATGTGACAGAAGTTTTATGAATTTTAGAGATGATCCTGGGGTAAAAGGACTCAAAAACCATAAATGGGTCAGTCAGCTGGAGGTCAGGAAGGATGGGCCTGACATCATGAGGAAGCCTGGGCCTGTGGGGTTTGTTGCTGGACCTATGAGTACACAGAAGTTTAAAGACCAAAGGCTAGAAAAATGGGCCAGGATTCTAACTGGAAAATGCTGACTGTCAAGTTACAGTCCCTACACATTGTTTGCAGATGGTAGGAAGTTTCAGGTTATTTCTAAGTAGACTAGTAACATACTCAGAGCCAAGCATGAGACAGCTCCAAGGATGTGGCTGCTACATAGTATTAGGGCCACTCCTTCAGCAAGGACATTCTCACAACTGTCCATGGCTCACTGGATGTTGGCTTCCTATTCCAGAGAAGTCATCATCACCCTTGTCCAGGCCCTCAAACTCAGCTAAATCTGCACCTAGCATCTTGCCTATGTATGTGCTTCTATATACACCTGTAATAATTACTTCCTTTCTCCCCCCCCCCCCCCCATCTGTCCAAATACCTTACAAAGCCAGCTTAGGAAGGATTTATTTTGACTTATAATTTAAGGAGAAACATCTATCATTGGTGCTAGGACAGTCCCTAATACTATGCCATCCATCCATCCGTTGATTGGTCCCTAGGTCTGAAAGGTTCTACACCCTTTCCAAACAGCGCTACCAGCTGGCACCAAATATTCAAACAGCGAGCCAGTGGGGAACATTGAATATTTCACATTCAGGAGGTAGCACCTGCTCTCTGGATCTTCTGACCTGCCGACCCAGGGACTCCTGTTGAAATTATTTCCTGGCTTTCTCTCTAGTTTTTTTCCTCCTCTCCAGCTGCTCTGTTCCCCTGTCCCTGCTGTTTTGGAGGATCTCTCAGGCAAGCCCAAGCCTGTCCTGCGACTGGCTAGCCCTCCATTTATACTCCTCTTTTTGTTGCTCCTACCGGAAGCAAGCTCTCAACACGTTCTCCCTATTCCGTGCAGCCAGTCGATGCCCAGATCTTTTGATAGCCGCAGCGTCTGACCCTGCCTCTTTCCAGTCTGATGCACACTAGTCAGGTGATCTTTGTAAAGTGGCAAATCTGATCATGCCCCCTTATTTAGGAGCATTCAGTAACAATGGCTCACGTCAGGAAATTGTCACCAAGTCACATTGCTCTGGCTTTGGTCTCCAGCCTGACTGTCCCTCACTGCCCTAACAGGAGTTGGTTCTTACCCCCTTTCCCGCTCCCCCACCTCCTGTCTGCCTGGCTTCCTGGACTTTCATTTGCTGTGAGCTCATGATCTCTTCTCCTCTTGTCCTTACTTCTTGCCTAGCCATAAACACCCTTGAGCCGCGGTAAGCGTGTCTCTCCACTGCCATGGCCTGTTCACCAGGCTGTGAGCTTCTTCCCACCGGCGGCTGTGTCCAGTTTTTCCCTGGGCCTTTTTCAGCCTAGAAGAAGTGATTTGGAGACATTTGTTTGATGCATAAGTGGAGATTTAAAAGGGTAGATGGCGGTGGAAGAGGGGCTGGTGAGGGAGGGAGCGTCTGTAAGCTAATACAAAGTCACAAATGGCGTTTTCGACCATATGCCATGTGCCCATGTTTTTGTTTCCTTCCTATCACACTTTTAACATTCATGTAATTCTTAGAGAAAATTATATACAGAGCAGCTATCTGATTAAGGTAGGACATGAAACAAAGCAAAAACAATTTACTTATTAAATAAACATACTCTTTTCCAAACACTAAGTGGATGATGTCATGGTTAGTCTGCTCTTCTTGTCTCTTTATCAAGGCAGTTGGGAGACTGGCTGTGAAATTCACTATATCTCACTCCGTGTGTCTTAAGAGCGAACCTGGGCTTTATATATTATATTTGACCTATAATCTAGGTCAAATGCCACTAAAAGGAATAAGTAGTCTTTGATTCTGAGCTGTGATGCCACATCATTGTGTTTTGATTTGAGAAGATAGGAACATGGAGTGCTTCACTCACTGCCTGATAGGGAGTTTGTAACGATGGCTTTGCCTATAAAATTAAATAACTTACCTTACTAATCAGTTTATGCCAAGACTACTACCTTGTTCTTTGTTTTTAGTCTCTATTTGAGACTGTATACCCTCCAGGAAGTTTGAAAAATACCTGAAATTGTGCGTGTGTGTATGTGTTTCTGCATAAATGCACGCTTGTGAGCAACGATCTGTTTCTAAATTAGCTACCAGCTAGATAGGGTCTATGTAATGGGTATGCAGTGTAAATTATTCATAGAGGCATGTTGTTTTGCGTTGTGGGTAAATGAAATGCCTTTCCTGATTCCATGAAAACAAAGGACTGAAAATGAGTTAGCATGCTGTTTTCTAAAGAACACAGGCTGTTCTGAGATGAACTTACAGAGTCTCTCTTTGACAGGGCAAATATATGGATATTGAGTTTGACTTTAAAGGCGATCCGCTGGGAGGAGTGATTAGCAACTGTGAGTATTTACTTGACCCTTTGTAAGCCAATTGAAAGTAAGAAAACAAGGATCTTTAGATGGTGGAATATTTTAATCCTGTGGTCGAAGGGGTGGGAAGAGAAGCATTTACTCTTCGGAATGCTTGACCATTGCAGTCCAGATTGTTTATAATGTAAATAATATATATGTATATTCACATGTATGTATACATTGTATTCATGTGTACTTTTTGTTTTGATTTTGGGTTTTTGAGACAGAATTCTACTGTCTCATCCAAACAGGTATTATTACATACCTGGCTAAGAATTGTTAACGGTCAGTTTATTGTTACCTTTGGAAAACTGTCTGGAAACCTGATGAAATACTTGAACTTTATATCTATACTTTGTATTGATCTTTAAGCCAGTCTAACAAAATATATTCTGTGATTAAAGATAAAACCTAAGGAATTTATGAATGAATCTTGTGATGCTGTGATAGAAGCCAGAGCCTTACACATACGGGGCAAGTGCACTGAGCTTTACTTTAGCCCTAAAGTATAAACACTTGATTTTACGTTGATAACTTTTTATAGGAAGCATTTGTCCAGTACAGTGTGTAGGCCTATGCTTCAAATGTTATTTTGAGAATTGTGGCTTCTTTTCTAGGATATCTAAGACTCTTTAGTCTTCTGAGTATGGCCCGAGTCAGGAAATGGACAGGACTGGGTAAGGGCAGCTGAGTAGCTCCAGGTCTAGGATCGGTGTAGCAAACCACACCAGCTTGCCTGGCTTTGTTGCCCTCATGGTCTGGAGCTAGGGAGCCACAGCACTCCCTAATGGTTCTTTCTCCTTTGGTTTCAGGTTTCATTTGTTTGGAAATTCATTATAACGCAGTGATTTATGTGCCGCCCCCCCCCCAGCTGTTATCTTGAGTGTTCTGGGTTTTAAGATAGCGGGACCAGACCTCCCAGTGCCTGATCACCCCAGAGAGTTGTAGGGATTGTTAGAAAGAGCATCAGTAAATCTAGACTAGATAAGAAAACAGCAGCACTGTAGAAAGTGTTCAGAACACCTTTATCGGTTTGTGGCAGTAACAACATTCTTTTTTCTTTTTCTTACAAAGATTTTTAAAAGTTTAAAATTATGTCTATATGTATGTTTATGCATGCAAGTGCAATGCTGGTGGAGGCCAGAAGAGTGTGTTAGATCTCCTACAGTTGGAGTTACAGGTGGCTATGCGCTGCCTACCGTGGGTGCTGGGAAATTATCTTGTGTCCTCCAAAAGAACATCAGCATGGCATTCTCAACCACCTAGCCGTCACTCCATTTCCAGCATTTCTTTGTCAAGAGATCTGTGATTTAAAAAATGGGGGAAATGGAAGGATCTGGTGAAAGTGATGGGTACCAAGAACCCTGGAGCCACAAGGGGTCTGTGCGCTCTTCCTGATGAGCCACACGGTCAGAAGAATGCTGTGCAGAGTGGTGGTATGAGTTATTTGAGCATACTGTCTAGTCCAAATTGTGGGGTGTGCCTGCGGGGGGGGGGGGGAGAATGAGAACACGCACATATGCTTATAGGTGTTTGTAAATGTGTGGAAGTCAGTATCATCTACATTTTCTGTCTACCTTGTTTTTTGAGATGAGCTCTCTCACTGAACCTGGAATTAGATCTGGCTTGACCACGAGTTAGCACACCCCAAAGTTCTTCATGTCTCTGTTTCCCCAGTGCTGTTACAGGCCCAGATTTTTACATGAGCCCAGGGATCTGAACTTACGTTGCCTGAACAAGCATTTTATAACTGAGCCATCTCTCAGCCCCCAAGTAGCTGAATTTTAAAATGAAACCTTCATCACTGTTCACAGATAGGGCTAACGTTTTCTCCTCTTTGAAATAATGGAGTGATGAGGTGAACCCTGTAGTTCTTCCCATGCCAGCGTTTTGCATTCTTTAATGACTCGACTTTTCATTTTGGTTTGCCTGACTTTGTAGTTTTATGTGCTGCTCATTGTGATTACATATATTTGTAAGAATGTATCATCATGGGGGAAATACCTTGAAGGGAAAGCTTTAATATGAAATGAAATTGGATAGGATACTGCAATTTAGGTTATGCGATTTCATATGCCAAATATGGTGGCAGAAGCACTCATGCAGCATGCATATGATGCAACCAGAAGCAAATGACTGCCCCTATTAGCCCGCCCTAGGCAGACTTTCTGCAGTAGGTGGCAGCTGATGACATCTGTCTAGGAAAGAGGTGACTCGAGTTTAAGACCACCATTTTCAGGAACAGTTGATTGTAATTTGGCAAGCTATCTATAAACCTTTAGTACTTTCTTTTAAAAAGGCGAATTAACTCTAGTTATTGGATTATTAATGCCAGTTATTACAGTAACTAGTTATTACATTAGATGGTAGATTAGGTTCATTCCTTTATTACAGAACTTGCAGCTGAGCATTCTGGAATAATTTAATCAATATTGTTCTTGAAGATTATATAAGATAATTAGGAGTTACCTCATTATAAGTATGAGAAAATAACTTTGGATTTAAATTTTAAGTTCAAGTTTTAAACAGAAATGTCTTCCTGACATAAGACTCAGAAGAGCCTGACAGTATCCATGGTAAATAAATACTAAACACTCATTTCCATGAAGTTAATATGTCTGTGTGAATGAATTTCATATGGTCTTGGTTACCATTTGTTCCCACAAGAAAATTATATTGAAATTTGTGAAGTGGGAACACCCTTGTACTTAAGACTATCCTTTGCTTTAGAGAGGAAAGGCACACATTAGTGGTGGGGCAGGAAATCTCACCCCACATAGACAGAGCTGACTCATGGTGGTCATGGGAGCTTTCCAGGCTTGCTCCAATGCATGGAAAGCAATGGGTGAATGAATCCCCGGGGGTTTTCACCAGACCATGACAAGTTAGCTTCTTGCAGGCTGGAAAAGAACATGGACTTTGCTTTTTTTTTTTTTTTTTTTTTTTTTTTTTTTTTTTTTTTTTGTAGAAAGTATACATTGCTTCCTTTCCCAGCAGCCACTAGGAAAAGCACAAAGTGTTACTGACTAAAATGATTACCCTGAGAAGTGCAAGAACCCTCTAGACAGTTGTATACCCAGGGAATGGAAAGCAAAGACCATCAACTCATCTGACTTTTCCTAAAAGAGGTATGCAGTAAAATCTTAGTCTGGAACACACTCGAAAGTTACAGATCCCTGAGGGCAGTGTCTTTAGAAAGAACGTGTAATTAAAATGGGAGGCAGAAAATACTTCTTTAGTAGAGAAGATAAAACAAGAAAGAATATGCAGATGTCTCACTGACCTGGAGTGAGTGGCCTTTCTCCTAGTTGGTAAAGGCTTGTTAGTTACATACTAGTCAAGTGCTTGAAGATTTTTTTAGGTGTGAAACTGCCCAATTTGGTTTATTCTCAAGGAAACTGACTTAATTTGTTTCTTAGTACCATATGCATGAGATGGATTTGGAGAACCCTGTAGGACAGTGGTTCTCAACCTTCCTAACGCTGTGACCTTTTAATACAGTTCCTCATGTTGTGGTGACCCCCAACTATAAGATTATTTTTGTTGCTACTTCATAACTGTAACTTTTCTGTTATGAACGTAATGTAAATATTTTAGGACATAGAGGTTTGCCAAGGGGATCCTGACACACAGCAGGTTGAGAATCACTACTGTAGATGAATCTATCTTGATAGTTGGTGAATATCTTCCTGCCAGTAAAAAAATGTCTGCTTTTAATCTGCCCTCTTTAGGATGACAAATCATCAAAAAGTTGGATATAATATCTTGTTTGTAAAACTAGGCTGGATTTTATTCACATTTTGATTTCTCTGTGTGTATATGTGGTGTACATGAACACATGCGTGTGCACACACAGATGGAAACCCAAAGTTGCTGTCAGTAATCATTCTCAATTGTTCATTCTCCTGATTGTGTCTCCCAAGCAGTCTTGCTAATCAGTTTGTCCTGGAGCTTCTACCTTATTAGATATAACTAATTGCAAGCATCTGGCTATGCCCACTGGCTCGTATTTGAGTCGTGGGGATCCAATCTCCACTATTCACAATTTTTAGAGGATAGTGTTGATTTAAAATTTATATCCTAATAGATAAATAAACACACATTCATTTTAGGATTTTCCAGTGAAAATATTGAATTCGGCTGAGTAATTACTAGTTACTGGGTAGTTGGAAGGGAAGTAGGTAATTATCTAAGACGGGAAGAATGGTTAAAATCTTATAATAATGATAGTTACTTATAAATAGGCCCATGCTGTTTGAATTAGCCTTTTGCTGTAATGGTGAGACATAAGTCAATTGGATGCAACTCTGAGATATTTTTTTCCCAATGTTCATCTTTGACCCATCAGAGGGAATGTGTGGGGTTTCTAGGGCAGTCATGGGCTTGCGATATTATCCTGTCCTCACTGGTAAAGCTGAGACAAGGATGATTCTTTGTAGGCATTCATCGAGAACTTGACCACTTCTGTATTCTTTTCTTTTCTTTTCTTTTCTTTTTTTTAAATGTTCTTTATTGACTTAACTGTAGCAACCACTGATGTACTGATGATAATTTAATTTTTTTCCTTTACTCTAAACATCTGATGGTTTGGATGGACTGTTATAAATAAAACTATCACATTCCCCTCCTGTCCATCTGTACAGTGACTGGAAAGGAGAGACAGTAAACACTTCAGTGAAGAAAGGGGCCACCAGGGATAGTTGGAGATGAGAGACCACTGGTGACAGTGTCCACACAGCGTATGCGTTTCTCTTCAGGGATGCTGCTCTTCCTGGGAGAGAGACCATGTATAAAACAAAGCCATTTTTTCCTAGGCCACGTAATCCTTTCATATGCCCCAGGATAACGGGAGTTCTTTCCTTCTTCCCAACATTTTTATTGTTTTTAATCGTTTTAATTCTTCTGCCTGTTTTTAAAAGCCTTTACCTTCCACGAATGTGATCATGGATATTTCATGTCTTTCACAGTTTTCCCAGGAAAGGTGTTTTGAGAGGGGAGCAGGCATATATGTACATGTTATGAATTAGCTGGTAAATGTTCAAAAGTGGAAATCTGGTTATTTTTGTCGGTTTTCAGTTGGTGATAGCCTGTGAGGTAGGCGGGCAGATTCTGGTTTCAATGTTTCTTGGTCCCCATTGCTCTCCTGTGGCCCTAATAAGTTTATCTCTTTATAACGTAAATTTATGTATCTTAAGATACAGTTGCATTGGGGTATCTGGAGATTCTCACGTGCTCATCTGTACCAAGGATCTAGCAGCTAGTCATAACTCTTGTAAATCTCCCTACCGGAGGCGGAGGCCCAGCTAGTACTGCAGAGGCTGCAGGCAGAAGAATGTGCCCTCGTTCTGTCTGCACTTCATTCAGGGCACATTTAAGTAAATTAACATGGTCAGGTGAGAAGTCCCCGCAGTGAACAGAGTTTATAGTCTCTTCTTTGAGTAATTATCTGATACGGCTTCATGCTGTTTGATTATATCGGCACATGCACATTTAGCACAAAACACCAACAGGGAACAGTTTCAAGCATTAGTGAATTATTTGGGGCAAACATCTCCTCTAATTACTTTTCTACCTGGAAGTTTATGACTTACATGAAAAGTCATAAAGAACTTGAAATAGGCTCAGGGGTAATAGAGTAAGCACTGTAAGCTGTAAAACCTTCAACTGCTTTGTAATAAAAGCTTCTTCATTTTGTGAGAGAGTTGCCTAGTGAATTCCTAGATTTCATATAAAGCCTGGCATTTTCCAAAGGCTTTATGGCCCCTTTCCACAGCACACAGCACCTGAGCAACCAAAGCTCTGAGTTCACACTTCTGTCATTTTGAAGTGAGTCTCATTTTCTCTACTATAAAGTGGAGGTGACGGAGTGGACGTCAGACGTGAAATGGAAAGGACTTTGGAGCTCTGCCTCTGTGTCCGTTTTGCACCTTTCCTTTTAAGCATGCGTGCCACGAGTCATGTTTGGATATGGTTATTATTACTGACCATATCAGTGTATTCATGAGTCAAGAAGTCATTCAGTCAACAGTCTTTGCCACCTTCTTGGTGGTAACTGCAGTGAATTCCACAGTCTGACAGCCATCTTCCATTGTCTGAACGTTTTCAAAAGGGCCCAGTGCCGGCTACGTAGCGTGTTGTAGTTTCACAGAAGAACCAACGAGTCACATGCTTTCTGAAGGTATGATTTTATGTCTTGAAGCACGGGATATGATTATGTAAGTGATGCCAAGGACATTTGTCTCCATGACTAAGGTGCTACTGTTGCTGTTAAGAGCAGCAGACTTGGGAGGTATCCAGTGCTTATGGGGTGTGGCAACGCTTTAAGGGATCCGAGAAAGCCTAGATTTTTAGTTACTCTGCCTTCCTCACTCCACTTTCTCGGTCATGAGCTATCGCATAAACTCTACTTGGTCTTATAATGAAAACCTGGAGCCAGATATTGGAGAAAAGCTGAAGGGTTAGAGAGCTAGAGAAAGAAGCCGCAGCCACTTCTCACTCCCCAGTCTGAATGTCTCTGAGTCCTCAGTCAAAAGGGAAGGGCCCGACTCTGTCACCTCAGGCCTTATCACTTCTTGGTTCAACTTTCCTAGTGCTGGGATTAAAGGTGTGTGCCACTGCCTGACTCTGTTTGGCCTTGAACTCACACAGATTCAAATGGATGTCTTCCTCCCGAGCCATGGGATTAAAGGTGTGGGTCACATTCCTGGCTAAATCTGTGTATAGTTATGTCTGATTTTCAGCAAACCTTATTAGCCATACAATATATCACCACAATGGGCAATTTGTCATTTCTTTTGTGTGTGTGTGTGTGGTGGGGGCGTGCATGTGTTGTGGTGTCTGTGTAGAGGTCAGATCTCTCTCCTTTCTTTGAGGCAGGGTATCATAGTCACTGATGCCATACCAGGCAGCTGAACCTTGAGATTTGGGGATTCTCTTCACTTCAGAGATGGAGGGAGCACAAACATGCACTGTCACATCTCGATTTTACTTGGATTCAGGCAATCCAAACTCTGGTCCACATACGCGCTTGGCACATATCCACTGAGTCATCTCTCCAGCTGCCAACTTCCCATCTCACCTGAAAAGATGATTGTGTTGGTTTGTGTGGCACAGTCATTGACATTATCAGCCATGAGGAAGAAAGCCTTCATGTTTGCTGATTCCTGAATAGTTCCTGGTGCTCAGTGGGTGGCGATTCCACTGAAGGAATTTGTCTGTGAATAGACAAAGCAGAATATAGCCCTTGTTTGTATTTCTCATGTAGTCAGTTACTTTCCTCTGGGTGTGGGGGGACTTCCTTTAAGGATTAGCTTTTCTGTGAAGAATCTGACCCTGGGTTCTTTGTTCCCAGAATTGTATGGGAGTGTTAGGGTCTTTTAGAACCTTCACCCCTTGAAGTAAAACCGTTCTGTATTGTTACCTATGTCTTTTTCTGCACTCATGTATATGTGTTAACTGTTGGAAATTTTATTTCTTTAGAGAGGGTGAATATTATACACTCAGCACCTCTGAGTTTTATTGATCTGTGATTTTTATTTTTGCCCCTCTCCTTTTTTAAAAATATGTCTTCTTCATTATTCCTCACCACAGTTTGGGGACATCATGTTCTCCCAAGTCTAGGACAGCTGGAAGAAAAGCATAAAGTACCTGCAATATCTCATTCCTAAAATATTTTGAGCTTAAATATTTTTGGTTTTTTTTCCAGTCAGCTTTATATAGGTCTTCCTTCCCATATCTTCGTTCTTGTATCTAGAACACTCTAGACTTCCCAGTCACCATGACTTAAATTCTTTCCACACTGCACCCTCAAATGCTTTTATAAATCACCACAAATGCAAATGAAAAGCATCAGTGGATGTTCCTCAGGAGTCTCCATGGTTCTTTCTTTTCCACCTCCCCCCCAGTTAGATGACATTTGGGTTTCAGCGTGTTTAGGACTTAGTGTGTCGGTCGGTAATATTAGTAACGAGAAGCAGTGGTTCATAACTTTACAAGGATGCATTTAAAATTAGCTTTTGCCAGCAGAGCTCAGAGGCTCTTGTGTGTCTGGTGGGGGGTTAGTTAGCAAGATTCTGGGGAGGAGGAAATGGCTCTCTGTAGCTGGTCACGGTGACCTCTCTGGTTTCTTCGTTAGGTTTTCATTTCTGGGTAAAAGTGTGAAACCTTGAGACCTTAAGTTTAAAAGTTATCTGAAGTCTGTGAATGTATAACACAAAATCCTAAAACCTTGATGTTCTAGAAAGGTGGAGGGCATGTGTGGGGCCTCAGAATCTTGCCTTATAGATCGTCTGATTTGAAATCTGGGCTCTCCAGGTATCACTACCTGTGTGCTCAGCTGTGTGATGATACTAAAACAAGACACTGCCCAAGAAGTCCCCACACAGGACCCGCAGCCTGTTTCCTAGTGTTATAATTATTATGTAGACTCTGAATGGGTATATTTCAATAATTTCATTTGTAACATTACGTTTTAAGACTTTACTGTGACCATCAGAAACTTAAGGGGAACAGATTCAAGAACTATTACCTTGAATGGATTCCTTAGAAGTAACTGCTTAAGTGGGTGATTTTAGTTGAATTGTGCTTCTGTTTCAAAGCAAACCTGAAAATATCACTTCTTCCATTGTTTTATTTTACTAGTTACAATTAATAAAAGAAAAGGCCAGTATGATATATTTGAAGGCAGAATGAATTCTATGACGGTTTAATTATCTTTGTTTTCTTTTTAGATCTTTTAGAGAAATCTCGTGTTGTTAAGCAGCCGAGAGGCGAAAGAAACTTCCATGTGTTCTACCAGCTGCTCTCGGGGGCCTCTGAGGAGCTGCTCGGTAAGTTCGTGTTCCCTGTTGCTTTGACAGCACTCTCTACAGCCACATCCTCCGTATGTTTTCCATGCTGACATTTTCATTCTATCTTGTTCTGTTTGCTTCTTCCACACCCCATTTCTGCATCTCACAAGGGACCAGGCCTCGGGTATATGAGGGGAGCCTGATGGCAAGAGAAGGGTCCTCACAAATTTAAAAACAAAACAGGACTATACACTTAAGGGCAGAAAGTTGGCCATATGTGATAAAGGTCTACAATTATATAAAAAATTTCTCATTGAGGATATGAAAAACCATGGGGGATGGGATGGGCAAGGTAGCTCAGTGGGTAAAGGCAGTTGCCTCAAAGCCTGATGACCCGAGTTTCACCAACTCTCATGAATTGTCCTGACCTCTACATCCTTGGCGTGTTACAAACGTATCTACATACATCTTTCATACATGTACAGTAAATTAAAAAGTGTAATAAAATTTAAAGTCAGAGGGGAGATATTTGTAGCCATACCAGAGTTAACTTTCAGAGGCTTTAGAAAATGAATATAAGTTCACAAGGAAATTATTCAACAGCTATTGTCTTCATCACCTAACAGCTTAACAGGAAGAGCTCTGGAAAGTCAGTTACACTCCGGGAGATAGACTCAGTTACTTTTCTTATTTCTGTTCCTAAATACATAGGAAGTGGCCACAAAAAACAGGAAGGCTGAGTTGTCTCAGGCTTCAAGGCATACAGGGCTGACAGTGGTAGCAGGTAGTGTTTAAGCTTATAGCAGTGGACCGTGTGACTACTCACATCTGGGCAGAGCAGCACAGCAAGGTGGATACTTGTGTTTATGAGGCTCACCCTGGGCTCCACGGATGGCGTCACCCACATATCCAGCTCTCTGCTAAACCTCTCAAAACATCTAGAGGCGTCTTAGGTGATCCAAATTTAGTTGACAATGGAAATTAACCCTCATCACCATGTTCTCTAATAATCAACAAATACACACTGAATTACCCACTGGGCATATTAGCAAAAGTGCGAGAAGAAAGGCCAAGAGGATTGTTCTGATGTTTAGACGTGCAATCAGTTAATCTACTGAGTGCCTGTGAGTGCCCCAGCATCCTCCAGAGAATCGCAGAATGATCAGTCTGTATCCTGTTTTTTTTCACCTTTTAGGATATAACATAATAATTCATATGTGTCCAAAACTAATTTATACAAGAGATATTTTCCATTCCCTTGTGTTTAGCCATCCTACGTTAGAATGTTTTCCAGCAATAATAAATTGCAGCAGTTACAAAAGTGGGTTTAGGCCAACACTACTATTGATCCTTGTACATTACTTCTATTGTTGACTTGATGCATAATACAAAAGTCATTTTATCGGAAGGTTAAAAATGAAACCAGGAAGAAGAATACATTTACTGAAATAACTTACCAATTTGTGTGCATGACTCAACAGACAGGCTAAAGCTTGGGCGGGATTTCAGCAGATACAACTATCTGAGTCTGGACTCTGCCAAAGTCAACGGTGTGGATGATGCTGCCAACTTCAGAACTGTTAGGGTAAGCAGTGCCTTTGCTATGCTTTAAAAAGGGAAACCCCATCCTGCTTCGCCAGAATCACTTACAAGTCAGGTTTCTCTACATTACAGCGTGTGCTCCTCCAGGTTAGACACATCTAAGAATTTATCGTGTTTTTATTATTTTTATTGGTTTCTCTAGCTCGGCAGTCACTTAAGTCTGTTAAGGGACATGTTTACTGAGCATGCCATTTTACCATTTACAAAAGGAGCCCTCTTCTATTGGCTGGACTGCACACTCAGTGTGTGTTGGAATCCCAAGTATTTTTATAGCCAAAGTTAATTTTCCTGTATGAAAACTGCCCTTGGGTCCTGTTAAGTTGGAAGTGTTTTTAGGCAGAAAATTCTGTTTTTTTAAGCAGATTTGGAAAATGATGTACACATCAGAAGAATCTGAGCTCCTCACTCATTAGAAAAGAAGCCGACTTTTACGTCATTCTCTGTTTTCCGCCTTTATGTGGCTTCCACTTTCAGAATTACTCCCAACATGACATTATGGGAACTGGGATTTACTTCCAAATGAGACAGCTGGGACTGTGGGCAGGACCAAGCTATGAAGGGTCAATGACGATATGGGATTCTTTCCATGTTCTTGCTCCTCATGTATATGTCTACTTGTGTATGTTTGAACATTTCCGTAACGAAAAGTGAACATTGCTCTCACCGCTGTGTAAACTAGGGACACACAGAAGAGAATGATGCCAGCTGTTCTCCGGAAGAAAGCGTTTATCTGTCAGTGTGCCCTGGCATAGAACTGGATAAACACCCGCATATGGAAGCAATAGTCTGGACACGATTTTGTTTAAGACTTGAGTCCAAGGCCAGCTCTGTAACCACTTTGCCCGGCACATAGTTGGCACTCCATGCACATTTGTGAATGAATGAATGTCCCTTGCACCCTTAGGGAACTTCACCTTTGCAAGCCGGTGGTTTTCTCCTCTGTTTCTATTGCTGGAGGTTGTAGAAACATCTTGTTTGGTTTTGTTTCTAGAAGCAGAAGCCCAGTGTGAAAAAAATGACACGTATGGAAACCAGCTGGTGGATTTGAGAGGCAGGGAAGGGGAGGAGGCTCAGCTCCTCTTGTGTACACGGCTCTGCCGTGAGGTGTGCCTGGCATCTGGAAGTCTCTTAAGTCACAGTTTGGAACCACTGAGCTAGATGATTATATTTTGTTGTTGTTATGGGGGGGGGGGTTGATTGGTTTTATTGGGTTTTTTTTGTAATCCCAGAAGTAAATCTGTAAGAGTAGTCATTAAATTTTATTATTTGTTAAAACGAGAAAATAGCAACAAGAAGTACAGTAAGAGATGCAGAACTATAGAAAGAAAACAGGTGCCTCTCTCCTCCAGAACGCCATGCAGATTGTGGGCTTTATGGACCATGAAGCGGAGGCTGTCCTGGAGGTAGTTGCAGCCGTTTTGAAGCTGGGGAACATCGAGTTCAAGCCTGAATCACGAATGAATGGTTTGGATGAAAGTAAAATCAAAGATAAAAATGGTGAGTGGGGAGGAGCAGCGTGGCTTTGAAAGTCTGCCCAGTTTCTAACCTTGAACTTCCCATCGGTTTTCAAAACCTTACCGGTGAAACTAAACCAAAAAATACCGTCATGGTGGGGTTTTTTTGTTTTTTGTTTTTTTGTTTTTTCTTGCCTGTTCTTCATGTGTCTGTGTACAGAGTGTGACGTTATAAGAACAGCCAAGGACTGGGTGATGGTCAGGAATAGCTCACTGTGCCTGTCTTCTCTGCTCCTCAACAGAGTTAAAGGAAATTTGTGAATTGACCGGCATTGATCAGCTGGTTCTAGAAAGAGCATTTAGTTTTCGAACAGTTGAAGCGAAGCAGGAGAAAGTTTCGACCACACTGAACGTGGCCCAGGTGGGTAACCCGTATCACGCCGAAGAAACATTTTCTCCAGTGGTGACGTTTTCATGTGAAATGTTATTTTGCAGACAGTTATCTCACGGTCAGGCTGTACTCCACATATTGTTCTAGGCATTGAGAACGCCAAGGAAAATTAAACAGATAAGGGTTTCCCATCCTTAGCAAGCTGAAAATTGAGGTAGCGGGCGTTGGCTAGTAGTCAATTGACACAGAAAATAATCTATCAGGCGACAGTACTGAGTACAGTGACAGAGAATGAAATAAGGAAGATTGATGTTCATAGGGACAAGAAGAAAGTGAGCTGGGAAGCCCTCAGAGCATCCAGACACGGGTTCGGAGCCCATGTGAAGATCATGGTCAGCCAACCTTGGCTCTGGCTTTAGTCAGGATTCACAGTATGGCTGGAAAGGGGAATCTGAGCCCGGAGAATGTGTGCAGAGAGGTCTCAGACTTGGACACTCATTGAAGTTACCTGCCCGTCTGTCTGCTTGTCTATCGTCTGTCTGTTCTGTGGTCTGGTGTAGAACTAAAGAATTTGGAATTCTGATACAAGCAGAAGTGCACTGCTTCAGGGTGACATTTGAGAGCCATCACATCTGGGCAGCAGCCAGAGGGGTTGTTCTATATGAAGTGAAGCCCGTCAAAAAGCCTGTGTTTCAGAGGCTGTGGAAACATGTGGATTTGGGATCTGTTTTCCTCTTGATTTTTTTTCTCTGCTGAAACCCAGACCCAGTTGCTCTTGTTAGTAAGGTTGTTTGAGTTATCTGTTGTCATTGGGTAAAACTTCCCCACATTTTTTTTAAACGTTTGTCATGAAAGATTTGGTTTGAGCCGCCCAGGCTGGGAGCTCAGCCGGAGACAGCTGCTTCTCCATGTTGCTGGCGTGTCTGGTAGGTTTTCTATATCAGTTGCCCATTTTGTCATCTTTTGCGCATAGTGAAAGGTCCTAGGGACATCTTTATTGCCCTCCTGCTTCATTTTCTTCTGAAGCGTGTAGACTTTTCTGCAGACACGAAAACTAATATTAAGATAATGGAAACAAGGCAGAGGCTGTGGTCCTGTGTCTACCAGATATTCCCTCCTTAGCCTCAAGGGCCCTCAGCAATCCAACCCTACAGATGTGACTTATCTCAATTAGTTACATCAGAGTTGATTTGTACCTGATGTCTTTCCTCGTGCTTGCCCATCATCCATTTGCCGTTGCTCATCCTTCTGCTCGTCTGTGGGGTTCATGTGATTGTACTCTATCCAACGAGGTTTCCCTCATTTCCTGACCTCTTCCTTCTCTGTACTCTGTCTCGTCCCTGTGACTGGGGTCTTTACATTAATGTGTTTTCTGTTCCATCTTGCTTAGTTAGCACTTCCCATCCATCCCAGGTCATGCTCGGTATTAGCTATTTCAGAAGCAGATTCCACCAGGGCCTTTTCCTCCCTGGGCATCGGGTAACTGCCGAAGAGCATAATGTTTTCACAGTATGCTTGGGGTCTGAGGGCATGACCTCAGGGTAGTGACCCTTCAATGGGAATGGGAACCAATGTTCCTGTCCAGTCTGCTTTCTCGATCACTATTGAGCACATGGTTGGATTCCATTCCAGAAATGAGGGTATCAGAATCGCAGTCTCCGGTGCCAGGTACAGCTTCATAGGCAGATTTTATTTGAGCACTAGATAATTTGGCTTTTATTTTAATTGCTTTTAAATTTAGAGTTTGCATGCCTTTAACCTGGAATTCATTCTCCAGCCCTACAGAACCCCACTTCCTGTTCATTTCTGTCACAGTCTAAAAGCATTTGTGAAGCATGAATCTATTTAGTCTTTTCAATAAAAACCCAGAGTCAGATATTAAGGTAAAGGCTGAAAGAAGCAGCCACTAGAGACTTCTTACCTCTCTGCTTCCCCAGACCAAAAGGGGCTGAGATCCTGTCTGCACTTCTAGATTGTGCTGTGCTGAGATTAAAGGCAGGGGCCTCCCAAATGCTGGGGTTAAAGGCAGGGGCCTCCCAAGTGCTGGGATTAAAGGCAGGGGCCTTCCAAGTGCTGGGAGTAAAGGCAGGGGCCTCCCAAGTGCTGGGATTAAAGGCAGGGGCCTCCCAAGTGCTGGGATTAAAGGCAGGGGCCTCCCAAGTGCTGGGAGTAAAGGCAGGGGCCTCCCAAGTGCTGAGATTAAAGGCAGGGGCCTCCCAAGTGCTGGGAGTAAAGGCAGGGGCCTCTACAGTTTGGCTGCTGTGATTAACTAGTGACTAACTCTACTCTCTAATCTCCAGGCAAGCTTTAATTGTCAGAACACAAACAAAATATCACACAACACATTTGAATTTGCACCTTCTGTGCATTTGTTTGAAAGCTGCAAAGAAGCTACTTTACCTTAGGAACTTTTAAGCCAGCGTATTGGAACTTGTCAGCGTCAGTGGGTTCTGCTGCACATCACAAGGGTGCTCTGTTAGGGTGGTGGGGGGCAGCTGGGTGACTTTTAAGGTGAGAAATGATCGTTTGCAAGTAAGAGGTATTTAGAGATTACTTGTATTCACAAGAAGAAAGGGATTAAGAAATGATAATAGTGGATACTAGTCATAGAAATGGACACCTCAGATGCCCTAATGCAGCTGTGTAAGACTCCCCACACTTCCGGGCATTTAAATCATCTACTTTAGGAGCATCAAAACCCACAGAAAGGGTGTTACACAGGGAGATGGACATCTAAGCTCTCCTCTGTCTGTGTCCTCTGTTGTGGTGACATGAATTTCTGCTGTGGAATCTTACTATGACCATAGGCTCTCTACTTTTTCTCTTCCTCCCCTCCCCTCCCCTCCCCTCCCCTCCTTTTTTCTTGCCTTCTTCCCTTCTCATTTCTTTTCCCCTCTTTCCCATCTCTCCAATTTCTAGCAGATTTTCTAGATTTATCCCCTACTCCCTACTTCCACGTTCTCTGCAACCCATGAGAAAGGGGTTTAGTGTTAACTGGGAAGTGTCTAGTAGAGTGAGGGAGATGCTCTCTCTTTTTACCAAGCAAGTGAATGTGAATATTGCTACAGTTCCTTCCTTCCTTCCTTCCTTCCTTCCTTCCTTCCTTCCTTCCTTCCTTCCTTCCTTCCTTCCTTCCTTCCTTCCTTCCTTCCTTCCTTCCTTCCTTCCTTCCCTCCTTCCCTCCCTCCCTCCCTCCCTCCCTCCCTCCCTCCTTCCCTCCCTCCCTCCCTCTTTCCCTCCTTCCTTCCTTCCTTCTTTTTCTTTCTTTCTTGTTTGTTTGCCAAGACAGGGTTTTTCTATATAGCCCTGACTGTACCCTGAAGCTCACTCCGTGGACCAGGCCAGCCTCCAGCTCACCTGCCTCTGCCTCCTGAGGGTTGGGATCAAAGGCGGCAGCACCACCACCCAGCACTCTTTTTATAGCTTCAGTTAAAGACTGGGTTTGTAGCTGGGGGGAGGAAAGGGTTGTTGACTGCTTTATTTGTGTGTATGTGAGTGTGTGTGTGAGAGTGAGTGTGTGTGTGTGTGAGAGTGAGTGTGTGTGTGTGTGTGTGTGTGTGTGGGTGGAGGGTGAATATTGTGTTAAGGATACAGCTTACTCAATTTCCTTCATACAAAAATTTAGTTTAGTTGCTTAATTTCACAGTGGTTCTTCTATAACAGCAGTGTAATAACCTCTTTCTGGAGTGTTTATTTTTATGCTCTTGGTATGCATTCCTGGTTTTTCTTCTGTAACTCTGGAAAAAAAAACTTCTGTAATATTTAGAATTAATTTCCAGGGATGTAAAAATGTAATGCCAGTGAAAAGTTTACCTGATTCTCTTAAAGCTTGACTACTCATCCAGGGTAAAATAAGAATTACCCAAAGAGAAATTTGAAACAAATAGCTTAAATATTTATTTTTTAATTTAAAAGTTTTTTTTTTTCCATTTCACATACCAACCACACTCCCCCCTTCCTCCCTCCTATTCACCCCTCAGGCACCACCACCCCCATCCATCCTCAGAGAGAGTAAGGCTTCCCATGGGGAGTCAACATAGTCTAGCCATTTCAAGCTGAGGCAGGACCAAGCCCCTCCCCTCTGTATCAAGGCTGAGGAAGGTGTCCCCGCTACAGACAATGGGCTCCAAAAAGATAAATCCTGGTCCCATTGCCAGAGGCCCCACAAACTGCCCATGCCACACAACTGTCATCCACATTTAAAGAATCTAGTTTGGTTCTGTGCAGGTTCCCCAACTTATACAGCCACTTTGAAAAATCAGTATGGCAATTTCTCAGAAAACTCAGAATCAATTTACCTCACGATCCAGAAATAGCTCTCTTGGGCATATACCCAAACGATGCACATTCATACCACAAGGGCATTTGCTCAACTATGTCCATGGCAGCATCATTTGTAATAACCAGAACCTGGAAACAACCTAGATGTTTCTCAATTGAAGAATAGATTAAAATAAATAAATAAATAAAAAACTATGTGATACATTTACACAATGGTGTAATCTTGAGTGAGCCTAGATGTTTTAAAAGTATTTTTGTTATTTTGTAGAAATTAAACATTGTAGCAATTGTTAGTGTTAAATTGTTTTTTTCTCTTCTTAATAGGCTTATTATGCCCGTGATGCCCTGGCTAAAAACCTCTACAGCAGGCTGTTTTCATGGCTGGTAAATCGTATCAACGAAAGCATTAAGGTACTGAATCTCTGTAAGGCACCATTTGTAATAAGTAAATGCTATTCACAGTGTAAACATTGAACTAAAGAAACTTAGTTCTACAATCAAAAAGGTGATTCCTTAAGATGGATCAATTTTGAATACGCTGGAATTTGCCAAGGGTTTGTTTCTCTTGCCTTGCCATGTGCTCTGTGTCTTACTAGTGACCAGACTAGTGCGATGGTCTTCTCAGAGCGGCTGTCAACTTTCTGAGCAGTTGCAGGCACGTCACTGAAAAGACTGCCTTTTCTTGTAGGTACTAAATAGTTCTTCATGAAAACGAGGGTATTGGACAAGGACTGTGAAGGCTTTGCTTGATGAGTCTGAGATCCTCTGCTTAGTAATTAAGCCTGAGCGGGGCCAGGGGCCACTCAGTCCTTATTGCTGTGTCTCTGAAGGATTGCACACCGGTACCCTTACCTAAGTTTTAACAGACCTGAATCATTATTCTAGTTCAGAGCACATGTGTAAGTCTGTGCTTCCTGGTTGCTCACAGTGTTATGATGTCTGCATTGACTCACTAACATGAAATATTTTTTTAAGGCACAAACCAAAGTGAGAAAGAAGGTCATGGGTGTTCTGGACATTTACGGCTTTGAAATATTTGAGGTAAGATTTAAAAATAATAATAATAAAAAGTAGAACAATTAGAAATGAAGTCACATTGTATGGTCAATATGTAAATAACTATTATATATTATATATAAAACTATATCAATAAGTATACTTTGAGTCCATAAGTAAGCTCTGTTTAAGTATAGTCACTGTGTGTGCGTGTGTAAGTGCTGAGCTACCACTTGGAGACTTTAGGAAAGTCCATTTTGAAATTTTTACTAGATGATGTGTCTGCCATGTTACATGGCACTGATGCCTGTGCCTGTGTAGCCATTTGTAGGATATTTGAATGAAAAATGAAGCAAAAAAACGCAGAGTTGGGGAAACCAGATGCTTTCATGGCCTAAATAGAGCTGGCTACTTCTGAGTCTCAAGGGTTAGAGTTGGGATTAGATGCCTCCTTCAGTCTTGTTCAGAGGACACCTGCTGTGATTTTGCAGCAGTAAACACCACCACAGAAGTTCAGAATGTGCTTGCTTGCCCCAATTTATATGCTAAACATTATACATTTATGTGGAATTTTCTACATTGGATTTTTAGAAGCAGTTTGGAGTAACGCTCTAGTTTGGTTTAAGGAAATGAATTTATTTACCATCCCCTTCCTTAATTCTCACCCACTGTAATGTTTTATAAACGATAATTAACCTAGCCCTGCCTAGAATGACCTCCCAAAGAATGTACACAGTCCAAAAAATTAAGTTTGTAGTATCACAGGAAAGTCAAACAAACTTTCTCTTGTGCGTGTTGAGATGTCCAGTTAGCTTTGTCCTCTTCAATGTCCTAAAATGTAATTAGCTTTAGAAAACAGGTCCTAACAACCCTCAGCGGAAACAGGGTGTACCTCCCAAGCCACTTAAGACAATCATCGTTTATTTATTGGCTGCCTAACATGAGCTGTGTGCTAGGGGCAAACAGGGCAGAGATTTCCCTGTCTGCTTGGAATTTACCATCTGGTTTAAGGTAGTCAAGGTCTGTTCCTGCTGAAGACAGACACACCCTTTAGGAAGTCAGGAAATCTGACTGAACTGGTTTTTAAGAGCACACTTGCTCCATGCACTGAATTCTTAAACTTGGTCTCCGGCGAAGTATCGTCTAGCAATCCCTTATTTCAGGTGCTTCTCGGTACCCTCTTGCTGGATTTGTCTCCCAGTCCCCAGTCAGTGTGTGCATTATGTTTCTCAATGCTCGCCTTCTGAGGAATGTTTCACTTCAGTACGTCTCAAACTCAGCTACACAGTGAAACCATCTGGGAGCCTTCAGCAATTCCTATGTCCAGGTTGTACTAGCAATCACATCAGAATCGCCAGCTAAGGACCTGGCAGTAAGGTTTCCATGGCTCCCTGGTGACCGTCGAGGTTGAACCCAATGCTCTAGACACAGTCGTCAGTGTGAAGTGAAGCTGCTTAGCACTCCCAGAACTAAACTCTCAGTGCACTCTTTAAACAAAAGTTTCTGCCGAGAGAGTAAATCCAGTAAGTTATATCCACAGCAAATGGTTGAATGGGCACTGTCTTAATTTCTTTTCCTATTGCTGTGGTAAAGTGTCCTGACTAAAGCAACTTAAAGAGAAAAGGTTTATTTGGGTCACAATTTCAGCTTATAGCTCATCATAGCTATGAGGAAGTCAAAGCAGCAGGAGCTGAAGCAGTTGGTCAGAGAACAATGCACACTGATGCTGAGCTTGCTTAAACAGTTCAAAATCCTCTGCCTAGGAAATGCCACCACCCACAGTGGACAGGCCCTCCTGCCTAGGGAATGCCACCACCCACAGTGGACAGGCCCTCCTGCCTAGGGAATGCCACCACCCACAGTGGACAGGCCCTTCCACCCCAGTTAACATAATTATAGTATCTTCCAAAGACAAGCCCACAGGGCAACCTAATATAAACAATCCCTTATTAAACATAACTAACTCAAAAACCAGAAATCCTCTTATGATTAACAGGACAGTAAGATGTGCAATTTTTAAAAATAAGACATTTATATAAAAGACCCCAGTAATTAATAGATGCAGAATGGATGAATGGATTTAAACAACAAGCTGTAAGATGGCTTAGCTGCTTACTGCCAAGAACTGGTAACCAGAATTTTCTTGCAGGCTGCCTGGAACTGGCTCTGTGGACCAGGCTGGTCTTGATTTACAGACTCATACCTGCTTCTGCGTTCCACTCTGCCAATTTGCTTCGTTTTCTATTTCCATTTTTAGTTCCTTGAGAGAAGTAAGATTTGTGCATTATAATTAACGATTCTTTCCACTTTCCTGTCTAAACCTGTTTAATCTCCAGCCATCTTGATTTTAATAATGTGTTTTATTTTATAAACATTCATCTGGAGGCATTTAGAGTGAAAATTTGGCTAGATAACATTAGATACTTTGACCTACTTTTATTCAAAATTGCAAAAATTCCCTTTTTATCTTTCAATAAATTATTTCAGATAGTATCCTACGCTTTCTTGGAGTCTCAGCAGCATTATTACATATGGAAATGTGTTGATCCCAGAAAGCATGGCTAATTAAAAGTTTAACAAGACCACAAGCTGAAGTAGTCAGTGTGTGAAGGGAACATTCAGAGTCCACATCAGTGAAAACGAGTGTTTCTGTATTTTGCACCCAGGTAAAAATAACGGGGTATAAATGAATCTATCTTGGTCCTTCTGTCAGAAGTGACTACCAGGAATAACGGGTTCTGCCCTTTAGAGCACCATGAGTTTAAAAGCAGACAGTAAGGTCCAGAAGGTTTCCTACATTGTGCAGTTCTGCCTTAGTGACACCCCCACCCCCGCCACGCTGTCAGTCGCCACAGAAGCACATTCAGCTGACCTGGTGGAAGCCTTTCTTTTCTGTGGTTCCTCTCTGAATGGAGGGAAAGGGGAGCATTAAGCCTTAGGATGATGACACATGTATTTGCCTGCAGAACAGAGGGTGAATAGGTTTGCCTTGCTGGCTGCATGTGATCTGATGTCAGTTTGGAAAACAGATTAATGGACCATAGATTAAAGAAGGTGACACTGAATTACAGTTCGTAGAGAGAAACATTGTAGCTCTCCATCCTGGTAGAGTAGGAAACCCACTTTCCAAAGGAAAACTGTGTTCAGATACCCCACACAGTTAAGTTTGGACATTGTTTTAATTGAGAATTTGGTCCTTAATTTCTAAAACATTTCTATAATTTGTCCATTAAGGATTAAATCAACTGGCCGGGGGTTGGGGGTGGTGAATATGATTAAAATGCCTTTTATACAAAATCATCGAAGAACTAAAGGGGGAGATAGTGTTATTACTTAAAAATTATATTACATTCAAAAGTTAAGCAATGTGAAATTTTCCTTAGGTCTTATCTGATAGGAAGTTATTAAAACTGGCAATTAGTTTACCTGGAAACTCAATTAAATACTGATACTCACTAGAACATGGAGGCAGCCGTGGCTGGAGCTTCCACGTCCTGTGCAGCTGAAGTGCTCTCACCCAGCAAAGGGCTAGCTGATTTAATGCTTCCTTGTGGAGTAAAAATACAGTGGGTCCCGTGTAACTCACTACAGCTGAAGCAGCTTGACGTGTGTCGGGCAGCTTGCTGTGTCTTTTGGTTATAGAACATGTTTACTAATTGATTCCGGCAGTGCTCAATGCCTCCTGTTCTATTTTGAGAGTCTATCGTTGAGGAAGAAGATGAAGGGGGCTTAAAAAATGGTGACTGAATTATTTGTGGATATGGTGGGTTTTTAAAACTATACCATATTTTTAAAAGTTAAAGTATTTTTAAAAAACTAAAAATAACATTGTTTTTCTTAAAGTTTACCATATTTTATATCTACCTGGAAAAAAAAATGCTATATATTTAAAGGGAATTTTTTAGCTACTTAATTTTGTGAATGTGCAGAAGGATGAATAGTTAATACATTTTGAAGGTTCTTTTTTTTTTCTGATGTTAACTTTGAAAAGTTAGCTAGTGCTTTGGAGCCTGTTTCTTAGCATGGTGGCTTTAAAGAGTGATTATGGCCGAGTACATTACCCTCTTCTATCAAAATGGTGTTATACTAAGGGCTGCCAGAGGCTTTACAAGGATGTCATCACCAGAACTCACTTAACAGCAGTGCTGTGTCAATCCCAGGGTTTTTAAGATGCTGTGGCTTTATCTAAAAATGAGATACTTTATTTGATATGCCTTTATTGTGAATAAGTATGACACCCTTATCTAATACATTACATCTAAATGCCAAACGTTTGGCCTCAGATAGAAGGGCAGACCTGTAAAAACAAAAACAAAAATGACAGTGTGTAAAATTAGTGGCACTTTTTGCTTGATCAAATCATAGTCTTTGTGTTTGAGCTGCCCGGTTTCCAGAACATAATGTTCACTTGCAAAATACACCATCTCCCATCGTTCATACGTGGGGTATGAAGTTATCTCTTATATTTACCTCTTCTTAATTATAGTATTTATTTTTATAAGGAGTATAACTTTTAAATAAGAACATAGCTACCTTTAGAAGTGTAAGATTTCCTTAACTGCCTCTGTGCAAAGAAGAATGTCAACATGTCCATATCTCTGGTCCTTCAAAGTCATGCCTTGTGCAGGAGGCATGGCTGGTACTTGGGAGTAGAAAGTAGGTCAGACGAGGGCTGGGAGCACGTTCGGCTACCTCAGAGTCCAGAAGACCTTTTTAAGAGGCCCTAGGGTTTAAAGCATTAGGGTGCTTGCTATCCCTGTGTGCAGTTGGCACACACTGTGAGGGAGCATAGACCCTGCCACACCCTCTTCCCTCTGTCCGCCATCTGTCTGGTTGGGGCAGAGGATGTTCTGAGCATTACTGCAGGGGATCATTCAATAAAAATCTCAGTGTGCTTGTTTGGATCCTTTCTGGATGTTTAAGCTTTACTTCTCAGATTGTGTGAACAAATGTTGGTAAAACAGAGAAGGGCTTACGTTTGGAGGCAGCTCCTTCCCTGGAGACTTGATTCAGGATGTGGCTGTAGTGTGTTGGTTGCTCACTGTTTTTGCCATGTAAGAGTAACTAATGGATGCTTGTCGGGGTCATTCAGATTCTAGGATGATTTCTAGACTTGCTCTAGAAATTTTATAAACATTTTATAAAGGGGAGGGAAACCCACATTTGAAAACCTTACATTAATTTAACCTGTAGCAGTGGAGACATGTCTTAGAATGGTGCACATTAGAATTACTTTGCTACTAGCCCCCACATACACCCCCCCCCTTTACTTTCCCTGTGGGCTTTTAGTTAAAATTTTTAGTGTTAGTTTTAATTATGTTCAAAAAGTTCTGTTTCTTTCCAAATTTGGACAATGTCAGTCACTTAAATTTACACCTCAAGATATATTCATTAAAAGCCTTCAGTTTGGACAGTAATTGTTGCGGGGTATGTAGAATATATTTGCAATAGATGCTGATTTCAGTGTGGGGGCTAAGTTAATTCTGCACTGACAGTTGGGTATTCTGGTTGGGTTTGGGGACTGGGAGGGGCTATGGGGACTGGGAGGGGCTATGGGGACTGGGAGGGGCTATGGGGACTGGGAGGGGCTATTTTGCATACAAATAAGGTCAGAGAGTTCAGTTTTTGTGTTCTCAGATCATCTCTAGGCCATCTTAAGTGGTTTTGACCTCACACAACACGCAGAAACGGATCGTGGACAGGAGGTCCTTCTGGACCCTGAAGGAGGGTTTCATCACCCTTGTGTGATTTTTCCAAATGCCTTTGTCCCCGACTCTGGGTAGATGTGGACCTTGGATGTACATGTATATTTCATTTACACTGATGTTACGCTGAATTAAGCCGTAGGGTTTCAGGCAAGTTTTATGATTTATCAGTATGTCAATAGACCTCTTTGAGCCTGAAGAGCCCTTCCTTAATAGAAGCACAGTTGAGATACAACATGCAAGTTTAGAGGCTCTGTTGATTGTGTTATCAAGTTTTCTGCCACTTAGAAATACAGCCTCAGTGGTGTAGGTGCCATTGAGAGTGGTGAATAGCTCTGAGAAAGTGCTTGCTTTTGAAAAAGTCTATTGCTAATTAAGAACTGACTGCATTTTGTGTCTGTCCCCCTGCACCAGAATGCAGTAAGTATAAACTGTTTGCAGTGCTGGCGTGTTGCATGTGCCTGTGCTAATAGCTTTTCATTTTGTGTGAGTTTTGTAGCAAATGGTTGCAAACTAATTGTGTGGATGTGAGGTACAGAACTCATGCAGGAAACTGTAAACGTTGATGGCAAATATAATTTAGCTTGAACTAAATCTGCAAGCTGTGTTGTAATTGTGAAGCTTTGGCATTAGCATCTAGCCTGCTTGTGTGTATTTCATAGTCTTGTTTTGAAAGTTTACACCTCACATAGTGTATCCAAGGACACTAGTCATTTCTCTCTCGCTGTCTGCTTCAGTGGACATTTGAAACTTCGGTATTATCGTGTTGAAATTGCTCTTTGTTTTCCAGTCTGAGAGGTCTGTTACTGTTTTTCACTTGTATTATATAAAGACATGTTTTACCAAACCATACAAACCTGATGTTTCTCACATATGAAATGACTTTGTGCTGGTTAAAAGTGAGGAGATGTCTGACGGCTGTAGTGACTGGCTTTGGTTTCTAATCATAATTGTTGTCTGTGAGGCTTTAAAGATGCGCCCTTTGCATCTAAAACTACATCTGCTGAAATCTTGAAAATATATGCCTGCTGCTTTAGTGAAACCTTTAGAACTGTGAAAAACATCACTGCTTCCCTAAATCCAGGTCATTCAGCGGCAGTGTAAACCTGTGTCTCCCTTGTGGTTTGGAGTTAGAGTCTCTGATCACTGCATTGCTAGTGATGACCAACTGGATACCAGGAGGGGATGTAGTCAGTGCTTTGCCAAGAGGACCCCGTTTAGGTCTGCCCAAGGGAGGACCACAGTCAATCTAAAGACCAGCTATGTAGTCAGTGCTTTGCCATGAGGATCCCGTTTAGGTCTGCCCAAGGGAGGACCACAGTCAATCTAAAGACCAGCTATGTAGTCAGTGCTTTGCCATGAGGACCCAGTTTAGGTCTGCCCAAGGGAGGACCATAGCTTTCAAACGCCTCTGGCTTTTGCTTTTGTCATTTGTAGAGAGATGTAAAGGGCCATCTCTGCTTATGCACAAGGAGTGACGAGCCTCAGCTCTACCCATGTGTTAGACGAGGACTGGCCGCCTCAGTGGAGTAGAGCCCAAGTTTACCAGATGTAGAGTTTTCAGATCCCTTTTGCCCATTGCCAATCCCTCTTGGCAAGGATGGGAGGTAGAAGTAAAGAAGAAAAGCTTTGGCACCATATCTGTGTCATTACAGAAGGTTCTAAGTCAGTAGATGACATTTGTACCATCCGTGTCCTGTGGATTGTTCAAAAATCATTTCATCATGGAGCTTCCGGTGGAGAACTCATAAGAGATGGTTAATATGAGACAGAACTCCTGAAGAGGGGGCATACCTGAGAGTATGATGTTGCCTTCTGAGAAGAGAGAGATTGTCTCTGTTAGCCAGGATGGTAGTGATGGTTTGACTTCCGTGGATTTCTGTTCATTAGGGGCATCCTTGGTGCATTCACTAGTGCAGTATGTGTTGGGTATTTACAAGGTGCATTGTGGCATGAATCACAGAGAACAAGATTGATATGGTTAGCCCTTTCCCTTAAGTAATCGGATTAGATACATTTTCAAACTAGTGAATACATGTATGCATGTGTGCACACACTTACATAAAGGTGTCAAGTGAGGGATGTGATTCTGGATGGAGTTAACAGGTGAGTTAACCAGGACCTGAGAATGAACGGTTGGGACGTTGTTGGCAGGGATTATGAATCTTATTATGTCTTTACTGAATTTCAGGGGAAATTTGAATAATGTGTGGGGTACCTCTCTGCCAACTCAGATCCCCATCTGCGACACAGGAGCCATTCCCTGAGTGCTTGCAAGGGCTGTCTGTCCTGGGAGCTTGTGTGTGGGCTCAGTCAAGTCTAAAGGGTGCTGCTGTGTGGCATTTCATGTGGAGTGAGGTGTTGAGTGTCTTTGGTAGGGAGAGTTGGTAATATGATTATATGTGTGTTTCCTTTTTTTCACACAGGACAACAGCTTTGAGCAGTTTATTATTAACTATTGTAATGAAAAGCTCCAACAAATCTTCATCGAACTTACCCTGAAAGAGGAACAAGAGGAGTACATACGGGAGGTAAGGCTGACGTTTTCTAAAATATTGCTCCATTATAGCTGGAAGCCTCTACACAGGACCTGAGAGTCAGCTCCAAGTTTTCTTCAATTGTGTCCGTACATTTTGTGCCTTTTGTGACAGCTGTGCTAACTGGCTTTCTTCGGCACTGTACCGTAGTGCTCAGAACAGTACCTGGTACATAGTAGGTGGTCATTAAACAGTAGTAGTAAATGACCTTCGGTCTCGTCAGGTTCCAGTGTAATTATGTAAAATAATATTGTGCTGAATCAACATGGAGATGAATGGATAAGTCATGGTGGTAGATCCCGACACTGGACTACCACTCTGCCGTAGAAAGGAATGAGTGATTCATACACGTATACCATGAATCATGTGCGTTATGAAGGAAACTAGATTCCATCAATTTTAGCATGACAAGCTGTATATGGAAGCCTTCGGCAGTGGTTGCTGATGAAGTAATTTGGAGGCTGACTATACTATATAGCGGTAGTTTATGAATAAATTGACACTAGGAACTATATATAAAAATATTCATATCACCACAAATAGATTGAGAGTTCTTTGAGGTTTCGCTCAGTCTTAAAAAACAAAAACATTGGTTTTACAAATTTATAATAAGTATGTAACATTTGCTATATGGTCACTATATTCCAGATGTTATTTAAGGATTATCTCATTTACTGTAATTTTTAAATAACCAGAAATAATTGTTTGTAAAATTCTTTCACCTTTAATTCTAAAACACAAACTTGATTTTCAATCTTTCATTTTTTTAAGGTAAACATTTTTTTCTTTTTATCTGATTATCTTCTTGTCTATATTTTTGTTTGCTTTTGATTTGCCCTAATATTTTAGGAGTACTATTGCCTCTTTTCCTTTTTTTACTATGGCTGTGAGTGTGCTGTGGTGCAGACAGAGGTCAGAGTACAACTTATGAGCTGTTTCCTGCAGTACGGGTTCCAAGGACTGATCTCAGGCTCGGTCCTCTTAATGTATTACAATATTCCTTTTTAAAAACAAAATTAACAGTGTAGCCCTGGTGAACTTCAAACTCATGATAGTCCTGTTTTAGCCTCATACTTGGATACAAGCATTAGGTACTGTGCCTGGCAGAGGGGTCATTGAGAAATAGGAAACGGATGGATGGATGGATGGATGGATGGATGGATGGATGGATGGATGGATGGGTGGGTGGGTGGGTGGGTGGGTGGGTGGGTGGATGATAGATGACTGATAGAGCTATGTTTTCTGTGAGCTCACATTTGTTTGTATGTGCTTGTGTGCTCATGTACTTGTTTTTAAACATTACCTTGCTGTGCAGCCCAAGATATCCCCAAGCATGCATCCATCTGCCTTAGTCTTCAAGTGCTGGGGTACAGGCATGTACCTCTATATATTCCTTTGTCTTTCTAATGGGATTGCCAATCTCCAGTGATTTAATACAACAAGCCACTTGTTAACATTTCTTCTTTGTTTTCAAATGACGATTTTACTTTTGTCCTTGTCTGGTAAATTTTGATAATATAAATATTCTAAATGCAAGATTTGTTTCTGGTCCTCATCCTACTCAGAATGCTGAGACATTAATGTGTAGATTACCTGAAACACTTCTGAGAGAATCTAGGATCCCTCACTTGCTATGTATTTCTTCTCCTAAGAAGAAAGTTAAATGTCTTTGCCTAGAGATAGAGATTAAACAGACAGAAAACGGTTGCAGATTTGGCTCTAGAGATAGTACTGGAAGAATTGGGGTAGGTTTTCCATGATGTCTCCTCCTATGGAGGAAACACTTTCTCTTCTCTGGGCTATTTTTACACTTGAAGTAGTTGACTGACTTAGAACTCAGCATTGACTCTAAAATTATTTTTTTCCCTCGTGATAAAGAAAAACACTAGGCCTTGGGTTGCTGGGATCAAGTTTTGCCCTATTTCCTTATAAACATCATAAATATACACAGAGCAATATTGACCCAAGGGCTTGTTGAGTAAATATTTGGCTTCGAGCCCATGCAGTGCATGGGAACAGCTGCAAATGGAGAGAGTAGAATGGGAAGCGGTCTTGGGACAGGTCAAGGGCGCTGGCTTCGGTCCTTTTGTCAATGGTAGGCTGCTGTGTTGAGGAAGTTTTGGGAACGGGGAGATGATGCTCACAGCTTTGGTTCTATAAAAGAGAAATTCAGAGATAGTGTGTGTGTGTGGGGGTCCCTTTTCAGATGTCAGTACGGCGTTGTCACATGATTTGGTTTTGTCCTGTTTTTGCTTTATTTTTAGGACATAGAATGGACTCACATTGATTACTTCAACAATGCTATCATTTGTGACCTAATAGAAAACGTGAGTACTTACGTATTAAAGGAAGTTTTAGCAGTATAATTCAGCACATACAAATGATCTCACTGGGTTTTACATTTTTCTTCATGGATCGGGAACTACTCTGCCCTGAAGACCTTACGGTAATCCCAAGTACTCAATCTTGGCTCTTGAGTGTATGCATGGACAGATTTTATCACTGTACTTAGCCAGGATCCCTGGTCTTGTTACCTGCCTTTACACCTTCAGTTGCTAACTTTCTCATTCACCAGCCTTTGTCTGTGTGCGGACAGCTGGCGGTTGAGAATCCTGGGATTTTTCAAGAGACTTAACTTCATATGAGTGTTAAAAGGATTAAAGTAGACAAGTTGCTGGGCCGTTTTCAGAAAGCTGTTTGATGCAAAAGTTTTTCTTTTTAAGCAGTATTGTATAGTTCATTGTGGTAAGTAATTGTAGGAAGCCACATGTGTGTTGAAACTGGAAACCCCTTGATTTACCTTAGGGTCCCGACTACTTCTGACCTTGGTGTAGTAATTTGAGACAATGCGTAAACTTATTTCTCCTGCCAACTTTTTACCTGTCCCGGAGACATGTGCTGTGTTTCCAGAATACCATTTGAGTATTCAGCAAATAGTTTTCTACTGTTTCAAATAAGCCGTCATGGAAATCATGGGGTTAGCCAGTATTTTTTCCCATCGACATGCAAGACACTCTTAAAAACTTCATCTTTGATGTGGTTGAATAGAAAACAGTATTCCAAAGCACCACTCATTTCTGATCAGAGCTAAGCTTAGTTTTGAAAGCTATGCCCAGTGTCAGAAAGAAAGAGTATTGCCATTCTACACAAAGAACTCAGTTCTCGCCTCAAATTCAGAAATCATAGATTTCCTGAAAATTGTTCCTGGTAAATTTTTTTCAACCCAGGGACTCCGCTGTGGGAAGTTTAGTTTTCCTGATGAGTTTTTTTTTTTTTTTTTTTTTTTTAATAAACAGCAGGCACTTAGTTATTTCTCTTCAGAGAGGGAAATGTGATACACTTAAATATACTCGCTTATCTCACAGAAAGTCCCTTGTATATATGATTGAAGAAACTTGTGTTCACGGAAGAGCCTGGGTCTCAAAGGAAGTGTTTCCTTCCACCATCGCTGAACAACAATGTCTATTCTGGGATGTTGTGAGCACACTTAAGAGCCCACTTTTCCCTTGGGTTTTGTGTGGAATGAATAAATGCTGGTTAGAGGATATCATAGCCTTGTGAGGACAGGGCCTTTGCCTTGGTGGAAGTGGGTGGGGTTAGGGGTCAGTGGCTTGGATTGTTTCTGGAATTGTAACTTAGGAGCCTTGGGGACAGTTGGAGGAAAAGCACGGCCTTTGTTAGCAAAGTAGAAGATTCCTGATTTCTGGTTCAGTTTAGAACTGGCTCATCATGAAATAAATATCATCATAGAGTGTGAACACACAAGTAAAATTACATTCATAATTAATACCCATTTAGAAATTTTATATGGAACAAGAATTTTATTCTAAATATGGTTTTGTAAACCACTTGATTGCAGGATCATTAGGAACAATACCCTGAAACACACCAGTACCATGACCTTCCCCCAGAGTCTATGAACAGTTTACTAACATCAGACAATTTATTTCCTAAGCTGTGAACCAAACAGAAGCCAACAGGAGACGGTGTTGGGATGTGTAGCATTCTGTGGACCCCACTCTGCCATGTTGGCCTCTGACTTCAGACTTGATTCTTGGATTTAAGGCACACACACTTTCTGTGAATTTCATTTGTACTGAGAGTGAGGTGACTCCAAGTCCTTCCTGTCTGTTGGGGAAGGAGACTCTTTTGTCTATCCCCAGCACACCTGGGACATTCTGGAAAGGAGCTAATTCCTGTGGCCTTCAGGATTCTTTGATTGTTCTCTGTAACAGCTGAAGAGAATTTTGCAGATGGCTAAGTTGATTGCATCAGATGTTATCATTAGGGCTGATGATTAGAACAGAGCAGCAAGGAAGGAAGGAAACACCTCCATTTCTTTTCCCTCAGAACACGAATGGAATCTTGGCCATGCTGGATGAGGAATGCCTGAGACCTGGCACTGTCACGGATGAGACCTTCCTGGAGAAGCTGAACCAAGTGTGTGCCACCCACCAGCACTTTGAGAGCAGGATGAGCAAGTGTTCCCGTTTTCTCAATGACACGACCCTGCCTCACAGCTGCTTCAGAATCCAGCATTATGCTGGCAAGGTACTGGGCAGCACCCCAGCCCCCACAGCTCAGCCCAGGGCAGCTGTGCCTCCTGTGGTATGGCTAGGCCAGGAAGAGTGATGTTTGACAACTGAGTCTAGACTGTGTTGACCTAAATCTTGTTAACATGAGGGAACCGGAAACAAAGCCTGTGGCCTTAAGGAACACCACGAAGTGTTCTTAAATCATTTTATTCATGATTTTCAGCTCTTGAGCTGTCCTGTCAAAAATACCTAGCAACATTAATAAAGGAGCCCTTCCAAAAGAAAGGCCTATAGTAAGGTTTTAAAAGCACAAGCCATTTAGCAAAAATAAAGAATTCTTAGATTGACATTTTGAGTGATACCTAATTAGTTTTCTCAGTAATTGGGGAAGTTAATCTTAGTAAAACAATTTGGACAGTAAGCTGATTTTTAGAATCTCGAAAAACTTATTGATTGGAGTCAATACTGCTTTTATAAATGAGAATGAAACTTCACAAGGGGGGATTCCTTTAATTACGCATTTAGTGAACGTGCCTAGTAGCTGGATCACCTTTTATTCCAGGGTGCCCAAACATTAGCACTTAGATTTTCTTCATGGGCCTGTGGTATTAGAAGCCACATTCCTGCTCATTTTCTCCAGTGCTTAGGATGTCTATAAGAAGTGTCCATGTTATCTCTGTTTTCCTTTTCCCACTTTGAGACTGACTAGACTGGCATGCTAACAAAAAAATGAAAGAAAATCCTCAAGTAAATTCAGACGCAGGCACATACCAAAAACCTTCTCAAATCCTTTGAAAATGTTATGATAACATTTCGGAATTTATTCTCACCAATCCTGAAGGACGTTAGAGTTTATTTTGATCTGCCACTTCAGCTGATGCAACACGAAGCTGAAGGCAAACTGGGTATCAGTGACAATTCTGTACTGGGGACGTTTTTATGTTGTAGGAAGCGGGGTGTCCCGGTCGTCCTGTGATGTGTGCTGAGTCCCCATGAACTATTCACAGGTGCTGTACCAGGTGGAAGGATTTGTTGATAAGAACAATGACCTTCTGTACCGAGACCTGTCCCAAGCCATGTGGAAGGCAAGCCATGCCCTCATCAAATCTCTGTTCCCGGAAGGAAACCCTGCAAAGGTCAACCTGAAGAGACCTCCTACGGCAGGATCTCAGTTCAAGGCATCCGTGGCCACGTTGATGAAAAACCTGCAGACCAAGAATCCTAACTACATCAGGTGCTGCTGGAACACGAGTTCAGATCTAAGAGTTCTTAGTGAATCTTTTTTTCCTGTTTGTTTCGATTTAAATGTAGCCCAAGTAGAACGTAGCAGGACATAGTGACAGGTCAGATAATCTCTTTGGTCGTCTAAAACGGTCACAGCTGTATTTCTTCCCCCAAAATGAAGGAGACAGAACTAAAGAAAATGTGCACAGTGTGACAGACAGGAAACTGGAGGTCGGCATGTTGGGGTTTCCAACTTTCTGTCTTTGTTTTTTCTTTTTAATGACAAATTACAAAAGCAAATGGTAAGATGTTTCTCTGGAGTTTGCATGCAGTTCTGTTCTTGGGATCTGTGTGGTTTCCTGTAATGTCATCTCAGAGCAGAGCAGAGCAGAGCAGTGACATAGGCGGATTGGTAGCCACTCTAGTGCTCCGGAGAAACCATTTCTAAAGCAACCCAAATGTCTTCCAGGCAATAAGAAAGTCTTCTCTAAAGCCTCTAGTGCCATTATTTCCCTGTTTCTAGATCATCTTAGGTGTGACTTGCTCAGGATTCAGGAAGGTCCCACTGGGTTAGGATTTGTAGAGTGGAGGGATGTCTGATAGATAACATGTGAGCACCCACCTTGCCCTTGGAGTTTTAGTTAGGAGGAAACTAGAGTGAAGAACATTTTTTTGCATGTTTGGTCTGTCTGCTTGACACTTATATCAGTAGAAACAGAAATAGGCAAATTATCCTGCCCTGATTTATGCAACTTAGACCATGTACTGGGGGAAAAATCCCTGCTAGAAATGGCCAGGAATCTTTGATCATCCACTATTCTCACGTGAGTGGAGTTTGTGAGTTTTCTGGAGTTGTCGTTTACATGAAGTGATACACACAGATTTGAGGTGAACAGTTTAACTACTTTATAATCATGTTTACCTTGGCATCATCCCCTGGATTGAGACATCAAACATGCACCGTCACCTTATGAGTCCCTTGTTCTCTAGCTTTTTGTGTTCTGTAAGAAACTGAAACTGTCCCCAAGGCTGTGAGGCGGTCCTCATGCTCACTGTTAGGATCTTGGTGGCCTCAGGAGACTGACTCAGAACTTAAGGCTTTACTGTTGGTTCATCCATTGCTTTTATTTGGTGCATAGAGTAGACATTACATGGTAAAGGAAAAGACAAAACCAGGTAGGATTTAAATGTCCACAGTGTGCATGTGTTTTAGGGAGCTCGTACAGCCATACCCATGGATGTTTAACAGTTGTGTTCGTCAGCACAGGGATAGCTGCTGTGTGATCCAAAACTCACAATGGCTTCCACAAAGGTGGCGTTTCTGTCTGTGTAAGGACTTTTTCATGTGAGAGCAGCCCTAGAGCTAATAGGGAAGTTCTTTTTGCTCTGTGATGTGCCATGTCCAAGGTGTGTTCTTCGTCTTTGTGGTAAAAGATGGCTGCCCACTATGTCAGCAACCACAGCCACCACTGAGCTGGCAAAGGTCTGCTTAATGGAATAAAGGAGGGGAGTGTGCTTCTTCTTTCAAGGACACAGATCAGTTTAGTTTTACTTTGATACTAAAATTTGGTCATGTGACTCTAGCTACTTACTACAAAGAAGTCTAGGAATGTAGTTTGTTATAAAGCAATATAGGCCAAAGAGGCATGAGTGTGTTTTATCTCCTGGTGGCCTTTCCACCATTCATAGTAAAGGCACAAGTTCTACTTGGCTCTATTGGATTTTTACATATGTATATATATATGTTACCCCATTCAGATCAAAAAATAAAAGGCTTTGAGGCTGGAGAGATGGGTTAGTTGCTAAGGAAAGCACAAAGACCTGACTTTAGGTTCCCTAGAACCCACATATAGAAGCTGGTCACTTCAGGACCTGCCTATAATCCTGGTGCTGAGAAGTCAGGGTTGGGGATTTCTGGAGTCGTTGGCCTGCTATTCTACCTGAATTGATGAACTTAGGGTCTGGAAGTATATCAAGACGCATACGTAGACACAGGATGTATATTCATGCACTTACGTAGACACATCCATCATCATAAAAGGTTTCCTTATGCTTGTCATCTGTGTGGATGCTCACCACCACCTCTCAGAGGAACCTGCAACACAGATTCAGACTGAACATCTTATACATGTAATTGTGCAGTGTACACCATTTTCAAACTTCTTTCACAGAACAAATGTCATTGACACTCATCAATACCATTACATGCCTTGATCATTTTTAATTACAGTGTGTACAATGTTGTATTTATTTTTAGTTTATTGTGAAATGGTTTGGAATAGTTAGAAATGATTTGGTTTTCCAAGAATAGCAAATAATTACTATGAAATGGTTAGACATGAAACACCAGCTAAGACCCACAGAGGCAGATCTGTATAATACTTGAAATGTTTTAGGTGCATCAAGCCAAATGATAAGAAAGCAGCACACATCTTCAGCGAGAGTCTTGTATGCCATCAGATCAGGTACCTGGGTCTCTTGGAGAACGTCCGAGTGAGGCGGGCAGGCTATGCCTTTAGGCAGGCCTATGAACCTTGCCTGGAAAGATACAAGATGCTTTGCAAACAAACATGGCCTCACTGGAAAGGACCAGCAAGGTAAGTAACTCTCTGGCTGTGCGATCATCAGCTTTTAAAGTATCCAAGTAGCAGCATTGTGTTCTTGGTTTGGCTTGGGCCTGTCCCTCTATGTAAAGTTGACTGTACCCTCTCCCATTATGATACCATTGTAGATAATTCTGAACTGGAACATGAAATCCGTGTTTGGAATTTGCGTGTCTACAAATGTTTCGAATATACACATGGTGTATTCATAGGCAGTTGGTAGTTGATACATTGACTTGTGTGCTGGAAAAACACGCTGTGACAGGAGAGAAATCAGACCTGTCCTGTGAGGACCCTTCATTCTCCTCAGGGAATGCCATGGGGCCTGCAGAGCCTGAGTGCTGGGGAAGGGTCAACATGCCTGTCATGGGCGGGTCAGGCACTTGGGGATTTTCATCTTGTGCCAAGGGTGTGTGCACATTCTCAGTTGAACCTTGCTTTTTACAGGAAATTGACTAGTTATTAGACACGTACCTTAGTTGTAGAAGAGACACAAACCACATATGCTCTAGTCTCTGATTCTAATCAGCCCAGTGTATTGTTTCTTCACTCTGTTAATTTCTAGGATATTGTACTAAACATGCCATAACACAGAACATTATTTATTCCCTGTCCGGCATGCAATCTACAGGTTGGTGGAGCCAAGCTAGTTTTAGAAACTGATGTTGAAACCAAGGTCAAGGACTTGCTCCTTCCACATGTGGTCACTTTCTCATTGGTCTGGCACTTAGCACTGAAGGGCTGTGCTCACTCTCTGCAGAATGAGGACAATGGCTAAAATGTTTCAAGAAGGGCTGGGAAATGCTCTGTGGTTTGCTGAGGACTCTGGTTTGGTTCTCAGCATCTCAGCATCTGAAGCTAAGATTCCAGGGGATGCAGCGCCCTCTTCTGGCCTCCTCGGGCAGGAAGCACATGGGTGGTACACATACACATATGTGACGGAGAAACACTTGTCACAGTTAGCTGAGAAGGTTCAATATAGGTCTGAGGTTTGCTTTCGTTCTTGGTCCCCATTGATACATTGATTTTTTTTTTTTTTATTACTAATGAAATAAAAAAAACTCTGCATTTCTTAGAGTACATAGCTCTAAACCTAGATTTCCTTTAGTGGTGTTTATTAATTTGGGTTAGTTTGTAGGAACCAACCTTAATGTAAATTTTTTAATGTAGCTTTTTTGTGTATTTGTAAGAGCCTGCTGTGATGTAGGGTAAAACTATTTTTGTAACTCAAGAAAAACTGGTTTTGGGTTGTGTTTACTCTTTCAGGTCTGGTGTGGAGGTTCTGTTTAACGAGCTAGAGATTCCTGTGGAAGAATACTCCTTTGGTAGATCCAAGATATTCATCCGAAACCCAAGAACAGTATGTAACCTTTACACTCTGAACTTAAATCCCATGCATGCCAGCTAATTCCTGAGGTACTACCATCAAGTCCATATTCTTTTGTTTGTCTGAAGTGCCCTAGAGATGGGATGATACATTATTTATACAACACCAAAGCCATATGGTAGATTGTACAAAGCTTAAAAAGTGAAGACAAAACTGTCAAACCTTGGCTAAGCCTCCCTCCTGATTCATAGTGACTGGAAGGTGAGCCCTTCAATGTTTTGCAGCATCTAAATTACATGGGAGTTTTAGGAATTACAGCCCAGGGGATGTGCATGAAATATGAAAGGAAACATTTTTCAAAACTAATCAAATTCATAGACTTCCTTAGAATTTCTTGGAGTCTTTGTACAAGCATACAGATGGGCAAAACATATAGTTAATGTCACGTGACTTAGATGGAAATTTCGAGAGCTTGAGGGCACTTAGGTTGTTGAAGATAAAGACCACCAGCACCTTTGTTAGGAGGAGCTGTGCTTTCCTGGCTGAGCATCCTTTGCTTGAGCATCTGAACTACAGCCTCTCAGACTTGTAGGCATCATGTAGGTACTCAGGGCTTCACCCTGAGCTGGTTTGCATTCTGCAGAGCAGGACACAGGTCCCTTTCAGCTTATTTCAACTTTGCTTTGTCATAAAGCCTGAGTAACTGGATCCTTCATGAGTTCATCAAAATATTTTTCTCATGCACTGTGATTGTTCAAGTAGCTCTGTCAACATCTGAAATCCTTTCTGTCCACCTCAGGTCCTCAGGACTTTGGCTAAGTCTGTCTATTATTTCTTGTTAGTTATTTCAGTTAGAAGACCTGAGGAAGCAGCGGCTGGAGGACCTGGCCACTCTCATTCAGAAGATTTATCGGGGATGGAAATGCCGTACACATTTCCTGCTCATGAAAAAAAGCCAAGTTGTGATTGCTGCCTGGTGCAGGAGATACGCGGTGAGTCTCAGAACTACTGCCAGACCTGGCCAGCCAACTTCTCACTACAGCCTGACCTAACCATGCCAGCCAACTTCTCACTACAGCCTGACGTAACCATGCCAACTTCTTATTACAACCTGATGTAATAATGCCAACTTCTCACTTCAATCCAATGTAATATGCTAACTTCTCATTACATTCTGACATAACCATGCCAACTTCTCAGCTTTCTATGTCTGCAATTTTTACATTGCTAAAATTTCCCAGCAACCTCTTGAAATGCATGTTGGGTGTTGTTTGTTTGTTTGTTTGTTTGTTTGTTTGTTTTAACATGGGAAAACAAGGCACCAATCTTCTGGGAACCTGCCCACCGCTATGAATCTGAGCCTAGTTATGGGGTCCGTTTTCTGAAATGGTCGGCTGGCTGCATATATTGTGGCAACATGGAAGAGAGATGGCTTTAATTCCAGAGCACTGAAACTCTGTTTTAGTTCAACTATGGTTTGGCTAAAGGACTGATTTTCTTTAGCCCTCAGATAGGAGTCCATAATAAAGTATATTTGCTTGACTAATATGGAACCTCTCTTTGGAAATTTAGCACTTGATTAACTGGTTTGTTGGAGGCACCCGAGGCTTTGTCTCTACCTTCACTAAAGCTGAAGTGCTAAGTGAATGAATTATGCTAAGAAGGACACAGCTTGTGGAACATTTCCATTCTATGTGTCTTCTATACAAAGTTTAAAAATGGGTTAAATTTGCAGTCAGGTCTCATTTAGTGCAATCTTTCCTGTGCATCTACAGAGACATTTGCCATCAGATAAAAACTGTGTTGACTTAATTTCATGAAATGCATTACAGCATTTTTCCTAAATTTTGGGAACCAGTAATATATTTAAATGATAAAGTTAAGATGCGCTTGGTCTTTAAGTGGGTCTCTAATTGCTTTTTCTAATTAGGAAGATTCCAGCCACAATACAAGTATTAGAATGATCACATTTGAATGAAGGATGTGTCCATATCCATTCAGCTGAGACACAATAGGCTGTTGTTCCTCTACCTAGTTCCGAGCTCACAGCAGTACTTCTTATTTCTGTACAGCCAACGATGCTCTTTTCTGTCTTGAATTCTACAAAAAGCTTTAAAATACCTACTGTGCTCTGAGAGCAGCAAGGTGAATCCAGCAGCCTGGTTCCTGACTTGATAAAGTTCACATTTATCAAGGGAGAATGAGCACCTCTCTAGTTAGGGTTAGCATTGCTGTGCTGAAGTGCTGTGGGACTTGGGGAGCAAGCAACCTGGGAAGGAAAGGGTTTACCTAGCATTCCACTCGATGTTCGATGTTCGTCATCGAAGGAAGTCAGGACGGGAACTCAGACAGGGCAGGAATCTAGAGGCAGGAGCCGATGCAGAGGCCATGAGTGCTGCTTGCTGGCTTGCTCAGCGTTTTGAGAGATATTTCAAGCCAAACTCTATACTACCCATATCCCTCCATTATATCAGATCTTCCAGGTGGAGCCCGGGCTCCCAGGTGTCATCAGAGAACAGGAGCCGACTGTCTCATGCTTCACAGTGAAGCCTTCACAACCTGACTTTAGAGTTTTTGAAACGCTATGTAATTTCATCAGAGATGCCGATGTCCCAACATCCATTCCAAACCCAAAACTGTAAGGGCTCATTTTTCTTGGTAGAGCATTCTAGCAGCTTCGCCATCTTAAGGAATCAGCTCTACAGCAAGGCCTCTGGACAGGGAGCTTGTTGAGCTGAGGTGCAGCTGTGTGCCTTTCACCGTGCTGATCTTTGTCATGGTCTGTTCTCATGGGAGAGGATGGTGTCAGACTCACGCATTCTCAGGGGTCTGTTTACACTTTGTTTCTGTTGATACCCAGCTTACTGAAAATTACCCTGATTTCCCAACTTGAAGCAGAGTAAAAATAGCCAACCAAAAAATAAGGTTAAGGGTAGGCTCACCCAATGAGTTGCGTGATGGAAGAGAATACTCTCAAAAACTAGGTGCAAAGCTTCATGGGGTTGGGGGGTGGGACGTTGCTGCACAACCTGATGTACAGAACAGGCCCAGATAACCCTGGGCTGCCTCAGTCACAAGGTACTGTGTTTAGCATCCTTCATGTGGACTGTAGGCTTCTTGTCATTACTTATTGAGTGTCTAAGCTAGTTTCTTTATGTGTTAGTTTCCAGGAGTGTGGATGATCAGACATCCACTGCTCCTGGTGAACAGACACCTTTCCTTTGGCCTTCCAGGTCTACCTTTCGGCTGTGCAGATATTTACTGTTTTTATCTTCACATTTATCTTGCAGCAACAGAAACGGTACCAGCGGATAAAGAGCTCATCCCTGATAATTCAGTCTTATATCCGGGGCTGGAAGGTGAGTTTCAATGTGTGCTTTATGCATGTGGGAGCTGGGGTTCTTTATAAAGGGTGCTGTCTTTAGGCTCCCTCTGCAGGGGAGACTTCCTCAGCTCCTTACACCTGTGTTGTAAACAGCTGCGTGGAAAGAATAAATATTATGGGAACCAAGCAGGGAACCCTGGTAACAGTGTCTCGGGTACTTCCTTCTAATGGCTTTATTTTTTTTTTAAGCTTTGTTCTCTAAGCTGGAAGTCCCTGAAATAATACTAATAATCTCAATAACCTTGTACCCAGTGCTTTTGAGAGAAGCCGTTGTCCAGAAAGCTGCCATATTGCCACTGCTTGAGTCCTGTGAGCCTTAGCCACATTCATGACTTTCCAGTGGTCCCCTCAACCACCTCATAATGACTGGAGGCTTCTGGCTCTGGCTAGGGCTGTGGAAGGAGGGACAGTGGATAGATACAGTGGCTATGCTGGCTCCAGAGCCTTCCCGCCAAAGCTTGGTCAGTGAATTTTGGGCCCCAGGCAAACTTAAGCCTGTACTTTGGTTCATATATTCTGCAAGTCAAAAATGGTTTTTATATTTTGAACCATTGTAAACAAAAAGCAGAAGAGAGTTCAAAGCTTGTGAAAATTATGTGAAATGTGGATATTAATATCTATACTTGAAGGTGTGGCTGTGTTCACTTATTTTAGACTCTAGGTCTATAAGACTCAAATGGTCTGGTAGCTAGGGTGCGTTGTGTGACTTTCAATAACACAATTATTTAGTATCATATTTTTTTAAAAAAGGATTTATTTATTTATTATGTATACAGTGTTCTGCCTGCAAGTGTCCCTACAGGCCAGAAGAAGGCACCAGATCTCATTATAGATGGTTGTGAGCCACCATGTGGTTACTGGGAATTAAATTCAGGACCTCTGGAAGAACAGCCATTGCTCTAACCTCTGAGCCATCTCTTCAACCCATAATCTTACTCTTAAAAGAATAATGTTAATACTTTGAGAGTTTCATGCAGTGTATTTTAATGGTATTCACTGTCCCCAAACTCCTTGATGACCCCCCCACACACACACACACTTTTTTTTTCTCCTTTGACTGTTATTTTCATATTACTCTTTGTAGAAAAACATTACCAACCCCAGGCTCTCCGGGCCTCTTCTGACTACGTTCCTATGAGATGTGTCATAGAATGTCCTGGATCCAGAAGGGATACTTTGAGGTTGTATTCAGGCCTACAGCTTCTCCAGAGTACAGCCTTGGCTACCAGTAGAGCTGTTGTGATTCATGTAGACCTTGGTGTAGACCTTGTCTACATAAGGGCCTGTTCAAGTTAATATGGCTCTTCCCTGATCAGGGTTCTAGGTCCTAGGACCAGTTTATAGGCTAGAGATCCCAATGGCAGGACCCAAAGTTTTTCTCCCAAGCCAGCTGCCCTCCTGGCTTGAGCAATTACTAGAAAGAAGTCACTGGTTTGTATAAAAAAACAAAAATCTCTTGCTTTGAAAGGATAGCCACAGTTTCTTTCCAACTGAATGAATTAAGAGATGAAGTGGACTTTGGAGGAATGTTGGAGAACTCTGGCCATGATCTGAGACTGGTTTTCTACCTCTTTGTGTACAGCCTGTATTGCTGTGGCCATTTTCCCCCCCTGTCATATACCAGGGCCGGAGGCTGCCCTCTCATGGTGAGACCACACCACCATGCCAGTGTCTCTGGGCACTTATCTCGGGTTCTCACCGGCCCATGTGTATTTGGACTCTTACCTCTTTGAAAATGATTTTCTAGCTACTCATATATGGGGGTGATTCCTCTACCATAGGCTCGAAAGCTCCTGCGGGAGCTGAAGCACCAGAAGCGTTGTAAGGAGGCAGCCACCACCATTGCCGCATACTGGCATGGAACCCAGGTAGGACAGAGACCCTGAGGAGGGAGCTCGGGTTGGGAGTAACTGTGACGCTGAGGACCCTCCGACTCAGGGGCAGAAAATGATTCACTGGCTTGAGCTACTGTGCACATGTTTGCCTCTTGCTCTTTGCAGCTTGTTGGTGTGGGTGGTGGCACACGCTTTTGCGTTTATCATTGGTGACTGGTATCTCTTTTTCTGTCTCCATTGGGAAGCAGCAGCCTTTCCTGCCGTAACCTTTTCTGTAACTCCTTTTCAAACGCACCACAGGCTCGGAGGGAGCTGAGACGGCTGAAGGAAGAGGCTAGGAATAAACATGCTATTGCAGTAATTTGGGCTTACTGGCTTGGATCGAAGGTACTTGGTGCACATATCTTATCACTGCGTCCGGGAATTCCGCAGGAACCAACCCTGGTCTCTTAGCCTTGCAGGGATGAAGGATGCAGTTAATAATGACTCACCCCAGTGCATGCTCTAGCAACAAAGTTTTAAAACTGGTGATGCTAGACAGTAGTATGCCGTGGAAGCTTTGGCATGTACAGACCAAAAAACTAATCTTACTAATAAGGCTATAGCATAGTTCTTTTAAAATCCTCTTAATTAACTTGCATGTTTAGTGCCTACTGTTTCCCATTGTTGAATGCTGGCTAGATTTTAGAGGTACTTGTATGCAGGGGGGGGCATGTGGAGAATGTTAAGATTGGGTTTTGAAACAGTTTCTACAGTGTGTTGACAAAAGCCAGTAGCATGTACTTTTAAAAGAAGTCAAGACTATGACACCTATTGGTTATTGTAAACCAACAGTGTTTCATGGTCAACTGTGATTTCACAGAAATCTGTGTTCATGGGAAGCTAGCCATACGTGCCAGAAAGAATCCCAGGAATTTCAACATTGCTGTTCGTTTTCAGGGACAAAAACCCCTGAAACTCACTAATTCCAGGCAGAGTCCTGGACTCCGGGAAATTTTTATATACGAGGAACAAGAGTTTTCGTATTTAGAAATCAAAGGACACCTCTCTTAAAATGTGTATTCCACTTAGAAACAAAGCTCTGTGGAGTCACATTTTTGTTAACATCTACCTTGTCAGCATTTAAACCTGTCTTGTAAGACAAATACTCCCATCGTGTGGGCTACACCAGAGGTTTGTCAAAGCAAACCAAAATTGTTCATTTTTTTTTTTTTTTCTAAAGGTCTGTGAAAACCAATGTAGTTCCTCAGCCAGTTAAGGGACGTGTTCCAGCGGGCAGGCTGCTCCTGTTGGGACTTGAGATCGACTCTCCCCAGAGTCATCTTTTCAACCTGGTCACTTGTGTCATTTTTTGGCCTCACATTTCAATTTTTAGTATGTTTTGCTATTTGGGATCTTAGCCAAAATTTGGTTTTGGTAATGTGGGGGGATTGATCCCAGGGCCTTTGATGGTTCCGTAAGCCTTCTGAATGTTAGTTTGCCCCCAGAGCGGTTCAGTTAACATGCTGCTTCTCACTTGACCTGGGACGGACTTCTGGGTTTTGTTTGCGTTTTGCCTGTACTCATATACACAGCCCTCAGTTTTTGCAATTTTCCAAATGGTTGTCTTTTTAATTCATCCGAGGGATCTCAAGGGGTTCGCAGCAGAGGAAAGTATAGTGAGCTCATTCTATAAGGGAGTTGAACAACTGCGGAGAAAGGAGAAAAGGGGGGCTAGAAATGATGAAATCCTCTCGGGTACCCGGAAGTGACTCCCCGTGCACTGAAATACAGGCTGCTGTGTAAGCTCCTTGTGGAATCCTCAGGCTGAAATGAGTATACACTGTTCCTCTGCCATCCTGCAGACCCTACTCAAATATTGGCTCTTCTGTTTGGTGGGGGGTATCTTTTTCTGGTCATTTTTGCTGTCTGCATTGGGCTCTTATTTACTATCTAAAACATTCTAGGCTCGAAGGGAATTGAAACGCTTGAAGGAGGAGGCTAGGCGTAAGCATGCTGTAGCTGTCATTTGGGCTTACTGGCTTGGACTGAAGGTACTTCACTTTCTCATGACTTCCTCCTGCCCTGGGTGAACTCATAAAGCCTTGCACCTACTAACCTTAGACAATGGGTGGTGCTTGCTGCAGACTGCACAGTCTTATAAAATGTCAGCTTGCCTAATTTTGTTTCTTTTTCAGGGAAAAAAATTAAAACTACACACTAATTTTCTCATTTTAATGTCTTTAAATAATGAGTGTAATGCAGTATATTTTATCTAAGACATGAAGACAACATGTTTGAGCTTTATCATTTTCCCTCCTTAGACAGGGTTTCTAAAACTCTGTAGATCGTGCTGGCCTCGAACTCACAGAGATCCACCTTCCTCTTCCTGAGTGCTGGGATTAAAGGCAATTGCTACCACTGCCCAGTTTTTTGTGAGCTTTTAAATCTTGAGGCAGAGCATGCTCCTTGAGTTGGAAGCAGAACTCCCAACCACAGTAGCCTGTGAGGGGTGGCAGACTTTGTGCTTCACATTCTACTGAAGGCTACTTTCTTCAAAGTGATCAGGGCCCCAGCACAGCTCAGAAAGCTTAGAAATGTTGCTGAATGCGGTGATGGGGATGGTGAAGTGGAGAGACCTATAAAGATCAGACTTTGAGATTAAGGTCTGTAGGAAAACTCGGCTCTGAGCACTGAAAGCCTTCAGGCTGTGTGAGGACTTGCCTTCCTGCTTAGTAAGTAGTCAGCATAGTGAGACATCCACATAGCCTTTTGAGGACAATGGGGTCCTTTCCATACTATCCTCTTCAGCATTCTACTTTAGTCCAGTAACATTAACTCTGATTCTAAATCATTGAAAATTAGCCAGGTCATCAATTCTGTGACTCACTAGCCTTCAGAAATATCCCTGAATATTGCTTTGAATAATCTCTGAATTATTCCTCCTACAGACATTTATCTTTTTTGATTATTTTGAGTATTCATAAGGTAATTAAGAAGTAACTTCAATATGAGTCTAACAGATGTTCCATTTGACAAATTCTGAATAAATTCTTTGCATGCTCTGTTTGGAAGCCAAGCAAAACCAAACATTTCCTGTTGGTGTTTTTGAATTTGCATCATAATTTTTGTAAGAGGAAGGAAACAGGCAGAATTGAATCCAGACTTTTACTCTCCTACTGATTTCTACTAGTAATACCTTCAGTTTTCTGGGTTTTGTTGCATATCTTTTGAACCGTTTTTTGCACTGGAGGTGTGCAGAAACAGCTGAGCGAGCACAGTCTGGCTGCAGGGGAATGCTATTTCTGCAAAATTCATAGAGCCTCCTCTAACTGCAGCTCATCCCCCTCACTCAGTTCCTAATGAGACAGAAGTATCTTATCTTGTTTTCACTGTTCCTGTTATGAAATAAGATTAAACTCTTTTGAAGTTTAAGATTATAATAATCTTGTCACTTTTATCATAAAAACAAGTTATGTTGACATGAGCAATGCTTTTGTCCCTTGAAGTGATTTGATTGCCTTGTATAATTAAATACAAAGTACACTAGATCCCTTGCGATGGTTCTCAAGAAGATTCCCACTGTGAGAAGAGTATGGTGCTCTCACATTTTTTACTGTATGTAGCTTTATTTGAGGGGCAGCCATTTTTCCCCCCAAGGAATGTCAGAAGGCATGCAAGCTGACAGTGAGCTTCAGCTGCATAATGCAGGACTTCCGCATTGCCTAAGGCTGTGCTCTCTCCACTGTGCCCTTTGGCCCTTGTAAGTTGGAAGTCTTAAATGCTTATGAATCTAGCAATCCCATGGCTAAAAGAGAAATAGCAACTAGGGCGTGAATAAAAGGAGAGACTGCATATATGTAACATTTGTCGGGTATAAACTTTAGAGCCTCTTGGTTATATGGAAGGACCTGCCCTCAGGCAGTTGGAGGGTGGGCAGATGGTGTAGATGAGGAAGGCAGCCACCTGGTTGGGAAGGCTGGATGTGTACAGTTCAGCAAAGGCTACGGGGGTTCACCTGTCCCATAGAAGTGGGGTCACTGTTTCTGAAGCTTAGAAGATGTTAAAAGAAGCCTGCAGTCGAAACTGTTATGTAGAAACGTAAGGATAAAGCGCTACCTACAAACTGAATTTGGCTCATAGGTCTCCGTTCCACAACACCTATTGTGCAGATATTTTCAGCATATATATTTAAGCCCCCAAAAGTGGACTTAACAGAACACTGAGAGAGAGAGCCTCATGCTTTACTAGTTTCTAACTCTCATTCCTAAGTAGATGATAATAATAAATACTTTATATGTCCCCCTTGGTTTAAGTATTTAACTGTAACACTCATTAATTCTTTAAACACCATACTTAGTTATTAGACATTAATATATTATTATGGTATACAGGGAAGGTTTCTGTTTAAAATGGTATGATGTCTCCAGGGCTGTGATAAGTGTAACATTTGCCATGGTTGGACGGGAGATAGTAATAGCCTGAAGGCCTCGAAGATTCTTATTTTTAGCTGTGTTCACTCTTTTTCCATTAGTAAAGCCCTATGGTTTTACACAAGATTTTTGAAAGTTTTAATCTAGTTCTTATGATAGTCTCTATAAAAAATCTGAAGGAGAATTTGTCTCATAAAATATTTTATGAAATGTGCTCTAATTTCTGACAAGTTTGAAGGCTTTCCTGTAGAGATGTTCATGCCAAATCATCAAACTTTATAAAAATCCAGTAGGACTTAAAGTATCAATTCACTGAGTTTCTTGTTCTCTGATGTAATGGCCAACACCTGAGCTTGCATCCCTTAGTTCTTTCCATCCAGAAAGGACATTTGTAAATATATGGCTTCGTATACTTTGATTTGCAAAGAGGTATGTCACGATGAACATCTACCAGCCTCGTTCTAACCATCAATCTGCTTCCTTTGAAAGGTACGCCGGGAATACAGGAAATTCTTTAGAGCAAATGCTGGAAAGAAAATCTATGAATTTACTCTTCAAAGAATTGTAAGTTGATAGTGTATGCCTAATTGGCATTATTAGATTAACCACTTAGTAGCACCAACTCAATAAAATAGGACTTAAAACTGATATAAATCATAGGTGTAAAAGGCCTTTAGTAACCTTTGTGTCTTCTACAAGTTCAAATACAATTGTGTCAGAACTGTGAGGGGCCTGTGACTGATATAATTGATAAAATGGGTATTTTATTTGACACAGAAAACTAGGAAGATGAAGTCAGGCTTCTGCCCTATTAACTGCTATGGGCTCTGGAGGGCAAGCTTTGTAAATAGGTTGGTGGAAACAAGGTGTCTGGGAGCAAAAGTGGGTGAAGCCGGATTCTGGATTACCCTGCTTCAGGGTGTTTTGTGGTGAAGCTGTAAATGCTGGCCTCAGCCAGTACTTCTGTTTATTATAACATGAGTAAGTACTTCTGTGGTTCTCATTTGGTCATGTGAAGTTTTTGCTTTGAGCAATGATAAGGCTTTTCCAGTGCCTGGCCCATGGTAAGTGGAATGATCCTCTGACACGTGATGGAATTGTGTCCCAGTTAACCACATCATAAGTTCAGAATATTCTATGCCAAGGGTATGTTTGCCACACCTAACCTACCAAGTGTCACGGTCCATGTAGAAAGTCAATCCTGATCACATGACCCTGATCACATGACTGGCTGAGCCTGGGACACTCTGCCAGTGCACTGCCCGCACATGGTCCAGCTGGATGTCAGAGTGTGAAGTGTAGTTTCTTCTGAGGATGCATAGCTTTTGTATGTCAGAAATTTGTAAGTTTAACAAAATTAGATACCATTTTTGCTCTATGTCCAGAACTTTCTATGATGGTTCCTGTTCTGTAACTTTAGTGAATAGCCACTATCTATGTATAGTTATGCACAGCACTTGGAAAACTTTAGTGTGACTGAGGGACTGGTCATCTGTTTAGTGTTAGTTTGCTAAAATGTAAATGTAAGTAGCTACATGCTGTGAGTGGCTCCCTGTTGAACCAAACAACCCTTTGTCATATTGGTTTTGGTCCGTGCTAATGGGAGTAACTATGTCTGTAATCATCTTTCCTGATAACTGGTGATATTCACAACCTCAATAGGCATGAAAGAATTATCAGAGGAGATACAGAATTTTACAGACTTGGACTGATCGATTCTCTTAAAGACTGGTCTGGATGATTAAGACATACACATCACCCTGTCTGTCTGGTGTTCTTTTCCTCATCCAGTGTTTTCTGTCAAACCCAACACAGGTGCAAAAATACTTCTTGGAAATGAAGAATAAAATGCCTTCCTTGTCACCGATAGACAAAAATTGGCCATCAAGACCTTACCTGTTCTTGGACTCAACTCACAAGGAGCTGAAAAGGATCTTCCATTTGTGGAGGGTAAAATATGTGATGTTATCTTTTGTAGAGGTCATGAGGGCTGCTCTGTAAAATCCAATCTTGAGACAGCCATCACCTTGATGAGGATTGCCTGGGAACTTTGATGTTATGAGCCTCCTTCTGGTCTTGGAGTTGTGTGAGAAATCCTGCAGGGCCGAGGCAGCGCCTGTGCCCACTGCCCTCGATGTAGCTAGAAGGTGGAGTGAGGAGGTCATGGATGAACTTTAGCTTCCAGGTGGCTCACATAGTCCGGGTCTTTTCTTATTCTCCCCTTTCTATGAAGGAACTCCAGAGGCAATACAAATTATTAACTAACACTTAGGCTAGAAAGTGAGCATTGTAATTCCTCAAGGACAAAATTTCTTCTGTCCTAAATAAAGGGAAGCTGAAAATCTATTTTATATTGCCTTAGTTTAGTATTGACAGTTTTCGTTTTGTTTTTTAATGTGCATTTGGTGTTTCACCATGAGTGTCAGATCCCCTGGTACTGGAGTTACAGACAGTTTTGGCTACTGTGTGGTGCTGGGAATTGAACCCAGGTCCTCTGGCAGATCAGTCAGTGCCTTTAGCCACTGAGCTATCTCTCCAGCCCCTGCTGTCAGGTTCCTATGAGAACAGAGAACCTTGTGCAAGCTTTGGGGCATGTGGACCTGAGTGGCCAGGAAACTCGGGTACACGTGGGGTCAGATACCGTTACTGACCAAACCTCCTGAGGAAACGTGAATGTTGGTGTTGCCTCTTTTCATGGCAAGACTTTGAATAACTTGGTTGTTACATGGCTTATTGAATGTATGTGGTTGTTAGATGTTATAAATCATTAGTTGAAAGGTTTGTGGATATGGCTGTATATTCCAGAGCCTTCTCTCCTTAGTCGCATGTTAGAGTGACATTATTGCTGAATGATGATTGGATTCCAAGTTCTTCTCTAAGAGATTTTAGCAGCCTCTCAATTCTTCGACTTCCTATTTTCAAACCTAAAAGCAGGAGTTGTAGTGTTGGGCTCTCCTCTGCTCTCTGCTAACCTTTCCCTTCCTGTGGGCTGAAGCTGGGACAAGCCTGTTTACTCTTGACTACAGCCTTATCTAGTTGAGACTCTAGTCCTTCTAGAGTCATTTTAGTGGAGGCACTAGCCCACCTGGAGTCCAGTTCTTTGAAAAGTCAGTCCCTGCTCCTCTGGCCAGCCCTATCCACTGCGTTTCATCCTCAGAGTCAGACTTGAGGGTTCCCGGAATTGGTAATGGGGGAGACTGCAAGCAGACTGTCAGTAAAACATGCTATGGATCATGAACTCCGTTTAGGAGACGACTGCCCTCATATGTCTGTCCTTGTTTAGTTCTGAGACAGGGGCCTACTCAGGCTGTCCTCAGATTTGGTGTATGGCCCAGGCAGGCCTTGAACTCATGTTGTTTCTGCCTCAGCCTCCCAAGTGCTGAGGATCGAGTGTGTCTAGACATGTCCAACTACTACCAGCCTTTGAAAATAAAAAAACGGAATTAAGAAGAGTTCATGCTTTAGGGTGAGAGGGGGTTGTGTGTAAATCTGCATGAGATTGCCGTACTGTGCATATAGTGTTATTTCTTATGTATTCAGGAACGGCAGCCTCAATCTTAGAGATCCTTGGGGATTTATATTGTAACAGAATGAATCTAGGCTTCCTGGCCACTAAGGCACTGTTTTATTCTGAAAAAGCATTCCAAAATCTGCAACACAAATGATTCATAACATTTTCTTAAGACCAACTTTCGAAAACAAGAGTGGGCTTTTGACTTTTCAAATGAATGCTGGGTGCATTTTCACTGCTACCCTTAGTTTGTTTAAGAACAAGAAAGTGGCAGGACGTGGTGGCAAATGCCATTAATCCTAGTGCTTGAGAGACAGAGGCAGGCTGATCTCTGAGTTCAAGGTCAGCCATGGTGCCTTTCAGAACAGCCAGGGCTCTGCAGAGAGAGTCTTCCCTGTCTCAAACAACAACAACCAAAACTAAAAAAGCAAAAAGCCAAGAATTCACTTGTCTGAGTGGTTATTTGTGTGTCCTTATATCTCACAGTGTAAAAAATACAGGGACCAATTCACGGACCATCAGAAACTTATTTATGAAGAGAAGCTAGAGGCTAGTGAGCTCTTCAAAGACAAGAAGGCTTTGTACCCTTCCAGGTATGAATGTTCCACTGATGTTTTTCTCAGCTGTGTCTCTACATCTTTTCTAAGTTTAATTTCAGTAATAGATGAATGATACTTAATTTTGTGAATGACTTCAGAAGCCACTGGATATAAATACGCCTAACACTAGGCAGCAGCGTCCGCGGGATGCTAAGGATTACAATGTTGGTTTTGCTCCATTGGCCTTAGCTTAAATCATTTGGTAAACAGGAGGTCGTGCAAAATGTAAGTTTTATGGCTGTTCGAATAAATTGACATTGTACAACCCCCTTTTCAAGGCTCTTTTTGCATTGAACCGTAACCACTGTTGGGATTTTCCTGCCAGCTTGGAAGTCAGGTCAGAAACTCATTCATGAGGTCAATGCCAGGGACAGACCTATTGTTGCTCTTTCTTGTTAGGCATAGACCCATGGTGTCTTTTGGCTGCTACATGGCTACTCATAGCCTCAGTGGCCTGGACAAGAGTTCAGTTTGTTTGCTGTGAACACCACGAACACATTGCAAATTCAGCAAGCCCGCGACAAAGAACTTGGTATATCCAAGTATCCCGTGTATCCTACATTTGCAGTCACCCCCACATTCCAGTGCCTGTTTCATCTAGTCTTTATATAAACAAGTAGGTTGTGTAATTTCAAACCAGAATCTCCAGTGACTTGTAGCTTTTCCTAAAGATCTAGAAATAATTATCTTGGTATTGCATGCCAAGTAATCCTTTGTATTTCATATACCCATATTATTTCTATCTGTACATATGCTTTGAAAACTACTTTTAAAGGGGTTAAATTAACATAATTGTCAGACCCATTGGGTTTGAATATTTTAAATTGCATTGTTTCCTCCATTAGCTGCTTATTTGGATGTTTAAGATGGCTTATACTCATGTCTAATACTCATGTTTAAACGCATGTCTAAATCTAAAGTTATCTAACATTCCTACTACATGATGACTAAGGCAACCAATAGGAAAGCGGTGTGCTTTCTTTAGCAACTGATTTTATTCATCTGTTTCTTTAAAATTCTGAAATTTTAGACACCAACCTTCTTAAACATTTCCCTTAAAAAGACTCTAAAATGGGCCGGGGGCTGTAGAATGTATCACCTAGGAAACAGACTAAAATTAGGCTCTTAGCACTTTTTATTATTAAAAGCTCAATTAACTATGAACACAAAGAAAGTTAACTTCACGTCGAGCCCCTTCTGGGGAGCTGTGTCAGATTTTGTGGAGGATGTCACTCTCTTCGCCTGTGGGAGGTTTGGGAGAATTAACTTCCCCTAGCAGAGCAGCCCCGAAGCAGCAATGCCTATGGGTGTTCTGGAGCTGCTGGCCACCTACAGAGATTTTTCTTCCCTGAGCCTCCGCCCACAGCACAAGCATTTCAAGCCTTCTGTACTTATTTCCAGAAATGAACTCTTATTTCCAGAAATGAAGCTGTAAATCCCGTGGGCCAACATTCTTTTTCTTGGTGCCTTTTAAAGTCCACTCAAATGACCACTGGGCAGCAGCAATGAGTATCTGTCACCTCCAGGCAGATCCTAGTGAAGTGGCCTTGAGTCTCCAGAGTTTCATGGGGGAATCAAGCACTAGATAGTTTTCTTTTATACGATTGCCGAGCCCTACCTCCATCCTTTCCCAGAGGGTTATTGACTTACTCTGTGTGTGAAAATGGCTTTTGTCTTTGAAGCAGGCGATGGCAGTACCCTTGCCTTTTCTCATCACTTACATTGTTTACGTGTGTTGGTGTGTCCTGTGTGGGTAGCTGTTAGCTTTCTGTTGCCCTTTCCGGCACACAGGGCCACATGCTTGACTCTGACTATAAATAGGGTTTCTCTCCTGACCATTGCAAGTGAGAAGATTTTTATCACAGCCCCACCAACCACCTGCTGTTGGCTGCATTGAAATTTTTTGACATAATATGTTTAGGACTTTATTTCTAAGTTAAATCTAAAGTGGGTACCTGTGCAAAGTGTAAAATAAATTGAAGTTCCTTTCATGATGTTGCTGATGATTGCCTAAGACCTCACCTGTCTCCTTCGGACATTGACACTTCTATTTGAAACCGTTTCTAAGGTACAAGATTATTTTTTTTCCTTTTTAGTGTCGGGCAACCGTTCCAAGGAGCTTACCTGGAAATCAACAAGAACCCAAAATATAAGAAACTCAAAGATGCCATTGAAGAGAAGATTATTATTGCTGAAGTTGTAAACAAAATTAACCGTGCTAATGGGAAGGTAAAAATGCTAACCTCCAAAGACACTCCTGCACACTTGTTTCTGAATTAATTCAATTTGCATTTCACGTTCTAGTAGAGTAAACTGTGGAGGAATCCCCCCTCATCCTTTTTAAAATGTAGATAAAGCTTTTCTGTTGTCAGAAATTGAGAACAAGGGAGGTGGCTCAATAGATTAAAAGCACCTGCTCTGCAAGCGTAAGGACCAGAGTTCAAATCCCAGGCTTCCACTGGACATGCTGTGCTTGCTTACAACCCCACGCTGCGTGTGAATATCCTGGGCACTTGCTTGGCCAGTCAACCTAGCTGAAATGTAGAGGTTTTAGTTCACTAACAAGCCCTTCCTCAAGGAAATAGGTGGAGAAAGGTAGATGGCACTCAGTATCCTTCTCTGGCCTCCACACACGTGCACCTCAGTACACACAGCCAAACATCCATATGCATGCACACACATTTTCATCTACACACATTCATAAAGTGTTCAGAGTTCATTATTTCTGTGTGTCTGTTTACATAACTATACTTGTTAAGGTCAGAATAAAATACCTATTTCTGGAAGTAGCTAAAGCATTACACTTGTGGGACATTTTGGGTGTGTTTTGGGTCATTGGTCCATACATCCTTTTGTATCTTGTCTCAGAGTACATCCCGGATCTTCCTCTTGACAAATCATAACCTGCTCCTTGCTGACCAAAAGTCCGGGCAGATCAAGTCCGAGGTTCCCCTGGTAGATGTGACAAAGGTCTCCATGAGTTCACAGAACGATGGGTTTTTTGCTGTTCACATCAAAGAGGTGAGCTTCACCTAGCGACCTGACATTAAAAACTGATCCTTGTGTTCTGTTTCCCCCCCTGCTCTCTCCCTCTGCTGACTTGTAAAGTTTAACTGTTCAGTTCACCCAAATCTGAAATCTCAGCAATTAAGTCACACCTTTATTCGTTTGCTCATATGACTTCTGAGAGTAATGACATGAAGATGTCTACATGTTTGATACTTATGTTTCTTCCTGGTATTTCTTCTGTGTGACAACTTAAAATATCATCTTTGTTTTTGTTCATCTTTAACTTGGTGGTTTAATCAAACACAACTGCACTAAAACATTTCCATTGATTTTTGACCTAAATTTCTTTGAATATTTTATGCCTTTTACCTAAGTAGGACCACTGACTTGAATGGAGAAGTTAACATATAGGCATTAAACCTTTTATTTTGATGACTGGGCTCATGCTATTTTTTTTAACTCTTCACTCATCTCGACTTTAAAATTATTGTATCTACTATATAACATTGGTAGCAGGCTTTATGTACACCGTATATAAGTACTTAACAGAATTACCTAATTGTCATTGCCAGATAAACAAATGTTAGCCTCTATTAATCCTACACGGAAAGGATCCAAAGGCCTTCCTTAGCCTGTTTACCCCACTGTGGATCTTAATCAAAAGAGAGCCATATCAGGTCATACAGCAACTATTCTCAGCCCCAGTCACACACAAAAACAGCTTGGAAGTTTGCTGCTGTGCAGGCTGCAGCCCCTAATCTCAGCTTGGACCTCAGTGTTCTGTTTGTTTCTGAATTCCCTAGTGATACCCTGTGCAGCTAAGGTTTCAGCTACCCTGGGTGTTTGTTGGAAGCATTTTTTGTTATTACTTCTTTTTAAGAAATTGGTTGCTTTTTAATTATTTTTTATAATTATCATGTATGTGTGTGTAGGAGTTGGGATAGCTTGTGCCGGTCTGTTTTCTTTTTCTCTCTCTCAGTCCTAAGGATCATCGGGCTTTGCTGCAAACACCCCCCAACCCACCTATCCCCGCCCCCCCTGAGCCTTTTCACTGGCCCCTGCATTACTTTTAAAAAACCAAATCACTGAAAGGTTTTGAACAGCGCTTTGAAGAATGAGTTCTTAAGTTGGGTCGCTGCCCATCAAACTTGACTGTGCAAACCCCACGAAGGAATCCTGTGGCTTCTCCTCCAAGGGGTCTGCAGAACGCACTTGAGGGATCAGAGTACTGGTCCTGTCCTTCCTGCTCATCTGCGAGGGAATGCATCCTGGTGTCAGAGGTTTGAGGAGACTGTTAGGTTTCCCTCCCTCCTGCAAATCCTTCCCTCCTCTGTCTGACCCTTGGCTTGTCTTTGCAGGGCTCAGAAGCAGCTAGTAAAGGAGACTTTCTGTTCAGCAGTGACCACCTGATTGAAATGGCCACCAAGCTGTATCGCACGACTCTCAGCCAAACCAACCAGAAACTCAATATCGAGATCTCTGATGAGTACGTCCATGTATTGTGCTTTTCACTTTCAGCTTTACTGTTGTGGTTTGGGTCTACAGTTTCATCCATGAACCTGTGTTTTAGGTAGCAGTGTGTGTCTAGTATTTGTGGCTGACCAAACCTGTCTCCTAATAGTGAGACAGATAGTGTAGAAGAAAATGAATCAGGAGAAGAATTGTAGCAGGGACATCAAGGAGACTTCCCGGCTGTAAACTGACTAAGGGAGCCAGCAGACACATGCAGGAAGATGTATAGTGCACACAACCAATAGGTACAAAGGTCCCCAGACAGAAGCAATCTATGGCAGAGTGAGACTGGGAAAAAGATTCTAGAGAGAAAAAGCAGAGTTCGCTTACATAGGGCTTGGTTAAACTGGAGTAGAGCTCTTCCTGACAATGATAACGACTCTGAGGGGGTTTGAGCACAGGTGGATGCCCTTCCCTATTTTTCAAGGATGGCTTTGGCTACAGTGTGGGCAGTACCCTCGAGTGAGAATCTAGAATCGAACAGGGAGCCAAGAGTCGAGGCTGTTTACAGCAAGGTGATATTGCTTAAGTGAGGAGTGGTCCCCTTCTGCATGTGATGAGAAGGAAGGCAGGAGGGAGTGTGTGCGGATTGGCTCTTAGGACCTCACTGTGGTGCTGCCCATAGGAGAAGGAAGATCTCTGAATACAAGGCCAACCTGATAAATACGGTGTATTCCAGGCCATCCCAGGCTACCTAGTGAGACCTTGTCTCAAAAAGAAAAGAATAATAATATATACTAAGGGTGTATCCCTGGTGCTTCCAGTAGAGAAGAAAGACCTGTTTGAAAAACCAGTGCTGTTATCTTTTTCAAGCAGCAAGGACTACAGACCTAGCACAGTCGGGAAATGCTGGCAAGGGTGAGCACCCGAGTTACTGTCCACTCATCTTCCTTTATGGAATACGGTCACAGTCCCTTCTCAGATACAATGGAATGGGATTATGATTCCTCCTCCTTACAGGAAGGAAAAGCTGGTGTTGCTATACCCTGCTTTGTATGCGCCTGAGTGTGTCTGGTTCTCTTCTGCTAGGTTCTTGGTGCAGTTCAGACAAGACAAAGTATGTGTGAAATTTATTCAAGGCAACCAGAAAAACGGGAGCGTGCCAACGTGCAAGCGGAAGAACAACAGGCTGCTGGAAGTCGCCGTCCCTTGAGTGGTCCTTCCCCCTCACGGACTCGTTCCTTTGTATTAGTGCAATTTGATTTTGTTTTATTTGGGGCTCACTGTACGTTTGGGAATTGCCAGCGGCTAGCTGTTAAAGTCCTATGGCAAAATTAAAAGTATTTGACTAATCAGTTTTAATTATTGGAATAGTTAATCCTTACATTCGCAGTCTGTCCTGGGTAGGATTATAGAAATTAACAGCGTCTGCTGCCGTGTCATATGTGTTTTCTCCTCAGTTACCAGTTTAGACTTGTGTACCGTAAACCCACATATTAGTAAGTCATTAGTACATGTAAGCGTAGGAGAAGGCTTACGTTCACTTATCGGATATTTATTGAACGCCTGCTTTTTGCTGGGCACTGTGCTGAACTCTTGAGGAATCTTTTTATTTTAAAGCTGTTGCCTTCTGGCTGATGGGTGCTGGCTGAGAAGGTAGAAGAGACAAGGCTAATGATGGGAGCCTTGGTAAGAACCCTGTAGCGTGATGTAACCAGTACACAAATCGAGAAGCTGTGGGTCTGGGAGAATTGGAGATAGATGATTGGGTGAAATTCTTCTATTTTTTTTTTTTTTATCTATTTGAAAAATAGAAAACTGACCTTTAGATGTGCACATTTATTTGTTCAGATCCCTCGTATTACTTTCTGTCAGAAAGCAGAAGTTAGCCAAGCATTGATAGCACATGCCTTTAATCCGAGCACTCAGGAGGCAGAGGCAGGCGGATCTCTGTGAGTTCGAGGCCAGCCTGGTCTACAAAGCAAGTTCCAGGACAGTCAGGACTGTTACACAGAGAGACCTTGTCCCAGAAAATAACATCTAAACAAACGAAAAAGAAAACAAGTTACCCTCACTTAGGTAAAGTAACTGAAGAGGGCAACAGAAGGCTTGTTTCGGTTTGAGAGAAGCCTGAGATGGGACCTTAGATGCCCACGGTGCTGTCACCCAGTCAGAAGTCATCGAAATGGCCCCTAAGAAAAGGCCGAGGGCCGTTCAGAGCGACAGATCTTCTCTTAGATGTGCAATAAAACATCCAGAGTCGCCTTTGAAAGTTTTATTTATAATATACATTTTTTTTGTATGAGAAAAGGTTCAGGGTGTGTGTTTTTAAGTAAGAGATCAAAGTTAAGATAGAATTAGTTTTCAGGGCTTCTTGTTTTTTCTTTCTTTAAAATTTACAATAAGGATTCACTTTGTAAACCACATTTTAAACTCTGGTTAAATTGTTTCTTATTTGGGAGGATAATGTGTATACCTTGGGATTATGTTAAATAATAAAGATGTTCTTCTAATTTGGTGCCATTTGCTGAATCACAACCCTATTTTTGTATCTCAAGCTATTTTCATATGTTATGTGTCTAATGTGTCACAGAAATTTTACATCCAGACATTATTTGGTCTCTGTTGGCTTTTCACTAATCTTTTTGTACCAGTATCAGCCAATGAAAATGTTCTCTGGGGATTTTCTTTTGATTTTTGTACTTTAAAAAAAAAAAAATTCTGACAAAGAAAGTCTCGATGTCTCTGTGTTTATTGGCGCAGGTGGAGGATATGCGTTTTTTACAGTTTCCAAGGTGCTTAGGTTGATAGTTCTGCTTTAGGGGAGTGAGTGGGTGTTAGGACTCTCCGATGAGTTTTTGACAGTATATACTTACAGTTACTAACTATGCTTATAACATTCAAAGCACTGGTCAGTATGAAAGGTCATTCACCACCTGTCTGCTCTGTGTCTGCCTCCAATTAGCCTTTCGGTCTCTTTTGCAGTATGTGATCTGTTTACTTCAGAGGAAACAGTGTGTAATTCTGTCTTCCGCTCCATTGACAGACAGGAGCTAGAGTATCCATGGGCATATTGTTACTACCTTTTCCTCCTGGAGATTCCCCAGAGAACAAGTTCTTTTAACAGTGACATGGTTCTTTCTTGTGAGGTATCCCATAGCTACCATCATCTGGAGAGGAATCCAGAGTGCAGAGACCTCATAATATGTCCTCTTGGTAAAATTTCCAATAAAATTTAGAGATTGCTCATTGTGGTACTTTGTATAGCACTCAGCAAAAGTGAAGAACAGTTTTCTATTTATTCCTATACAACATTTTGAGTGTAATATATGGATCTGAAGAACACATCTGTGCAGAAACTTGGGGGGGGGCTATTTTTGTGTATGCCCCTGTCATATCACTCTATGAAGTCATCTTGTCAGTGAACTATCTCTGTGAATCATGCCTTTACACGGTAGGAACATTTTGCTTCTTTATGTATGAAGGTGGAGATTCTATAGAAAGGTGAATTTATGGAATGAGGGAAGTGGTTGACTGGAGTAATGTTCAGAGGTTTTCAAATTAGAGTATTAGACCCTTGGTCTTGAGCTTAGAGCTGACTGTTCTTCCGAAGAATCCAGACTCTGAACCATTATGAATACTGGAGTTGCCTTATGTCAGTGTATAACCTGTTTTTAAACTTCTGCCAAGCAGAGTCCTGCACACCTTTAATTCCAGCACTTTGGAGACAGGCTGCTGGATCTCTGAGTTTGGGACCAACAATGAGACCCTATTTCAAAAATAAGACCTCTAGTGTCTGTGCAGAGGTTGTCATTCCACTGTCACTGTGTCCTTTAGGGAATGTCTGTGGGTCCCTCATGGAGGAAGAAAATATTCCTCATGGAGGAAGAAAATATTGATGAGACTGGCATTCTGTTAAGGCAGCACAACCCCAGCGTCACTCAGAAGATTACCCAGCCCTGATGTCACTTCTTGGAGTTACTGATAGATATAGTGCCAGAGAAGCAGGTAACAGGTCCCCAAGGCCCAGTTGCCAGCGGGAGCAGTATACTCTTGACTGATAGCCATCACCTGCTGTATGAGGAAGGAATGTGGAAATAGATGTGCTCTGGAAGGTTGATTCTGGCTTTTGCATTTTAGACTTTTAGAATAGTCCTTTAGATCTAGAACTCGGATGTAAGGCTACCAGCTAGAATGTGAATGTCTGATTATTCTCCAGAGGTGATGGTCTATTTGTAGCTATAGAAAGCTGCTCAAGTGTTCGGCGTATCATAATCCTACCCTCAGCATCGAGGACCCGCCTGAAACAATGAACCTGTTCACTGTCACACTGTTCTGTAGTGTGCCGGTGACACTAAAGCTCATATAACTGAATATTCTCATAATTAGAGCATAGCTTAGTAAAATACTTTCAGAACAAATACAATTCTTTAATCCCTTTTTAAATAATAGGCAAGATATTTCATAGCTTTGGTGAGGTTTCAAATAGCCAGTCTTCTCTTGGGGAGGGTTGCGTGGTCTCCTTGATTTGAATCTTCTGTTCGTATGTTTAAGTTGGCTGTTACATTTTTGTAAATGCTGAGTCATTCAGAGTCACTAACACAGATCCACTTTGGAAAAAGGAAAGCATCACTTGGTTCTGCCCTAGAGCGAAGCAACTGTAAGTTACTGGGTTTCTGTAAAGATCTGTCCCTTGTCCTCGTCCTGATGACTAACTCCTGTGTTCTGGCCAGGAGGTCACGCCTGATGAGTCAGCACTTTTTCCTGCTCTCAACAGCCAGGAAGAGAAAAATGCATCGATTCAAGAGCATTTTCTTCCAACCTTTGGGCTCCTTATGTCTTCCCTGGTTTGAAGGTCATTTTCAAATGAACTGAAACTAGTCACAGTGTAGCTGTCTTCGTGTTACTGTGGCTGTGAAGAGATACCATGACCACAGCAATCACAAGGAAAACATTTCATTGGGGCTGGCTTACAGTTCAGAGGCCCATTATCATCATGGTGAGAGATGGCAGCATGGGCAGGATGGTGGTAGACCCAGCAGACCTACCACGCCAACATCTCCTACTCCGTATTTCTAGGACTGCATCTACTAATTTGTGTCTACATTGACACTATAATACAGTTCTTTAAAAGTGGCATTCATAACTTTTAGCCATCTTGAGGGTTTCTGACAGGAAAAGGCATTTAAAACTGGTAGTGTACTAATTAAATTAACAAGTCGTGCAAATAATTTCAAATATGGGAGTAGGACAGTTTATTACATTTCAAAAACAATGAAAAGCCACAGGGAATGAGCCGGAGAGTCTGTAATGTGAGGAAATTATCAACTGTTTCTTGTAGGGGGATTATGTTGTTACATTGTAAATAATTGTCCCCGCCTAGTGGTTTAATAAAAATGCTGATTGGCCAAAGGCAGGCAGGAAGTGTGGGCAGGACTACCAGACTGGTAGAAACAGGAAGAACAGTAGAAAAACCAGCAGATGCAGAGGACACCTATGCTACTCTGAGAAAAGGTACCGAGCCACATGGCTGAACAGGATAAGAATCATGGGTTAGATTAAGGGTAAAGAGTAAGTTATATGCCTGGGCCCTAGGTTAGTCAGCATAAAATTAATGTAAGTGTCCGTGTGTCTCTGCAGATCTGTGGGTCTGCCGGGATTGCCGAACTGTGAACCGGCCTGCGGGTCTGGGTCATGAGGCTAGGCCAGAAAGTCCAGGCCAGAAATCTCATACAACAGTTTCTGCAAAATAAGCCAACATGTAATGTCATGTGATTTGCTTATTTACTCTGTGATTTCCCATTGGCTCAGTATGTTCTGTCCATATTATTAGTTGTCCTGTTTTTAAATTTTCCACAAGATCTCCTTGAAATTACTGTCTTACAGAAGTGTGTGCAAATAACTTTGGTTTTAAATTGAATGTCCCTCTCCACTAAGTTCCTTTGGGAGACCTTGTAGTGTTGTGGTTTTTTGTTTTGTTTTGTTTTTTTGACTGTTTTAACATTACAGTTGGTTTTTCTGTGCAGTGATAACAGCTTGGAGATGAGAACAGATGGCACCTGAAGTGAAATCCACATCTTTGGCTTTTCTACTAGTAGTACATATAAATAATAATAATAATAATAATTTTTGAAAGTTCTAAACCATGTCTCATTAACCACCCAGTCCATTCTCTGCTTTGCAAATCTGAGCTAGCTAAATTCAGAATCACCCTTTAAAACTAACCCCAAATGCTAGGCTCAACTGTCCAGCAAAAAGGAAGATGAGCAGGTCTGTGCGGTGCTTAAGGGTATTTCCATCTGCTTTTTTCCAGAGGGCCAAACACTGCAGCCAAAGAAGTATAACAGTAACATCTCATTGTGCATCCTTAGGAGCAGCTGGAGTCTATAGGAAGAGCTTTGTCAGTGTGAATTCATGAGAAAAAGACTAGGGAATTCGGGTAGCAGCATGGCAGAAACAGAGTGGCCTCCACCTAAAAGCGGTCCTCAGTGAAGTGCACCGTAGACAAACATTAATATGGTGTATTCTAGAGTAAGATGGTAGATTCTGAAGAAGTGGGGTCATGGAAACTTGCTGTTTGTGGTAGAGCCTCTAAAAGAAGCTTAAAGCAGTAATTCTAAGTATAAAGCTCCCAGGTGGTACCTGTGTATAGCAAATAGGCCTCAGCGTTTTTTGGCTTAATTTTTTCCCAAATACTATCCAATACTTTCTGATGTGAGAAATTTAGTAAATTTCTATACAAATAAGGGATTTACAAGTTTAAGGCAAGCACATATAACCTAAACAAAAGTGAGAAGGCTCCTCCCATGAGCATTTTGGAGTATTTAGGAAGCTGTAAACAAATAATAGTGAAGACTTTCATAAGAATATAAGTATTTTATTGGATAGTGCCTTCATATCACTTAGCTTTCCATTCCACAGGGGCAGAATTCTCACTGTGTGTTATGCGCAGATGAATGCAGATATTTAAGGGGGGCAATAATTGGAATCTACTCTTTCCCAGGCTGGATGGAACAGCTGTCTTTATTTCCTAGCACAAATTAGACTTGGCTCTGACAAAGGAGATCTGGTAACATCACATGAAAAGTGCTTGAGAACTCCTGCTGAAACATTAAAGAGAGAGAAATCCACCCACCAATTTGTTCTTTCCACTAAGAAAAAAGGCATATGACGGTGCCTCGTGTAGTATCTTGAACTGCCCCCAAACCGCACCCAGACACTCAGGCAGTTTGTAGATTTATAAGTGTGGTCTGACTTGTAGGATGTAGACACACCATCCACGTCTTGTCTAGAGACACTTTCTGTTGAAGCACTTACTGGCAAGTCACCTCACCTCCCAAAACATTTAAAACTATCCTTGTATACATGTGTAGGGCAACCATTCAGGATTTCATTGTTTTCTGATGAGACATGGTACATTCTAGTAATAACTTTAGTTGATTGTAGAGATTTAAATTCTATTTTAGTGGGATTAAATAACTTATTTTCCATGTATTCTCTTGGTGGAGTTATTAAATTGTTTTTAGAAATTAAATCCCCAAATGAGATATTTTGTTGTATCTCAGATTTCACTTCAACTGGTCTTGGCAAGTCTGCCATTTGCCGGGATTACTTGTTGATGGCGTCTTGATGAATTCTCCTCTCTGATCAATGAAGGCACACTGAGAGGAGAGAGGTTTCCATCTTGACTTAGAATAGGGATGCGGGGGGGGGGGGGGGGGAGCATTCCAGAATACTGGAAACAAAATTTTCAGGAAATGAAAAGCTTGTTTCATTCAGCCAAGTATGGTGTTAATACATGTAGTCCCAACATGTGGAGGTACAGACCCGAGGATCAGGGTTCAGTTTATCCTGAAGAAGTTGGAGCCAGGCTTGGGTGCTCATACCCTCACTCCCAGTTCTTGGAAGCCAGAGGCCAGTGGATCTCTGTGAGTTTGAGGCCAGGCTGCTCTGTGTAGTATGTTCCAGCATAGCTACGGCTATGCAAAGAGACCCTGTCTCAAAACAACAAAAGAAATTGGAAGGTACATGATATACATTCTCCTAAAAGAAAGAAAAGACGTGTTTGTGTCATGTCCTAGAGAGTAGATCCTGTTGAAAAGTATATTTGGTGTGTAGCATGTATGTGTTCATGTGTTCATAGGTTTACTATGTGTTCATAGATTTACATTCATAAGTTTACCATGTTATAAAAATGTTAATGAGATCAGATATGGTTAATAAACAAAATTGCAAATGCTTTTCAGCAGCCAAAACCTGGAGTGGATGGGTGAAGGTTTTAATACAGTAAATATGTCTGTCAGCACTTGGTATGCATGGCAGCAAATGGAGAGGCAGGTGGTCAGGCTGACTCCTGAGCCCCAAATGGCTCTTAAAGCTACCTGCATGGCTTGAGCTGGGGACCCCAAAGAAAGAGACTGGCATCTAGTTTCCTTGGTTCTTCATGTAGAGTGGTAAGGGGTCATTTCCCCCACTCCTCTGTAGAGACTGATGAGGGCTCAGGCTGAAGAAGCCCCCCTGTGGCAACTTCCTCCTGTTGGGGCTTCATTTAACCTGGGAGCCTTGCTAGATGAGAGGCTCTTCTTGACGTAGGAGCCCAGTTCATGACTTCCCTCAGCTACGTGATTCTAAACAGCCATGTGTCTTTTATTCTTCAAATTCCTATCACTTTTTATAGTGGTTGTTTCGCAAAATTCGAAGTGCCCAGAATCAGTATCCTTCTGAGAATGGTGAATGTATGCATTTATAAGTGGGTGTGTATAGTAGAATTATGTTATTACATTGTAAATAATTGTCCTGCCTACTGGTTTAAAAAAAATGCTGATTGGCCAAAGTCAGATAGAAAGTGTGGGCGGGGCTACCAGACTAAAAACTCTGAGAACAAAAAGAACAGAGCAGAGATGCCACAGAGACCCCAGAGGTGCCGCAGATGCAGAGGACGATTATGCTGCTCTGAGAAAAGATACTGAGCTGCCTGGCTGAACAGGATAAGAATCATGGGTTAGTTTGGTAAAGAGTTAGCAAGTTATATGCCTGGGCCTCAGGTCAGTCGGTGTACAATTAATACAAGTGCCTGTGTGTTTCAGTCTGACTATGGGGCTGTGGGTCTGAAAGTCCAGGCCTTTGTGTCATTATTTAATGCTAAATGACAATAAGACCACAAATAAGTCTAAATCTCAAGACGAGGCCCAAAAGTGTGGGCCAAAAACATAATACAACAAATGGTCAAATGGTGTCCAACATGGACGCTTAAAAAAAAAACAAAACAAAAAAACAAAAAACTGTGATGTGCATTCATACCCTTAGCCTTTGGCTTTGGGAACAGGCAGATCTGAGATATATCTAATCAGTGCTGAAGTTTTGGGTATGTATTAAAAAAACAATACATTCTGTTTTTATGACAGTATAATTTGGGTTTTGATTTTATAAGTAGTAGGAAAAAAAAGAGAAGTCCATGGTGCCAGATTGATATGCACACATTATGTTCATCTATGACAGGCTAGGAGGCTAGCCCCTTGAGGGGACATCACTTCCCTGGGGACTGGAAGCTCCCTCATATGAGGTACGTGCTGGAGGCTCCGTGAAGTAGCATCTGTGGCTGTAGGCAGTTGTGACATTGACAAGAATGTAGGTGAGAGAGGTTTGGGACAGATGATAGGAAGTGGCGCATTGCCCTCTGGGTAAAGGCTGACAAGGAAATATGTAGCAGCAACTCTAGGTCAGACTTCCGTTAAAATGCTCACTGTTTTCTGCCCTGTCTTATATAGTTATGAGCGTTGTCGAAACAAAAGACTGTTACTTAAGATGATAAATGAGAGCCAGCCATGCTCACTCAGATATAGTTAATTTTAAAAGTATTTTTTAAATTTGTGTCAATTCTTCTTAAATTAAAACTTTCAAATACTTTGGTAGGGTTGAAACGTGTTCCCTGCCAAGGCAAATAATTTTCATGTGTGTCTTGGTTTCATTGCTGAGAGCATTGAAGCATTCATTCTTCATCAATGTAAAACACAGCTTCGCTTCAAAGGCAGCAAGAAGATGGTCTGTTTGGTCTTGGAGCCAAATATGAGTGATCATAGAACCAAATATCAATGACTACGAACATGGATTTATGCTGCCCCAAACTCCGTGTTAAAACATAGAAACTTTTGTAGAACTTTTATAATTACAGAACAAAAGAAATTCATGAATCAAGTGTCTCAAATATGCTAGTAGAGACCTCAGGCAGATTTCAGCAAAGGAAGATTTCTGCTCATTCTTTGCTTTGGGGTTGGTGGAAGCCAGTGGTCTGGATTTGCCTGGCAGTCACGTGATGCTGGGCCATACATGGAACAGAGTGATGAATGGCTATTAAAGGGGTTAAAGAGAGCCCAAGTTAATCTGGTTGTGGATACAACACTCTACTTCTCTACACCATGATGTCCTAATTAGTCGATCAACCTTTCAGAATCTCTTAGCTCACTGGCTTTTTCTGAAAAATTGAGTTCACAACATGTAATCCATCCACATAGATCATTGTCCAGTGAGAGGGGTAATGTGTCTACAAAATATGAGTGAACCAAGTGTCAAACAGGCACTTGCTCATACCCTCCAAACAGATGCTATTCTGCACCTTTATCTCATGTGATTTATAGGTGGATGGATGGATAGATGAGTGATAGATGATACATACATACATGCATACATACATAGATTCATGTTTATCATTTAACTTTTTGAAATGGCATGTCTCTAGTTACCCAACACTGGCCTTGAACTCCTAGTTCTTTTTTGTCTCCACCTCCAAGAGTGCTAGGATCACAGATAAGCAGTGACTCTTTTAAGGAGACCTATGCTGTGACTTGGAAAACACAATATAATAACGACTTGGGCTTCATGAAATGTTTCTTCTCTCTAAAAAAGGATTTACCATGGTTTTACTTAGTTCTTAGGTAGCCAGCATCACCAGTGTGGTTTTAGGATTCAGTTTCTAACTTTCCTGGAAGGCTGGTGATAGTTCTGTAAAGGGGGGGGGGGGGGGGCTGGGATTCTAGTTTCAGATCTTTCATCAACTGGGTGGGCTGGCTTCAGCTGGAAATTACTGGCGAGCTTTTCTGATGTTCTGTGTCCATGTCAACCCTCTAGGGGCAGAGCCACACAATCGTGGAGTCTCTGATGACCCAGATTCAGTACACGGTGCACATGAAATGGTTGTAGTCTTTGGAGGGACCGAGCTCTGGACTGCTCACTGCCTCCTTCCCAGAGCTATAGATTTGACAAAGAAGTTTCAGAGCAGAAACATCCTTGTCACCTCAGAAGGAGGAAGGGGACTCGGGGCCAGATGTCCATGGTCACATGTAGGGAGTTGTTTGCTACTGGATTCTTCTTGAAAGTGATCTCTGATGGTCTCATGAGACAGCCTTTGACAAACTGTATAATAAAAATGTTAAAAATAGCATATTTATTCTCTGGAAAAGCTGTTTCCCACAATGCAGTAAGATGGGAAAATTGCTGAAGTCTTTGGACACCGAGTGCTGATCCTGTGTCCTTAGAGCTCACATTAGCCAGAGGCCTCTTCACCTTAGGTTTTGGTTTCCTGAACTATCCAACCTCCAGCCAGCCCTTAAAAAAGACAAGGAAAACAACACCCACAACCACACCCAGCAAGTTAGCTTCTATTTCTGAGAGAAAATTTAAAGTCCAAATAAAATGTGCATGTAGTAGTAGTATTTTAAGAAATTAATTAATACAAGCCAGTGGCTTTTTTTTTTTTTTTTTTTTTTTACAAAATTCTCTCCTATTGGTACCACATTCAATGTAATAGAAATAAGGTGTCATTGGTAAAATATGAGTCACATGTGGAACTGGAATTTCCCAGCAGCCATACCAAAAAAAAAAAAAAATCAAATAAGACCAATTATTTTTAATATTTGATAGCTGCTATCAAAAATCTTAGCTTAACATGAAATCAGTGTGGAAATTGAAATATTTTTTGCCTTGTTCTAGTGTCAAGGGTTCAAAATTTGTTAGCTGAGTATTGTGACACTTGCTTTTGGAAGGCTGAAGCAGGGATATACTTTGAGCCCAGGGGATTGATACTCACCTCAGCGACAAGTTGAGACACGATTTTTAAAAATGAAACCATATTTTATGCTCTTAGAATCAATCTCAATTAAACCAACCCGGTTGACTTGTGTGGCTGTTATATTAGACATCATGACTGTGTAGTTGAATAAAATTGAGAAAGAAGATCTGCTACCTAAAAATCTGTAACTAACTTTCTGGGGCTGGAGAGACGGCTCCGTGTTTTCAGTGCTCACTGACCCCACCTCCCTAGTTAAAGTTAGGCATGGCCTCTAGAGAGCCTGCAACCCCTGCGCTGTGGGGCATGAAGACAGGAGACCACTGGGGCTTGCTGGCTGCCAGACTACATGAAAATACTCCAGATTCAAGGGGGCACTCTGCCTCAAAAGAGTAAGGTGGAGGGTGGCAGCATGCCCTCTGAGCTTCGCATATGTACATAGGCTTGCCCACCTGTACATCTATGTACAAGTATGGCCAGGGCATTTTAAATTAAAAAGTAACAATAAGAGCTCTAAAGGATATAGAGGATCTGGGGCTTGAGTGAGGATTCTGGAGCTGATGGGTAAGTCAAGGACAAGCCACAAACTCCTTGTGCAGCTGTAGCCAAGGGGAACTGTGGTAAAACATGTTGGTAACCTGGTGGCTTCATAGATTCGCAATGCACCATGCGTTGAGTGTACTCTTGGCTACGAGTAACACAGGCCTGGATTATAGAATCATCCTGGTTTCCTTAGCTGTCTATCACCAGCTCAAAGATTATTGTGCATGTTTCCAAGGGACATGGCCTGGGTAGAATACCTCTCCTGAGCAGCATGGAGCTGTGCAGCCAGCTGCAGACCACAGCTGCAATGCTGGCTTCTTGCTAGGTCTTCAATCTGATCTCCACCCTCCAGATTTTGCTCTTGCCATTATCCAGTATCCAGAAACTTCAATTTCTTTCAAAATACATCCTAAATACATGGTACACAGTTACGGTTGCAGCAAAACAATGCTAGGTAGGCTTTATAATATTTGAGTGTCCAGGGATCCAGAAATGCCAAATGGAGGAACCTTGACTTCTGTTTAACCAAGAAGAAACACCAAATAAACCCAAATGGGCATGAGGGGAGCAGGCTGTACAAAAATGGAGCAGTATCTCTCCAAAGTCTGGCTAGTAAGGAACGGTGGAGGTACTGTTGGGGGACAGTGAGATGTGCAATATGTAATGGGCTGGAATCATTGCTGGAGAAATTGCATGGATGGGACACTGTACTCTGTGTCACGTCCCTGACGAGGGTCCTTGTGCTGTGAATGTGATGTGGTGCCAACACTTTGGAAAGCCTGTGAACTCTATTCAAGATTGTTGTGCTGTTTTTTCTCCTCTCTCTCTCTCTCTCTCTCTCTCTCTCTCTCTCTCTCTCTCTCTCTCTCTCTCTCCCTCTCTGTATGTATATATGTATGTACATAGTTTGGTTGGTTAAATGGGTTTTTTTGGTAAGAACTTCAGGCACTGAGGCATCACCAGAACCCTCTGTGTTATTTTTGTAGTTTTAGAAAATAATTTATTTAGCATTCTGAAAGTATTCCAAATGAAAATAGTTGAAGATATAAATATTTCAAAAATGGGAGGAAAAAACATAAAGACGCAAAGGTATTGAGACAATATAGTAAATACTAAAGATAATCAAAGAAGATAAATTATTGAGTGACAAAACCGAACCAAAAAGAAATCAACAGATTTGAAAGTAATATTGGAAAGACATACAATCTGTCCTTGACAGTGTTGGTCTGGACAGGCCAACCAAGACAAATTCTAGAAAACTACTTAACTGAGAAGGAGGAGGAGGAGGAGGAGGAGGAGGAGGAGGAGGAGGAGGAGGCGGCTCCTTAAATGAACAGAAGGCAAGAGTGCTTGACTTTTAAGGAAACGAAAATCAGATTCCTCTTCTCTTCTTTCCTGGCTGTGACACATCCAGCATGGCTGTAGGGATGGAACTCACCTGGGCGGTGAAGGAATGAAGAAAAGACAGACACACAGACAGCACAGATACACGGACCATCTAGGATCTGGTAGACAGGGCTCTCTGATGGAGAAACTGCAGTACGGAGTTCATTTACAACTGAACCTCACCCTGGGGATAAAGCTTTGCCCAGGGTCTTTGTCATGGCTGTCCCCATGACAACAGCACTCTTCACTCACATGGGCATTCCTCTGCTCACCATAGTGCTGGCTTGCTGTCCTAGACAGATGCTTTATTACTGAAACACACCCCAGACCTCATTATCTCTCTGGACATTAGCCTCATGCAAGAAAACTATGGAGTAATGTCCTTGAGATCCTCCAGGAATCAAGCAGGAAGCTAAGATGTTATGCCTAACATAAGCTCAGCTATGTTGGTCACAGATCACTCAAGGAGCGCTGTTCCCATGAGCCTTTTCTGAGCCACCTGGAAAATGAGCGACACACGCCGAGACAGCGCAATGGATACTGGCTGGTAGAACTAGTAGTGAGTTCCTTAGAAGTAAGACTAAAAGTTGAGAGAAGACCCGGGGCTGTGTCCTTTTACGTCATATTTCATAACCGTTTGGAACAGAGAAAAGGAAAATGTTGAGTGTATGTGGTGACTCGGTCTGGGGATCCCAGTATTCAAGAGCTGAGGTAGGCAGATCAGGAGTTCAAGTCAAGCCAAGGCAAGAATGTGTCTCAAAAGTTATAAGTAAGTCAAGCAGAGAATTAACTCTTGTGTTGGTCTTCACTTTGTGCTAGTACGAATGACATCATTATCTTAGAAGGTACTAAACAGAAGATCATGGCATATCCTGTCCCGTGTGAACTCTGCCACCCTGTAATCAGGCAGAAGGTGGGGAAGTGTGTGGCTGAATGAAAAGATTCCAAGCAACAAATGAAGTGAAAAGACGTGGGTGTCATCCGTCCTCTGTAGCTTAAGGACATGGGTGTCATCCCTCCTCTGTAGCTTAAGCATCCAAGATGTCTAAATGCATTCATTAAGTGAGTGGAACATGGTACTGATCCTGTCTCTCTGGACTCAAGGTTCAACTGGGCGGAAATACAGAGACCAAAGAAGCAGGCCAGGGCAGGACTTAGCTGTTAAGGGGGTGGGATTGTGTTGGAGCACACAAAAACATATCTGGGGGTGGCGAAGTACAGCTCCGTCACCTTGGAAGTCGGTCTATAGTACAGTACTCTGTGCATTTATTTTGAGTGGTTCTCTATAGCATTTTATTTTACTATAAATTTTAAAAAGAAAAGATGGGGGAAGAAGGAAGCAGAAGGAAGCAATCAAAACACTGAGTAAATTTTTCCATAACTGCTTGGTTTGGGAAGACAGTACTCACAAAGGTCATTTGACAGAACAAAACTCACATCTCAGGAACTTAGGGTTAAGTTTCTTCCAATTTGTGGTGACCTCTCATGAACAGTGGCTTATTTTTAAACAGCAAGTAAACAAAACAGCGATAAACTTGGTCCTTTGGCCTCACAGAACTGGTGAGAAAACAGACTTATGTGATTTCTCTTGCAAAGATGTTGCTTAACAGTGTGTATCAGGGCAATAAATGCCTATAAATCAGTTGGGCAAGCTGCAGGATATAGATGGTTCTATTGTTTGTACTGGTACTAATTCCTATCACCCCAGTGGACATGTTGAAACTGGTACCATCAATACCTGGGGATACTGCCTTGAGTGCTGAAGACTTAATAAATACTTGTTTTTTTTAAAAAAAAAAAAATTCAGGTGGATATATTAGGTGGAGAATATACTGCATACTGCACACTCTACCACAAGTGTGTTAGACATCAGGTCCATAGCTATTCATAGGTGCAGAGTACTGAGGGCTTAATTAAGAATGTCCCCAAGTTTGCTGTCTGTGTCCAATCTCCTGCATTGTCATGACTTTGAATAAACTGATGGCTAGTAAGCTTTTGTCTGTGTACTCCAGATACACATTGTAAAGGCTCACCCAAAGCTCCTCTATTCGGCAAACAGACCAAATTCCTGGTTCCCACCTCCACAGACGTTCTCCGCCCACAGCTTTCCCATCTCAATGAATGGCTCCTTGTTCCTTCCAATTGTTTTAGCTCAGTTTGGGATCTTCCTTCTTGGTTTCTGCCTTTCTCGTGCCACCGTGACCAACCTGACCAGCATGAGGGTACATACACTAAAGGGACATGAGTGTCCCTCCCGTCTACTGTCAGAGTAGTGTGACAAGACTCCCCAGCTGGAATTTGCCCCAGGAATCTCATGCTGGGAAAAGAAAAAAGCCTGATGCCAGCGAGAGAAAAGTTTCCTGGGAAGAGTTCTCCAGGTCTTAACAGTCCCCAGCACTTTGAGGAGAAACCAGAACCCACCAGTGAGCCCGGCCACGAGCAGGCTAGGTCTCTGTAACTATACACAACTCTGGCCTTCTACTTAAACCTAAACCCATGTCAGGACCTGAAGATGGGCTCGGTGTGGGGTAGGGGACATGGGATCTCTGTCTCCCTTTCCTACTTTTCACTATGAATTTGATTGTTTGAATCACCTCACGAAGCAGGAGTGGCTAAGCCTGGTTGGCTGTGACTGTCAGGGCACAGGCTCTGACCGATTGTTGTAGTGACATCGTTTCCAGTCTGCAAACAAATCCTTTGATCCTTGTAGGGGGATTATAAATAATTGTCCCCACCTATGAGTTTAATAAAAAGCGCTGATTGACCAAAGGCAGACAGGAAGTGTGAGTGGGGCTACCAGACTAAGAAGACTCTAGGAACAGGCCAAACAGAGCAGAATGCCAGAGAGAAGAAGCCAGAGAGAAACCAACAAAAAAAAAACAAAAAACAAAAAACAAAAAAAAAAACTAGAGGACAACTATGCTGCTCTGAGAAAAGGTACCAACCTGCATGGCTGAACAAGATAAGAGGCATGGGTTAGATGAAGGGTAAAGAGTTAACAAGTTATATGCCTGGGCCTTATGCCAATCAGCCTAAAACTATTGTAAGCATCTGTGTGTCTCTGTGGATCTAAACCTTGAGGCTAGGGCCAAAAACCTACTACTACAGATCCTACCTTCAAAATATACTCCGTAAAATGCCATTCTTACAAAATACATTGAAATTACATCATTTCCTCCCTTCCTCGTCTTCCTGGAAGTCCCTGCTCTGTCTCTCCCACTTCCCTTCAGAGTTGTGTCAGCTTTTTATTGAACTATTATTGGCACATATGTATGTTAGTGGATGCATAAATGCAGCCTGCTGAGCCATCGCTGGATACTTAGAAAACTTATAAAAGAAATAGTCCTAGGTCCAAGACTCCCCAAATCAAGGCCATAGAAACAAGTTTATTACAAACAAACCACAAAAAAAAAATGAAGCATAAATTTTAAAATTTCTTCACAAAATTTTTCTTTATAAGAAGAGCAAGGATTAGCCAGACCCACTGCCAAATTGTACCAACCTCTCCTCAGACTGTCCCACAAAACAGAAGGGAAGGTGCTCTGTGGAAGTCATATCACAAAGTCAGTATCGCCTGATACCAAACCGAATAATCACACAACTAAAAAGGAAGAATATAAATCTGTCTCTCTGAACAGAAATAAAATATTCTCAAAGTTATAGTAAGAAGTTCATAAACATAATCCAGGTTGGTTTCATTCCAGGGGTGCAAGGTTGGTTCAACATTTGCAAATTTACACACATGTCACATAAATAGAGTTAGGGACAGAAATCACCTAATTGAATATATGTAGGCTTGCGATAAAGTTCAGGATCTCAGCTCTTGACTGTATCAGTAAAGGAACCTAAGGTAAACACTTCTGAAATGTCGACATCCATGTTTATTTTTGCGTCAGTCACAGTCATTAGGAAACAGAACCAGCCTAGATACTTGTCCACAGATAAACATAAACATATTTAAAATGTGCATGAATGTGTTTCTTGGTGTATGTATGTGTGTATATGCGTGCTCATGTTCTTTTATGTGTTTATGTGTGTGTGTACATTTTTTCTTTTGCTGTCCAAGTTTTAATTTCTAATTTCTTGCAGCTTTTGTGTGTCAGGATTCAAGTCCTTTGTCAGGCAAGCACGGCCTCATTGGATGCCGCCCTTTCCTCTTAGAAAGAATTCATTTGATACTGACAATCAGCTTAATCGGTTTTCTTTTTACGCTCAGTAACGTCAGATCATAAGGAAGTTTTTCTGTTCTGAGCTGCAGACAATAGATTCTGCCTTCTTTTAGAATCTTTACAGCTTTTTTTTCTTTTTCTTCCTTCCTTTTTTTTTTTTTAATTATTATTATTCTTTAATGGGTTTCTGTGTTGTGTCAGCCAGGGCTGACCAGGAGCACTCTTTGTAGACCAGGCTGGCATTGAACTCACAGAGATCTGCCTGCCTCTGCCTCCCTGAGTACTGTGATTAAAGGCATACACCACCATCTCCAACTTTTTTCTTGACTCAATTTTCTACTTGACACTTACCACCTCTAAGGTACTGTCAATTAATCACTAACAACTAACAATTTGTGATCTTCCCACTTCGAGGGTTGTCTTAGGGTAGAAATTTCTGTGTGTTTTGTTTATTACTTTCTTCCAAGTACATGGACAACACCCAAGAGTCGGGATATTCATTAGACACGTATTCATAGAGCACCAAATGAACTTGAGTCATCTCATGGCAGGCATATACCTGACCCAAGAAAAAATATTCAGTAATGGAGTTGATTTCTCCTGATTGGGGTGGGCTAATAAGATGTCTCTCAAACTCTCTACATCTTTTTGTCTTAGAAATGGATAACAGCAATGCCACATTCTTTCTACCACTGAGCTCTATATGAATAAGGTAAATTAAATGTCAGAGAGCACATACACACAAAAAAATGGACTCTGACACTTAATGAATTGCATTCTGAACTATTTTGGCTACTATTCTGGCCATGCGTTCGTCAACTTGACGTGATGCAAGCTAGAGCCATCTGAGCGGAGGGAACCTCACTTGAGAAAACGCCTCCATAAGATCACTCTGTAGGGAATTCCCTTAATTAGTAGTTAATGTGGGAGGAACCGTTCCATCTCCGGGCTGGTGGTCCTGGGTTCTGTAAGAAAGCAGGTTGAGCAAGGCATGAAGAGCAAGCCAGTAAGCAGCACCCTCCACGGCCTCTGCATCAGCTTCTCCTCCAGGCTCTTGCCCTCTTTGGGTTCCTGTCCTGACTTCCTTCAGTGATGGACCGTGATGTGGAAGTGTAAATCACATCAGCTCCTTTCTCTCCATCTTGCCTGTGGTCATAGTGTTTCATCACGGCAGTAGAAACTCTTAACGAGGGCAGATATGTACCAGCTAGGCATCGACTCCCTCGTTTGGAAGGATAATGGCGTCATCCATTATTGGGAATTAGGGAAAAGTTGGGAGCGGTGGGGAAAATCAAATAATGGGAACTCAAACAAGATGGCTCCTTTGCCTTTTACCTGTGCGTGTGCCGGTGGCCCAGAACAGGCGTAACACTCTGTGCCTTCGCTTCTTGTGATTCTGTTCTCATTTCCATGGTCATCTATCATGCAATATAGTTGTTCCTGTTCCAGTCAGACAGAAGCACCAGCCTCAGAGTTTCCCAATAAACATTTATCTCAATGAGAACTTAGATAAAAGGCCTGTACACATGGGAGATGTAATGTCTTCAGTGCTGCCAGCCCAGCTCAAAATGTCCTTACCACGGGCAAAAGAGAAGAATCAACATTTGAGGCTAAATCTCAGCTTCCACTGTGACTGATTATAGAGTGAATGCGTAAGCATGTCGTGACGTCTCGGAATTGCTGAAATGAACGTCTTTCTTTGTCTCCATTAAATCATCTCTTGATCATCCCCTCTGAGGGAAACAAATGTCCATGTCCTTCCGCCTTTCCGCTGTGCTGATCACATCCCCTCCCCACATCTCATCCACACATCCAAACCGACCATCACACATGGCGTTCATGCACTGGTGGCCATCCTCGAGTGGGTGTGTCATCAGGACCGGGAGTCCTGGCACCAAAACCATCTTGGCAGCTTGTTTTCAAGGGGTGTCCTTTAGATCCTCTGGGTCCTGGAGAACGCTCTGAGAAATAATGCTCTTGGTATCATTAACACTACCTAAACATCAAGGTTTTTATTTTAGGTCAAGAAGTTCTTTTTTCAAATAAAATTGTGATGTTTCACACACACACACACACAGAGTGTGCGGCCGAGTGTGTTCAGGGTGTGGCTGCTTGCAAATGAGTATCTAGAGTATTTCTTAACTTGCTGAGAGTCGGCTAGGGGAGTATTGTGGGTTAGGACAGGGATTGGCAGGCACTTCGGTAACTCAGCTATATGCTGAGGTCTGGTTGCCTAGCAACTCTGCCTTGGCCAGGACAGGTTCTGCCAAAGCTGTTCCAAGAATCTACAGCTAAAAGAAACACAGCTAATGATTAAACATCAGCAAACGGATCTATAGAATTACAGATAAAACAGCCAATAAGCAGGGGCCAATGCTGGGAGCCCTAAGGGCAGAGTGGGCCGACTAGCCAAGGACCATGCACTCAGTGGGCAGTCTGTCTGATTTCCCAGCGTTCCCTGTCCTGGCCCTGCAGACTCCTGCCTTCCACAGTACACTTCCTTGTCCGGTCTTTCTTTCTCTTAGTTTCTGTTCTTAACATTCTTTCTATGCTTTGCCAAAAGTCCTACTTTTTTTACACCTCCATGGGCATCCTTCTTGTTTATTATGTATTGATGAAAGTAATGTGGGCTGGGAATTTAGCTCAGTTGGTTGGGTGTTTGCTGAGCATGCAAAAACTCTTGCATTCCACCCCAGTACTGCATGAACTGGACGTGTCTGTGTATGCCCAGAGTCCCAGCACTTAGGATCAGAATTCTCAGCTAAATAATAAATTTGAGGCCAGCTTGGACTACTTGAGGTCTAGACTCAAAAAAACCAACCCCAAAAGAACAATGAAGCTAATGTTGACTTCCCGGCGGCATCTGCTAATGTCTGGAGATATTTTCCATTGCTCCAGTGAGGACAGTGTTATTGGCAGCTAATGGATAGAATTCGTAGGCATTCTCTCTACATAGACTGATGTGAACATCCTCACTGCAGGCAGGTCAGCCTCTCATAGCAAAAATGTATCTGACCCTAGATGTCAGCAGGGCCAACCTGGTCTAATATGTATATTATAAATAAGGGCAGCAAGCTACTTATGAGAATAGTCTTTGACTCAATTCTTACCTCGTAAAACTCTAGTTCTTTGATGGTTTTTGGGAGGTGAGGAGGTCAAAACAAATTCTATAAAGGCTCCCTGTGGAAGCACTAGTGACAAAGGCTGAGATGCCCCGGCCTTTGGCGGTGATAAGTTGGTTGTTCTGAGTCCTGTTAAGGTGCCTGGGAAAAGCTGCTTCTTGGCACTGCTATCAGATTCTCATTTCCATAGGAGAGACCAGGAAGGCCAACTCTTGAGCTACCTGGCCCCAGTTTGAGACATGGCTATATTCTTTCAGTCCCCAGACAAGTTCACAATGTTTGGGGCCAGTTAATCCTTTAATGACATTCAGTGACTTAGAAGAATTAATGTGCCTCTAACTGATGAGTTTTACAATGTCCCCAAGGGGCACAATTGATTTGGTAGTTAGACACTGTCAGGTCAAAAACAGGCAATCTGACAGCATCTCCTTTGGACTCCTGAGGAAATCGCCCTCTCTCAATACAACATGTCTCTTGATTTGCTTGTCTCTATGAAAATGGCTTAAAAATCATAGTTCTTGTAGGAAGATCAGAAGGAAGCATGTCTTGCTGACATATTTTATTCTGTTCCAGGTATTGAAAACATCTTGTTATAAGAGGGCTGATACACATGATACAACCCCAGACTCTAGACCAATAACCTGAAGGAATGCTTTAGGATGCTAAACTTTTGTTAAGAGGCCATAGTAGATGATAGAATGTGTGACATTTGGCAGGCTTTGGCTTGATGTTTCTTGACAGCTGGTTGGTTTTTGCAGACCTTTCTTACTCCATGTCTGCGAACCATCTCAGGAAGTAGTCTACTCCAGTAGAAGAGGCTGTAGGACGCTATAGGGTTTGAGCCACAGCCACACTTGGCCTGTAACAGTGGTGACAAGTCAAAACTTCAAAATCAGAAAATATGTTTTCAAGGTCTAGGAGGACACAGTCTGGGACCTTGTTACACATCACCAAGTAGAGGGCAATCCAGGTGGAAGTGTAATCTCCTTGATACACGCGGCTGAGGGGAATGCTGGGAAGAAATGCCCTTTGCTGCCTGCGGCTTCCAGTCACAGATGCTTCCAAGGAGCCAATGACTCCCTCCCCTCCCTCTTAATTGTCCCTCCTTCCAGTTTTAATCATCTTTAAAGAGAGAATAAGTGGAGGGCAGCCTCATTAAAATGACTGCCAAAATGATACTTTGCCACGGAATTACTTTCTGAACGAGTTCTCATCCTTCAAAAAAGTTTTATGAAGTAAATGTAGTTGTGTGATAATAAGAAATTAAATGGGGGCAAGAATGTGAAAGAGAGGAAGGTCTTTTTATGCCAAAATAGAAGACTTATTGGCTTTAGTTCCAAAGCTAGAACCCCTAGATGCGCTGTGTGGCTGTGGCCGAGCCCCCAGTCACAAGGCTCGCAAAGCAAGTAGGCTTCTCTGCAAACTCTACATTCGTGTTAAACCTGCTGTGGTGTCTGGTATGAGATATTGTTTTAGATTCTTTGACTCTTTCGAGAGTAATCTAATAGTGTTCGCCTTTTTCAAAATTTTAGTGTCATAAGCATCAGTAACTGTTTACTAGCACAGAGGGCATGTATACGGGCCCAACAAGTCAACTGCTATGGCAGAGAGCGTGTGTGGAGCTTTGTAGACCCCACTCTTCCTGCTTCCCAAGGATGTACAACCAAGAGAAATAGTGGTGACATTAATTTCTGGCTCCAGGTTGATGAAAAGAGTTAAATTTCAGAACTCCACTAGCGTAAGATTTTCAACAGCACTCTTGTAGGTGGTAGGGACGCAGAGCACACCCTGAATGGTACACAATACGAAACCCACTCTGCTGGGACAGGACTTGGAGCATAATGGATCCACCCACCTGTACTCAGCCCACCAACATCAGTACAGTTGCACGTAGTCGTCATAGCAACCTGGATGCCAGTCTTATCCTGACAAAGCAGATGAGAAGATTCTTGAAAACTATGAATTTAGGTCAAGGGCAAACTCTGGTTGTCCACAAACATGGCTGTGGTGCTGCTTGTCATTTTTGCTTGTTGACCGGGAGCAGTTTTGCTATTTTCACAGCACAGTTAGGACACGCAGGCACTTGCTTAGAGTTCATGGTTTTTCCACACACACACAGGGTGGCCATTTACCTTCCAACCCTTAGTAAAGAACTGCTTTGGTGGATCTCACTTTTGACTCTCCGCTCTACTTCAATGAACCTGCCTTTGGACCCCTCTGTGCCAGCCCTGCTACAAAACCTGCTGTAAATCTTGAAAAACCTCTCACCCACACGTTTCCTATATATTTATAAATTTATTTTTGAGGTGGGGTTTTGAGTATCAAAGAGCTGACCTTGAACTCACTCTGAGGACCCTGCTTCTGGCTCTCATGGGCTAGGATCACAGGCATGTAGCCCTGTGCCTGGCTTCCATGGATGCTCGAATGCTTGGATGCCTGAGGCTTTGTGCAAGCCAAGCAAACATTCTAGCACCTGAGCTGCTGAGAAGTTAGAGCCAAGATAAACCTGAGCGTGGGAAGAATCTCTGTCTTTCTTACATTATAGCACATTAAAGAGAACCAAGCACTTAAATAACCAGCGAAAAGGGACAAGCCATGCCCATACTTACCAGAGCAATGGGATGAGGGATAAGAATGGAATTGCTCATTTTAAATTCCTACTGTATTAAGTTAAGGGGCTTTTCCCGGGAACAACAGAATTCGGTGCATCTATGATGCATACTGGATTGTGAGGCAGTAGTGAGGACTCTAGAAAAGGCAGGAGAGGGGACAGGATGGTTAGCTTCCGTTGACACCTTGGCTAGGTGAAGAGATGTTAGGATTGGTGAAATGCACTCCTATGTGCCTGTGGCCACCTGCATGTGCTTGCGAACCCCTTCTAGTGAGTGTGTGTCTGGCTGTGGGCCTCTCAGCACGGACTTGGTATCTGTAGCTCTCCAGGGTCTGCCCAAACCTTCTGTGCAGGGTGGGACTACTCGTTAGACTTCAGACAGCTGCTTGGTTCTCTGCCAGCAGACATCCAGTATTGAATCCCCCACCCCCAGCACATAACTGAATACAAGAAATAGATTTGCATGTATACAAACATTTTATCCGCATAACCCTAGTGCAACCTGCCTTGTTGACCAAATGGATCACAAAGGGTATGGACAAGGACAGGGTAGGGTTTCAGAGAGAGGATGACGAAGAGCAGAAAGGTGAAGAAGGGCGCTCAGGTAGCCCTGACTATCCACCGCAGCAACAATCCATGTGTCTTAAACAAAACAGCCCTACTGAGAGTTGTGTAGTCTGTGCTACAGCTGGTGTGTGGTTCAGCATCAGCAAGGCCAGGCCTCAGGTAGTGGTCTAGACGACCCTCTCCATGGCTCTGAGGAGCCCTTCCAGTTTCTGAAAAAAGGAGCAAGGGCACCCAGCCGGTAAGGAGTTTCCCTGTAAACACTTACTCACCTTCAGAATGCCATCACAACGGAGACAGTTTTCTTCCAGGCATCATGCCTCCTTCCACAAAAGATATCTAGGGATTCACTTTGCCTAGATAAATTTGGTACACGGGTCCACTTTTCCGGACCAATTCTATCACAAGCCAGGCCCTTGTTATTCTTGAACGACAGCCTGAATCTCTGATGTAATTTCATGCTTTCAAGCCCTGACGGAAGAACTTGGAAGTCCTTCCATTGCCTACAGGCTGGCTTTCAGAACTCTTCTCGGGTGTGTCTGCGATTAAACTCAACAAAGGCTGTTAACTGCCTTTCTAAACCATCTATTCTGGATGCACTGGACTAGTACATTCTGTGGACAGTCATTTTCATTCCTCCGTCTGCTCCCTGCTTCCCTTCATTTATCCCCCACCTTTTCTATTTTTGATTCCAATGTATCCTCAAGACCCTGATCCATCCTCATTTTCTGAGAGGCTGCCTGCGCTCCAACCAAGGAGGATCTTTCCACCACTAAACAGTGTGTGAGTGTGGCTGTGTGTGGTGAGATTTTGTTTGTGCTCTAACAAATACAGCTTGCCTGGTGATCAGAAAACAGAGCTAGCCACTAGTTAGCCATAGAGGCCAGGCAGTGGCGGCTCACACCTTTAATCCCAGCACTTGTGGGGAGGAAACCGGAAGTGATATGGCTGGGCAGAGAGAGGCTCCACCCCTTTGTAGTTAAAGAGTTGATAAGAGGTGGCTGTGGCTTGTTCCTTTGTCTCTCTGATCTTTCAGCTTTTATTTCTATATCTGTCTCAGGGTTTGTATTATTAAGAGCAATTAGAATTTGTGATATGTTTCTCTCTGTGTGTGTGTGTGTGTGTGTGAGTAGAGGGTGTGTATGTGTGATGTATGTATATGTATGTGAGTGTGAGTGTATGTGAGTGTGTGAGAGTGTATGTGTGTGAGTGTGTGTGAGTGTGCTAGAATGTGAATGTATATGAGTTTATGAGTATGTGTGTGAGAGAGTGTGTGAGTGTGTGAGAGTGTGTATATATGTATGTGTATGTGAGTGTGTAAGTGTGTGTGTGAGAGTGCATATGTGTGTATGTGTGAGTGTGTGAGTGTGAGTATGTGTGTGAGTGTGTGTATGTATGTATGTGAGTATATATGTATGTGTGTGTGAGTGTGTATGTATATATGCGTATGTGTGTGTATATATGTATGTATGTATATGTATGTGAGTGTGTGTGTGCATGTGTGTGTGTGTGTAAATGTCATGGTGGGGATGTGGAAGTCAGAAGACAACTTGCAAGGATCAGCTGATTTCTTCCCAAGTGGGTTCTGGGCTTTGAACTCATGTCGTCAGCCTTGGCAGCAAGCACCTTCACTCCCGAGCTCTCTCACTGGCCCTCCCAGTTCAATTCTTGGTCCTCACTAATCAAAAGTTTTGGGACAACGATTAGAAATGCAGTACTTTATTACTACTTGGTTTCCAATCACATCTTACCTCATCCCAATAAAAAACAAACATAAAATGAAGTCCAGCAACTAACAGACATGCTTGACGTGAAAGGAAGGGATGAATTACGGGAAAAGGAAAAGAAAACAATGGACAAGCACAAGATTATAACTTTACGTGGCTGAGACGGTCGAGTTAGGGTCTAAAGCCTAAGAAAATGCAGAACTCTAGAGAGTTAATTTCGAACATAGCAATTCAAGTTAGAGTTCTGTTGTACATGTGTGAATCCAGCTCTACAGTATTATTCTCCAAATACATAAAACAGGCCTCTTTTTGTAAATGGTGAGGGTTGTTAAAGCTTTTGATTTATGTGATTTGGAAGACAGTGACCAAGCAGAAGGCAGGCGTGTGAGGTTCGCTTTTGAGATGTGGCATGTAGAGGAGTTAGAATCCCTTCCTGGGTCTGGTGGCTTTGGAAAACACATGGACTCTCCTGGACGTACAGAAAAGGCCTGTTGGGAGTCTGCCGGGAAAGTGTTTTCAAAGTGAAGAATACTTAGCTTCCCTACTTCAAATCATTTGGTAAAACAAGGCTAACCCACAGGCTAGACACTTCTGTCAGATTCCTTCACAGTGAGAACTAATATGGGCATCTGTATCTGCTTGTGGAATTAGGTCAGGACTCACCTTGAGGCTTTCTTATTCGTTTGTCTCTGGAGATCAGCTTGAAGCCAAAGCTGCCTGTGACCTGTTAACAGCATCGAGCAGAGCTGGCAGTAAGAGGCACCTCCCTTCCCAGGCACCCTCAGTCAGCTTCTCAGCTGCCTTTTGTAACTCAGGTTTCCCTCTTTCTCTCGGAAGCCCCACCCTCCTGCTCAGCTAAGGTCCCTCACACTGTCTGTGCACTTCAGTGTTTCCTTTACTTGCCAGCACAAGCTGAAATCCTGGCTAGCTCTGGTCCTAGGCATCTTGTGCCCATTAAATGCAGCCTGGCTGTCACATTTATTATTGAAATGCCCCATTGTCCACTCTCCTTCCTAGTGAATTTGGAGTTTGCAACTATTAAAATCAGTCATTGAATTATTCTTATCCTGTAGGATCCAAATGGGAATTAGCAGGAAATTAAGAAGTTAATTAAAGCATAAAATCATGCAAGTGATAGGTGCACATTCTAAGCATTCTATTTTAAATAAAGACATTTGAATATATACTTATTTACCAATCTTTTGAGAAAGAGCCAGACTCTCCTTGACTGGAGACCTGAGTTTATCTTTAATGTGTTATATATACCTGATTTCTTTTGGTAGAGCGTGACTTTGCAGAGGATTTTTAATCTAAATTTTATATTTTCTTTTTTAAGAGATTTATTTTTGTTTTATGTGTACGAGTGTTGTCCTGCATGTATTATGTATGTGTGTTATGTAGGTGTGTATGTATGCATGTGTGTGTGTGTGTGTGTGTGTGTGTGTGTGTGTGTGTGTGTACCATAAAGAAGTAGTGCCCAAGGAGGCCAGAAGAGGCCATTGCATTTCCCAGAGTTGTAAGATGCCTGATATGGGTGCTGGAAACTGAAGCCGGATCCTCTCAAAGATCAACAAATGCTCTTAACCTCTTTATAGCCCCATATTTCCTTATTAAAATATTATTCTTTGAGAATTTCATAAATTGTATTTTGATCATATTTGCTTCTCCCTCCTGTCTCTATCTCCTCCCAGGCCCACCCTGACCTCTTCACTCCTTTTTTCCCTTTTAAAAAAATATTGCTATTTCCTCTCTCTATATATATACTTACATCTAGTCTGCTGGGTCCATGTAGTGTTTCTCTTATGTATGCTTTTAGGGCTGACCAGTGGTACTGGATAAACAGTTAGGGGGCTTGACCCTAGAGAAGACTAATTCTGCAGTCTCTAAGAGTCATGAATTGCATATAGCTCTTCATCTAGGGGTGGGACCTTTTGAGATCCCCCTCATTCATGTCGGCATGTGGGAACTGGTGCTGTCATTGTTCAGGTCTTGTTTAGGCTATCATATTGTTGAGACTTCATGAGTACAGCCTTGTGGGGGTCTGTGACTGGCCAGTGGAGTGTTAATCTAGGAGAGGTAAGAAAAAAGTCTGGTTCAACACACTCAGTAGCCAGTGTTGGTTCAACTTTGAGAGTGTGACACAGGGCAGTTTATTATAGGCATATTTAGGTACAGTACAATTGGGGGGGGTCCTTTGATAATCATTTAATCCTACATGCACAATAAAGCTCAAGATATAACTACATTGAAATTCATTGTAAAGTACATATGGCATCTTCCATAAAGATGGGTTCTATAGAACAAATACAAATCACATCCTAAAGGTCTGGGGAAGAACCTGGTGTGGTCTTGGTCATACAGGTAGCCCAGAGGTCACCAGGCTATTAAACACGTCTGCTCCCAGCCTTCTGAATGGAAAACAGGTTATACATCTCTCCCCTTGAAGAGACAGCGTGTGTGTTTAATATTGCTGGTTTCCCTGGTGCTCGTCTGTGAACACAAACACCCACGTCTCCTTCAGAAGACAGAAAACTACTCAAGTTCCATAGCAGAGTCAGTTCATCACGGCAGGGAGGGCAGCAGCCAGGAAGCAAACCAACCACATTTCCTGTGCACACAGGAAGCAGAGAAAGAAAGCAGGAAGCAGGGCCAGGATATAAAACCCCCAAACCTATCCCTAGAGATACACTTCCTCTATCTAGCAAGGCTGCACCTCCTCAAGATTCTATAACGTTCCCCAGCAGACCACTGGCTGAGCAGCAAGTGTCCAGACACGTGACCCCTGGGGACACCACAGCAGAATCTCACACCTCTCCCTCACTCTTTCCTCCCCAGTCTCCCTATCTGCTTATTTATTCCCCCACTGGCTCACCTGTTTTTTCTCCTACCTTTAGTCACAGAGGCGGTCTGCACCCCTCCGCCGAGGCCTCTCATGTTCCTCTTCCCAGGGCACTGCCAGGTTTGCTCTTTTCCTCTTCATTTTCCTCGGCATACAGGTCTGCTGTGCTTCTCTTTGTCTGTAAGCAACAAATGAGTAACAAAAGCCTCCTCTGCTCCCATTTATGCCCCCTCACACACACACACAAACACACAGACACAAACACACACACACACACACCTCACACACCTCACACACACACACCTCACACACACACACCTCTCACACACACACACACACCTCACACACACACCTCACACACACACCTCACACACACACCTCACACACACACACCTCACACACACACCTCACACACACACACCTCTCACACACACACCTCACACACACACACACCTCACACACACACACACCTCACACACACACCTCATACACACACACACCTCACACACACACCTCACACACACACCTCACACACACACACACCTCACACACACACCTCATACACACACACACCTCACACACACACCTCACACACACACACCTCACACACACACACCTCACACACACACACACCTCACACACACACACACCTCACACACACCTCACACACACACCTCACACACACACACACCTCACACACACACCTCATACACACACACACCTCACACACACACCTCACACACACACACCTCACACACACACACACCTCACACACACACCTCATACACACACACACCTCACACACACACCTCACACACACACACCTCACACACACACACCTCACACACACACACACCTCACACACACACACACCTCACACACACACACACACCTCACACACACACACACCTCACACACACACACACCTCACACACACACACACCTCACACACACACACACACCTCACACACACACCTACACCACACACGCACACACACACACACCTCACACACACACTCACACACACTCACACACACTCACACACACACCTCACACACACACACACACCTCACACACACACACACACACACACACACACACACACACACACACACACACACACACGTTTCTGAAGACATTATCTGTAATTCTCCTTAGTTTCTTTCCCTGTTTTTGATACTGAGCACTGGAGCTCAGGGTGTCACAAATTGTAGGCAAGCATTCTGTCCCTGAGCTGTATCCTCAGACCTCTTTTAACTGATTTTTTTTTTTTTTAAGTCAAGGTGTAGTGGGATTATGTTACATTATAAATAATTGTCCTGCCTACTGGTTTAGTAAAAATGCTGATTGGTTGAAGGCAGACAGAAAGTGTGGACGGGGCTACCAGAATAAGAAAACCCTGGGAATAGGAAGAGCAGAGTAGAGATGCCACAGAGAAGCCAGTAGAGAGAGATGCCATCCAGCCGCCCAAGAATCAACATGTAACAGGTAAGCCAGACATGTGGCAGGACAGATGAATGGAAATGGGTTGAATTAAGATGCAGGAACTAGCTAGCAATGTGCCTGAGCCTTAGGTCAAACAGCATAAAATTAATATAAGCCTCAGTGTGATTCTGTGGGACTGTAGGTCTGTGGGTCTGGACCATGAGCTGGACAGACCAGAACCTCAGGGCTAGGCTGGAAAGGCCGGTCCAGAAATTTACTACTGCATCAAGGTCTTACTACATAGCTCTGACTGTGCTGGAATTCACTATGTAGGTCTTGGATTTTCAGTTTTCTCTGCCTTTCTCACGTAAGTGCTTGGATTAGAGGTATATGTTATTGTTGTCTTCTTGCTACATTGTGTAGGCCTCTAACACATGATCTTCCTGTCTCAGTCTGAGAAGCAGGTGTGGTGACAGATTTGGGCGATTTCTCCCCTGAACTCTCTGACCAAGCTTTTTGCTCCTAAATGCCACCCAAATTTTATTTTCAAAGTAACTGGCAAAGTGTATTAGTTATTTTGTGTTGCTGTGATAGAAGCACCATGGCCAACAGCAACTTGTGGAAGAAACTATTTCGCTTACAGTTCCAGAGGGGACTTCATAACAACAGAGTGGGGCATGGTCTCTGACCTGGCATAGGGTGTGTGATCCCAGAGAAGTAGACAGAGCAAATTGGGAGTGGAGTGGGGCTTTAAACTCTTCAAAGCCTGCCACAATGAAGGAGTTTATCAAGACTCCATCCATAAAAGTCCTATAACCTCCCCAAACAGCCTCCTAAGCAGTGCCACCAACTGGGGATCAAGTGATGTAATATTCAGGAGCCTCTGGGAAGCATTTACCATTCAAACCACCCCGGCACACGGCCTCTGCATAGCTAAACTCAGCAGCCATCAGTCTCTGTTCTCATTTTCCTCAACTTCTCATGAGTACCCAAGAAAGCTGGTCAGCCCTTCCCGTGGAAACATACTCATCCCTTTTGTTTTCAGACATTGTTTCACCGGCCACTCTTCCCCACGCTTCTTTGTAACGGTTTCTTATCCCTCCAGTTCCTAAATGTTGGGAGACTTCCCTCTGAGGAATCTCTGTAACGTGTAACAGGGACCCTAAAAAATACTATCCTGGAATTAGAAATGCCCCAGTAGATCCAAGATGCGGCTGAAGCCTTGGTGCCGGAGGAAGAGCAGAGCCCCTGGAAAAGACTTCGTGGATCTGACTGATGGCTCATCTCACAGCAAAGTCAGTGCGTGCAGTTTCCTAGCCTTGGCTTCATCTTTTCTCTAACACTTTTCACGGCCACAAGGGACAGGTAAAGAAAATAGGACATTTTCTCTCTTCAGATCTGGCCAAACTGCAAAAAAATGCACTTCTCTGCACGTCCTATCTCCTGGTTTCTTGTGAGGCTGGGAAAGTAAGACAATGTGTTTACGAACTTGTGTCCATTTACTCTCTATTTTATACTTAAACACACAATAATTTTGTGGATTTATGTGTGTTGGTAAAGTGACTTCTTTCTGTCTCTAGTTTTGATAACTTTCTTTAGTTCTAGAAAAATGCCTGATCAGCGTGGTCGGCGTGACAAGCATTTCTGGGGTAACGTTAATCAGTTGTCTTTCAGTACTTTGAAATTTGTGTTTGTTCCAACATGATTGATGAGTTGGAAATAATTTAGACATTGCCCTAAATTTCTTTTTGCTCATGATTAATTTCACCTGTGAGGAACACCAGGCTAGTAGAGAAAACTGCACCCAGCTGAGCCCCAGGGGGGATATATAAGACTCACACACGCACTCATCTACAGCCTACTCTGGTTTACACTGGGTAGTAGCCTACAAGACTCATGATTCTCGGCCTCAATGAGATCGTAAGGTTAAGGTTTTATTTCTCAACTGTTCCTCTCCAGTGTGTTTCGGGATCGAGATCCCCAATCACACATGTTCTTTTTGCGAGGATCCTACTGGGTCAAAGTCCACATTACAATGTAGTGTGCTGTATAATTCTACCTAGAATGTGCGTTGTCATTGTACCATGGATGTGCTCTTAACAGAGTGGAAGGGCCCCCTGTTACCCCGATGTTGTATCCAACTGATGTGGACAAGTCCTCATAAACTATTTACTTCCCAGTTGCAATATTTGCTCAAAGCTCTTTTCCTGATAGACTCCTACCTGTTATCAGAGATTTAGGGCAAAGACTCTGGCTCTAGTAATCCCAAAGACTAGGTTCAACCACACACCTCACTTGACTATTAAAGAGATAAGCGTAGGCAGAGAAGGGATAGCAAAATGGCCATGTTGGGAAGAGGAACAGAGAAAAGAGGTTTAACGACCTCAGGTACCAACAGGAGCTTTTAGTTTTAAACAGAGGACTTGGGCCAGGGGCCAAGAAATACACACGACTGAACAGTCAAACCGTGGTCTGATTGGTCATTGTCTTTGTACTGGTTCTGCAAAGTGGTAAGAAGTCCTTTTGACTTGAGACTTATGGCTGATTTCTGTGAAATGAGTGTTACTGCTGGGGCAGATCTCAGCATGGGTGATTGGTCTATGAGGCTCTGAGGGTCCCAGATCCTAAGGTACCACCAGGTTCAGGTCAATTGGGACCCTTTGTCTATTTTTTGTGGTGGGGGGGATCTGGATGAAGCTAGACATTGTAACAGCTGACAGTGAGTAACTCAGGTGCTTTTATCTCTGTGCCTTCAGAGATGCAACTGGAGAGGTAATAAGATGATCAGCTGTTAGACACTCATCGAGCAGTAGTATGCCTAATGGAGAATTAAGCAGGAGTCAGAAAGGGGGAGCTAAAATGGAGGCTGGGAGAGTGGGCTTATCTAGTGTACCCGAGGAAATCATTGATGCTTAGGAAAAGCAATTTCTAAATTCCTGTTATATAATTAATCCATCCATGTATCATGTTTTGTAGGTTTATGAAGTTGATTGAAACTAAATGTAGAACTTGGCATTTGTTCATATTCAATTTATTATTATTCCCAGAAGCATCCAGCACAGCGAGTCAATAAGTATTTGTTGAATTTAATAGATTTTCATTTTGCCTCAGGCTGTCTGGACAACTTAAAAATGTTTTGAGTTTCTAGTTACTTTATAATATTTAAGCCTCTCTATTTTGAGATGTGATTTGACATGACAACCCTGATACTCTTTCCTTCCCAGGTATGCCTTCTGTAAATGAGACAAATACTCTAGTTCTGACTCCATACAGTGTTAGAGCGAGGCACGTCCTGAGCCAGGGGTGTACACACTTTCTCTCAGGAACAAGATGCCATCTTGGAGTAAACTGAAAATAAAAGCAGGCTGTCAATGTGACTTTGAGCCACGGCAAATAAGAGCACAGTTCTTTGCTTGAGAGAATCACCAGTGTGAATCCTACCTGAGGCAGGAAGTGGCAGCTCCCGATGTGCTACCACATACTGGCTGGGCTGTGGTTCCACTGATGTTTCAGTAGAGCTGAATCTCAATTTCAATGGAGGCTCTCTTGTGTTTTGGAAAGAAATTTCAAATGTATTCCATATAGAATTGTCCACTGCTGCTTCCAAGCACACACACAGGAAGAGGCTGGCACAGCATCAGCCCAGAAAGAGAAGCCCCCATGTCTCCCTGGTACTATTTCCTCACTCCAATCTTTCAAGGAAGGATGTAGGTTACTGGCCCTCCCCATCAGCAGATGGAGGGTCGGGAGAGGGTTGTAATTTTTAGCATTTCCCCCCTTTTCATTCTGTGAAAGAATGACTATGCTAATGGACTTCTCTAGAGTTTTAATGCTTCTGTCTCTTAAAAGTAATTCCTTGTAGGGAGGGTAGAACACACACACACACACACACACACACACACACACACACACACACACACACACACACACACACACAGCAGAAGACAATAAAAATCAGCTATAGTATTCCCTTAAGTGCTAAGGTCTTGAATCTGGTTACCATTGACTGCAGATTTAATCCATTAGGAAAGTACACAATGCCCCATAATTCAGAGGGTCAGCCTTAACAAATAAAACACAACAGTGCAGGCCGGCACACATGGAGAAATACAAACAGCCTTGGATGCTAAAAGGCTCTTTGTCATTTATTGATTGACAGGTTGATTTTTCAGAAAGAACCTAAATCGGGAGCCTGATGTTCACGCTAATCTTTCCCTTCCTTCTTTTTCTCCTTGCTCAGGAAGGAAGCCATTGAGGCGACAAGCAGGCTCTTATCCAAGACTTCTTATCATCAGCCAGAGCAGCCTGTGCTGGAAATGAAATTCAGAGCCACCACCAGGAAAGGCTGCTTCCTTAATTGACCGTCTCTCTTTTGATGTGTCTCCCCACAGAGCCTGGAGCTGACAGGTCCTCTGGCCAACGTCACCTCTGTGTAATCTCTCACTCACCAGAAGCAGATGCTCTATGGAGGGCAGGCTTTTATGAAAGGCATTTAATAAGGTTTCTCAACCTTGCATATGCCGACCAGGCAGAGGGAGGGACTATTATTTTTTTTTTCCCCTGAGAAGCCACTGATCAAAGACATCAGGATCCAGGCACTGGGGGCTTTCCTGCAGATACACCTCAGTCAGGAGTCTGAAGTGTGAGGGTTCTAACACTTGAGGGCCTTATCATCCTGTCTTTTTTTTTTCTGAAAAGCCCTACCCAGCTCTATTGCTTCAGGACCGCCTCTCCCCCACATCCACCAGCTCCTGGGAAATCAAAGCTTATGGTCTTTGAGATTTTTCTCCATCTATTTTGGGTTATTTGAAATACGAGAATTGTCAGGTACTCTGACATATTTGATAGTTAAATACTTCATTTGGAGTTTATTTTGGAGGCAGCACTCCTAAAAATTGTCAGCCAAAGCCATATAGCAACCCTTCACACTAGGGTATACAAACTCTATAAACAAGTGTACCACCAAACACAACACAATTGTCATGGGATTAACAGAAATAAAACCTTGGAGGCCCCAGGATGCATATGCTGAAAAGCTCAGAAATGTGCCTAAGTGCTTTACTAATCACTTCAGCTGAATCCTGAGTTTGCCTCTGAACTTCAGCCCACCATGTAGCATGGTGCTGGACCAAGTGACTGCCTACCTTAGGACCTCAGTCTTGTGACAAGTGGCTTATAGCCCATCACAGCAACCGAGGGTCAGCCAGTCCCAAGAAGCCAGCTCACACTGAGCTGTAGTCACTTCTCTTATATGAACATGTTACTGCTCTGAAGTTTTCCGAGTCTCTTTTGGTTCAAAAATCTCAGCTTGTCCTTCCTAAAGTTTACTGTAGGTATCCAGGATACCTTCCCTTCACAGCCATGGATGCTACGGCCTGACTTGAGAGTGAGGTACCTTTTCCTCTGGAGCTGGAACACTTGCAAAAATGAAGAGAGAGATGGTGGTAATAGTAGTACCGGGATAATGGTGCAGGCTGTGTGACACACCAAAATCCTAACATTTGTGGTCATTCCAGTCACATTACAAAAAGTTCACCAGTCCAGTGCGGTGGTGCATGCCTTTCATCCCAACATCCTGGAGGCAGAGGCAGACCCATCTCTGTGAGTTTGAGGCCAGCCTGGTCTACAGGGTGAGTTCCAGGACAGCCAGGATTACACAGAGAAACTCTGTTTTGGAAAAACAAAAACAAACGAACAAAAAACCCCAAACCAATAAGAAGAAAGAGAATGTTTCATTAATGATGACTTCCGTTTTCTGTTCTCTTCTGGGTTTCTGGTTAGTTTGTTCCGGTTTGAAGGTTAGTGCCCATTATAAATACATGGGAGCTGTGAAGCTGTAAAGATAGAGCCTTTCTCTCTGTCTTCAGGTTTTCTGCCTTTTCCTTCTGCCACCTCCGTAGCGGATTTTTTCATTTATTGTACTTTTCAATACTGGAATTTTCACCAACTTTTAAGAAATACGGCTTTTTTTTTTTTCTTTCTGATACTCTTTGAGCACGGAGACATTATTTCTATATTCCTTTGGCATGACGTTAGTTCTCTGAACATCTTCTAAGTGGTAACTCCGAAGTCTGTCTGTTAATTCCGACACCACACCTGTCCAAAGAAGTACCCATTGCCTAGCCCACCCCTCCCCTATGGACTGCCACCTTTTAAAGCTTTTTGTTGAAAATTTGATATGTTTTGTAGAAATTCTACATACTGACTCCCTGTCTTCCTTTCTGGAGCTTTCTTGTACTTGTTCGTCTGGTTACTCAGACAGACTGATCAGGGAAGTATACTCTTCCCCTAGTGAGAGGTCTTTGGTGCTCTTCCTCAGAGCTGTAGACATGGGTGTGTGTGCAGTCTCCTTAGGGTAGCAATTGTTTTCTAAGAACTCTCTGATGCTCTGTCCCTCTCCCTCTGATATCACACTACCTGTCAGGCTCACTGATTACTCACTGATACCCTATTGTTTTATGAAAATGACCTGGCATACCCATTGTTCAACAGTTTGAATTCAGATCGTTGCTGGGGATAAGTTTTGTAGGGTTGTTAAAAACCTCTGGAGGGTTTTTCTTTGCTCTCACCTAGTAGGATTTGGTGAAGGAGCTGGCCTGTGGTCATCTGATTTGGTGAAGGAGCTGGCCCTTGGTCTAGTCTAACTTTTAAGCATTGTCTTCTGATGGCTCCAGCTCCCTCTGGTGAAAAACTTCTAAGTAATTAGTGCTGGGTGTGGCCACCATCCTGGTCTTGGCTTGTTTTTCCTAGGGTGGGACTTCTGCTCTCTCACTGATTTGGGGAAAGAGCTTGGGGTTTGAGATTCATAGTTTTCCTTACCTAGGGAAGGGTCTGTATTCTGTGAATGGTGCCCATGTAGTGGGAAAATTATCTCTTTCATAGTTACAGAAAATAAGGTCTGCTCCCTTGTGTAAGGAATGGTAGCCCTTGATTGGCAGTTGATGGGAAAGGGATGAGTGTGAAAAGGGATGAGTGTTAGCCACATCTGCCAGGCAAAGGAGAGGAGGTCATGGTTCAGATGTTGTAGAATTGTTTTTGTTAGTAGATTTTTCTTGTATAGACTTTCTTCATTTGCTGTGTGATTTTAGGACAATCTCTAGACCTTGAGAATTGCTTTTAGGAGCGTCTCTATTGTCCTTCTGAAGAAAGGTCCTCATTTATACTGCTGCTAATGTAGACTGGTAGCATGCTGGTAGCAAAACATTCCCTGGTGGGTGAATGTAAGATAATCTCTTATTAGCACACTTGGTAGTTTCTAATAATTTTCCTTCAAATGAAACTCAAGTGGCTTTTTTATTTGCTCCTTTCTTTAAAAGTTCCTTGGAAACAGCAAGCACTGACCTTGGTGATGAAGGCTACTCATGGAGGTAAAGAGAACAGGGTCATGGAACACTGTGATGGCTGATCCTGGCTGTCAACTTGGCCACATCTGAACCATACCTGCTGGTGGCCGTGCTCATGGAAGGGACACAGAAGAAGAAGTTGGTGCTTTTTTCCTGCTTGCTCTACCTCTGGATGGCACGTTAACCTATCCTGCTACCAAGGCATTCCTTCACTGTTATTAGCACTTACTTCTTTAGGATGGCAATGTAGACTGAAGACCAGCTGCTCTCTAGGAATTCTTGGGACTCTAGCACCAGCTTGGGATTGCTGAGATATCTAGACTCATGGACGGAACAACTACAGATTCTTGGGCTTTCCATCAGGACACTGCCATTGTTAGGCCGCTCATACCACAACCTGTGACTTTAATAAATCAAATATACATGCTATCTTTATCAGTTCTGTCCTGTTAGAGAACATTGACTGATAGTAAGGGAGGCTGCGTATTGTAAAGCTGTAAGACCACTATAGGTTTATATTTATAATTATGCCAAATGTCTACATTGTACCCCCCAGTCCATTCTTCATACTTGTCCACCTTTGCCTGTATCACAGGAAATTGTCCCAAAGGAGCTGTTTTTAGAGGTTGCCTTGCTCTCTGGCTTTTAGTTAGACTAAGAAAAGAGTAGAGGGCAAAAGGAATGTCAAGAGAGAGCATTTCCTATCTCAATTCTCTTTCTGTGGTATTCCGTGGGTTATCCGCGTGCCTCTGCAGAATCACGGTTCTCATCCGTCTTTCCCATGCTGCCACTTTTCTTTGAGTTGTGGTGACTCCGTCTGCCCTTGAACCTACAAGCTTAGTGGGTGATAATGGCTTCCAACTGTTACAAGTTCTGGTGTATTTCCTTTCCATTGTTTGTCTCTAAATCTCGCCCATAACATTGTACACAGTCCTTTCATTAAATAGGCCTTCCATTAACGATCTTTGAATTACCCAATATGAGCACACCATCTGCTTTCTCATGGGACCCTGACTGATAGCAGCCATGTTGCTGCAGATGGCAGTCAAAGATCTTGGAGTCCTTTTTTGACCTTGCCCTTGAGCTTGTCTTCCTGGAGGTGAGGTAGGATGTGGTGTAGTGGTGGAGACGCTTTGGGGAAGCAGCAAAATGATACAAGAAATTCAGATAGACAAGCGGATAGCACTCTTGGGAAAAATTACTTTTGTTGCTTTGTGAACAGAGAAAACAGAGAGTGTTAGACTCTGTCCTAAGCCCCTGAAGCCCTGGCCAGTGGCAATTAGGGTTCGACATCAAGCTCCATTTAAAGAGTCAACATCTTCGACCCTTCCTCTTGTCTTTCCTCTCCCCACTATCCATTGCCATCCATTGCCATCCACCGCCATCCATTGCCATCCACCGCCATCCACCACCATCCACCGCCATCCATTGCCATCCACCACCATCCACCACCACCCACCACCACCCATCACCATCCATCACCATACAGGTGTGTGTATTATCGTAACATAACAGGGAGGCCAACTGGGCAACTCCCACTCTGTCCTGGGAGCAGTGATGCTTTAGAAATGCCACTCAAATTGAGGCTAGAAGGAAAGTCAAGAGCAAGAGTCACATGTAACTAGAGAGCTGAAGAAGACAAAAGGGGTGGTTAACGACAGCTTAGATTTACTAAATGCTTCCCGAGTTAAGACAAAAAGGCCCAACACATTTAACTCCCTCCAGTAATTACTAACTTTGCAAAGTGTACTTCATTATCTCCATTTCACAGATAGAGGAAAATGGCATGCAGAGGTGGTTCCTATGCAAGGGGACCTGTTTGCAAATTAACAAGTACCGATCGATCTGAGATTCAAATTCCAAAGCCTGACTCCTGCCGCCTCTTGAGATATGCAGACTACAAGATCAGGAACACTTGCCCCTAATATTTGTTCTCAATCCTCCTAATACTGTGACCCTCTCATACAGCTCCTTGTGTTCTGGCAAAGGGAATGTGCCCAAAGGACATGAAGCACCATCAGGCTGTATCAGCGTTGAGACTCTGTTCACATAGCATTTGCCATGACCTTGGGTACCACGGATGAGACCTGAACCCCCCAACAACTGAAAACAGCGACCAAAATGAAAATCTTCCTTCTCCAATGGGAAGGTTAGGAATCCTCTTCTTAGCTATGAGTCTGGGGGTGGGGTGGGGGTGGGGGGACACCTGATGATGCATGAGCCACAAACAGAATAGTCTCTTAGGGGAAGTAGCTGGTCCTCAGTAAAGCAGCTAGGGAAGGCAGAAGGCCTTTCGTTTTGATTCCTGGCCGTTGTGACTCACAACCACAGAGTCTTCAGCCTGAGCCCAGACATCAGCTTGGGGCTGGGAAAGGTTATGGCTGTGGGTGACTAAGCAGCAAACGGCTGAGGTAGTAGACTGTGGTGTGGCTAATGGGACGGAATCGTTGCTGCCTTTTCTTTCCCACGTGCTGGAGCTTCCTTTGGCAGAATTTCTTCTCTCTAAGAAACTGCTGACTCGCCACTCCAAAGTTTCCACAGAGGTCCAGTCATGAAATATTTGAATTGCAAAGTTTCTTCTACAGTGTCATTTTCATAGTTTTAACTTGGAGGGAAACTGAGGCACACACACCAGGCCATTTACTTGAGATGACATTATGTCATGGTAACTACTGTGGCAGCTGTAAGGATGGACATGGACCATCTGCCGGCCTAGAGTCGTCCACCCTGGGGGACAGAGTGAATGACAGTTCACTGGTATGGTTTTAGAAATATGATGATCAGGGACATTATGCACACACAGTCAGTGTCCTCTGCAAAGAAATGGGATCCCAAAGGCCCCTGAGTTATGGGCACTTGAAAGCCATGTAGTGCTTGAACTGGGCTGGCCATGTTGCTGGAGCGCTTCAGGAGCCTCACGTGTCAGCCTGACACCTATCTGGACTCGAATGTCTTGTGAACTCAACTAAGCCTAGAACCTTCTTTTTAAGTCTGCTTGCTTATGGAGTTAGGTTATGGTTGGCAAGACGTGCATAATTTTGAAAGGAAAGGAAATATCAAAGCACTAGCACTTTCTGATGGCTTTTTCAGGGCCCTGTGTGGCTCTGCTCTGAATCTAGTTCTTCACACAGCTGGATCTACAGCTTCCTGCCCACCCCTAGAGACACCAGACTATTGACCTACCGAAGGAGAGCCAAGGATGCTCCACAGACCAGATCTCATCACTGACTGTCACTTTCTGCATGTGTCTCTTTTGTGTGACTGGACGCTGCCTTCCTTTATCCTCCAGAACTCACCCTTGCTCACGTCCACTCAGCTCCTCCTACACCTGCGGAATGTCTACTGCCCACAAGTTCTTTCTACTACAGCACTCAGTGCTGTGACTCTGCCCCCTGACTGAACCTGGGCAGAGTCACTCTGGATCTCCAGGACAGTGAGCTTGGGGCTAGCCATCTAATGCTCAGACCTCTCCCCGCCTTGGGAAATCCAAGAAGACGCTGAGGGGGCACAGGAGGAAGTTCTCTCTCCCCATCACACAAAAATAGACGTCGCCAACAGAATCCCTGAGGTGGAGAAAGAATGTTCCTGTGAAAATTAATCAAAATGAAGTCATTTGTGAAAAAATAACCAACAAATAGAGCCAGGCTACTCAACAGGAGGCCCTCTCATGCACCTGTGGATGAAAACAAGAAAACAATGCCAAGAGCTTCTCAAGAATTACAGCCTTGCACAAGCTCACACACAAAAATCTTTGTATGAGGATATTTCCCAAGGGACTGGGTATCTGACTTATAGCCACCCCTTTTTATTTATGCCTATAGACAAGAATTGTTGTATCAAAACATTGTAATCCTCCCCATTTGTCTTTTAACTCTTCCCTCGGTGCTCTTCTTGACTGTGAACACAATTCTCTGTGGCTTGTACATTCCCACTGAAGTGTTACCCTGGAATAAACTCATATAAACTATGTAAAATTTAGCTTGGCATTCCCGAGTCTGAAGCACAGGATGGAGGAGGCACATGAGGGGGAAGGGTGGGTTCTACATCCTGGTAGACTGACTCTCCTATGTCTTTCAATATTCAACACACTTTCCTCACTGCCTCCGCCTTAGTTAAGGTTTCTATTGCTGTGAAGAGACACCGTGACCATGACAGCTCTTATAAAGGAAAGCATTTAATTGGGGCTGGCTTGTAGCTTTAGTGGTGTAGTCTATTATCAGCATGTCAGGGAGCACGGCATCACACAGACAGACATGGCACTGGAGAGTTGCTGAGGGTTGTATGTCTGGATCCGCAGGCAACATGGGGGAGTGAGCCACTGTGCCTGGCTTGAGCTGAAACTCAGTGCCTCTCCCATGCTTCCCCCAACAAGGGCATGCATTCTAACAAATCCTTTCAAATAATGTCGTTCCCTATGAGCCTGAGGCGAGGTTCATCCAAGCCATCAAGGTTACTGAAAAACTGAGCTGGACTACAGGACTTGTGATAGCTTTGTTGTTCTGGTCACTGGCTTCCTATTTTGACAGTTTCTATTTCCAGGCCCTTCTGGGACCAAATAACTGATGACAATCAATGTTAAGAGGACGATGATTAGCTGAACTTTCCCAGGTTTTTGCAAATATATAATTCATATTCTCACATTATTTTCTCCTTGTCATTTGAAAGCATGAAGTGACAATGGTAAGAAGTCAGAGTATCATTTGCGAGATATTTCTGATGTCCTGGGTGTGAATGGGAGGTGGGTCCTCCAAATCTGAAAGCTATTGAGCTCGTTATGTTCTCACTGATTCTAAATGGTGGAGGAAGAATGAAATTACAAAGATGACGTCATGTGCCTTTTTATAATGATTTTCTTTTTCTATTTGGGCAATGCTGTTGGTTTTTATGTTTGTTTTTTTTTTAATAGCTAAATCAGCAATTCTTGAGAACACTGATAGGAAGGCTGTTAAGTAGATGTGAAAACAAGAAAGAATTTATAGATAAACACAGGGCTCCATCAAACTAGTTAGAGAACGGCCTTGTCAAAAGACTAGTGCTGAGCACCCAGTAAGCACACCTGGACCTGCTCACTCAGTGCTCAAGGTCCCCTAGAAGAGCACACAGAGAAATCTGGAAGGTTCCTGAGAGAGACTAGCATGCTGATGTGTGCTGTGAACAGCAGACAGAAATTCTGAATCATGTTTTCAAGCCACAATAGATCTGACCAAAATTATTTTTTAAAAGAACTCTTAAAGAATGAAGCTTGTTATTTTCAGGGCTCTTGTTAAACAAAGGGCAAAATCAAATAAACCCTAAACCTGAGTAATGTGTAAGAAAGTATTTCTAATGCTCAGCACTGGAATTCTAACCTTCTTTCACCAAATGCCATGAAAAAATACCATTTACTGGAGAATGAGTGGTAGCATTGATATGTTTGTGAGCAATTGTGCAGACAGACTTTGATATTCTCCCAACTGGCAGTTGAGCAAATGTTCAGGGTCCTACTAGAAAGGGGGGAATTCACAAAGAAAAAAGCAATAGCAAACCCAGTGTTTTATTTTTCTGTTGTTCAGGGTTAATAATCTCGATGGTATGGACTGGATACAACAGAGACCCCAAGTATTGTCTATGTGCAATACTTCCTAAGTAGTTTTGCAGAAAAAGGTGGGTCCCTGCAGACAGTGATTCCAAGCTGGGCTACTCCCATGCCCCTTGACTGCATCTCCAACATGGACCCTCCTCTCAAGTCTCTTCTGTCACCTCCCTCATATAAGGCTGCTGTCAAGACCTCAGCTGAGGGATGGCATGTCAAGGCTGAGACATTCCATATCAGACCGCTTCTCAGTCTCTGTTGCTCAGGCAAAGTCATTTCTGCTGCAAGCACTGGACTATGCAAGGGTGGAAAGATAATTCAGGTATTATTCTCAGAATTCATCTCAGGAATTTCTAATGTTAAATTCCCAGGTTATGTCTCTGTATTCCTGATACACGGTCTCCTTTTTAAAAGCAGTCGGTAGATATTTAACATAATTCATGTGGTGGTTTGAATAAGAATGGTCCCCATAGGCTCCTGTTTGGGTACTTTGTCACTGGAAAGTGGAACTCTTTGAAAGGGTTAGAAGGATTAAGAGGGGTAGCTTTCTCTTGGAGGAAGTGTGTCACCACTGTAAGTGGCCTTTGAGGTTTTAAAAGTTGACCTGGGTCCAGTGTCTCTCTCCCTCTGCCTGGGGATGAGATGTAGCTCTCAGCTCCTGCTCCAGTACCGTAAGTGATGCCATGTTCCTGCCATGATGATTGTAGACTAACCCTCTGAAACTGTGAGCAAGCCTCCAGTTAAATGCTTGGTCATGGGGTTTCTTTACAGTGCATGGGTGGAAACATTCCGTGGGTGGTTAGAGCAGGCAGCGGATGCTCAGTTATCAGCCTTTAGTGCTGAGTATCATTCTTAGTTTCCAGTGGTGGAGAATAGGGTTTTGTGAAGCTAATACATTCCAAGTGTTTTTAATTTCTTTATCAGGTTCTTAGGTCTGATACAAAGGAAGGCAAGTGATAGCTCTTACAAGGTCAAAGATAGTCCCCAAAAAACTTTAATTAGGCGATCAGGTTAATGGCATTGTAAACTCTTCTTAGTCAAAGAAAGGTTTATCAGCCAGTCAGCCTCTACAGACAGGAAATCAGGTATCCAGGTGTTGTACAACCACCCCCACAATCAAGACACAGATGTTTCAGTTACCCCCACCCCGACTCCAAATTACACTGCACACTTCTTAGCTATTCACTCTCTGATCACAGTCCTTGGCTACCTATATGTTTTAATCTTTTATTTTTACCTATGGGAGAATGTCCCCCAAATTAAGAAGAGATTCTATAGTAATCAGCTTTGCTTCCTTCTTAGTACTGGTTAGTATTCCATCATGCAGCCAGGTTTAAAATGGCTTGTTGAGAAACAGTTGAATCGTGTGGTGATTTGAATGATATACGTTGACATTTAAATCTTTGTCCCTCGTTGGTGATGTTATTTGGGAAGAACTGCTAGAGGAAGTTCATCGCTGGGGAAGGGTTTGAGGTTTCAAAGCCTCCCACCACCCCCAGCTCTCTCTCTCTGCTCCTTGGTTGTGTTTCAAGAGGTGAGCTCCCAGGCACCGTGCCGACCTTCGGCCACACTTACTGTCATGGTGGTGAGAGACTCTGTCTCTCTGGAGTTGTGTCTCAAACTCTGTCTTCAGTAAGTTGCCTTGGTCATGGTGTTTATCACAACAACAGGTAACAATAACATCCAAAATAACACATTCAAGCTGGTTCTCATTTTTGACACGAACAAATACAATAACCCAAAGCACTATACACATATGTATTCAGATTTTCACGTGGACATAGTTTTTGATTTTTTTTTCCTTTGGTAAATAGTCATGGAAAAGGTGCTGAACCATGGGATAGAATGCCGGTAAGCAGGTTTTCAACATGGCTGCACCTGCCTTTGCCCAGAGGATGACTTCCGCTTTTTCCCATCCCCAGTTGTTGCTGGCAGGGTTCTGAACACCTGCTTCGGACTGTGGAGTGCTAGACTGTGGAGTGCAAGACTGTGGAGTGCTAGCTCCCGGCATGTTTATGTTGCCTTTCCTGCTGACCCTGATGCCTGTATGACTTCTCATGTGTTTGGACATCACCCTTAAGTCTCTTTGAATAGGAAATGTCTGCTCAGCTTTCTTATCCATTTTTAAAATATAAAGTACACAATTATTTTATCACTGAATTTTGAGTATTCTTTATAAAGGCTTCATTAGATGCCTGTTTTGCAAATATTTCTCTCAAGAGGTGCTTTATCTATTCGTTTTCAAGAGCAGAAGGTTTAAAGCCCCATCAATGATAACCATCTTTTTTTCACTGTTCCTGCCACTTCTATTGGCAGCCAGATTGCCTGTAGTTTTGGAAAGCATTGTCTTTGTGTGTGTGTGTGTGTGTGTGTGTGTGTGTGTGTGTGTGTGTGTGGTATATGTATGTGTGTATGAATGTGTATGAGTGTGTATGAGTGGTGTGTGTGAGTGTGTCTGTGTGTATGAGTCTGGTATATGGTGTATGTCTATGTATAATGTGTGAGTGTGTGTGTATGGTGTCTGAGAGTGTATATGAGTGTGTGGTGTGTGTCTGAGTATATATGGTGTGTGTAAGTGGGTATGAATGTGCTGTGTTGTGTATGTGTGTGAGTGTTTGTGTATGATGTGTGTGAGGGTGTATATAGTGTGTTGTGTTATGTGTTATGTGTGTGTGTGTGTGTGTGTGTGTGTGTGTGTGTGTGTGTGTGTGTGTGTGTGGTGAGGTTGTTTGTGGTCTTCTTCCAGAGTCAGAAGATTTCCGGTGGTTCCAGGGCATTTGTCTCTCTCTTCATGCTTTCCCTTCATGCAGACACTGACTGGGTTTCTTCTCTTCACCACCAGCCTGGGGCTTTCCTCCACAGGCAAGAGGGTTCAGGGTTTCTGGTCTTCCCAGCATGGAAACCCTGTCTTCATCCAACACCAGATGGGATTGTTTTGGGTTTTTCTGTCCCACCCCTAGACTTTGTCACAGGGTGGAGGTTTCTTGGAAAGAGCCTGGGTGTGGTTATAGTACCCATCTCACAGTTGACACAAGGGCTTTATTTCAACCGCTTCTCCCTGTATAGCACCTAGGATCTCTTTCCTGCTGACCTGAGCCAGTCTTATGTCTTATGCAGGACCAGTATTTTTCTTAGTTCATGGGTTTTTATGTGACCCCAGCTGAATTCAAGGAAATTCTGCTTCTTTTATTTAATAGTAGAAAGGAGTCAGGCAGAGTGACGCCCTCCCCATCCTTCCACAGGCCATAGCCTGCATGTAGCCCTCACTGTTTCCCAACTTGTCTCATCCATACTGTAAATAGAACCGCCAAGTCTTGACTCCATCTGACAGAAGAACTCTGCTCTTCCTGTCCATCCTCCATTCCAGGCTGAATCTAGGTTTTTTTATTTTTAATTGAAAGAACTACAAAAGAGTGTACAAATCCCTTTTCCACAGCCTAACTGGTATACAAATGGCAGATAGAGAAAAGTGCCAGAGGGTACAGCAGCTGTGCACGGAGTAATGGCCCTGAATCCACCTGCCTATGGAGGAAAGGCCTTGGCTGCTGGTAAAGAAAAAAACACAAACTAGTGCTTTGCACAGGGTAAAGCCTGGGGAAAAGAGAGAGAGACTTTCTAGGGAGATCTTCTGAGGGGAGGATGCAAATCCCCCACACTTACACTGTGCACTGAGTATATATGCTCTGTATACAGCCAGCCCTGTTCCCCGCCCCTGTAACAACGAGGTTTCTGGCTGGGTCTAGCCCAACAGTTAGGACCCGCCCGCTGCAGTTTATCTGGACCATCAGTCCCAAAGTCCCAGAGAAACACAGATGTTTATATTAACTTCGTGCTCTTTGGCCTGTGGCTTAGACACATCACTAGCTAGCTCCTTCATCTCAACCCATTTCCATTAATCTGTCTGCCCCGTGGCCCGTGGCTCACCTGTGTTCCTTACCTGTTGCTCCTTTGGGCAGCTGGCTCGATCTGTCTGTCACACCACCCTCCTCCTATCTGTGCTCTGATTTCCCCTCCTACTTTTTCTATGGTGCCTGTCATGGGCCAAAACAGCTCCTTTATTTAAAGAATGGTATTCACAGAAAGGCATTTCCACGTCACGCCCCCTTATTGCCTTCTGGTCTCAGCCTCCTCCTCTGTCAACCCCTTTTCTAACTCCTTACTTCATAATGCACTGTTGAAATAAGTGTCGATGATCAAGCCTCTGTGGGATTTGTCGACTTAGAGTTTGGGGTGTAAAACCCATGAGTGGTAGACTGGATAATACAGAGGCTGTAGTTCTAGTATTTTTGAAAATGATGGTTTCCACAGAGGTTGGATCCCTTTTCGTAGCCCCCAACCTTTGTCAAGGGGTCTCCTTCCCCTTATCCGATGGAGGAAGAAAGATCTTCCAAGGGATTTCCGTTTGCATCTCTCGCAGCTTGGTGCGGCTGACATTTTTAAGAATATGCTTGTTGCTTGTTTGTATTTCCTTCTCTGCAAACGGCTCGTTTCACTAGCCCACTTACTGATTGGGTTGTTTTACTTATTGCTCAGTCTCCCCCACACCCCTTTTATTTTTTATTTAATTCTCTGCAAAGATCTCTCTCCCATGCTGCAGGCTGTCTCTTGACATAACTCACTGTTTTCCTGAAGCATTTAAGTTTTATAAGGTCCCGGCTGTCACTTGTTATCCCTGAGAAACAAATAAAACTACTATAAATAAGAAAAGTCAGAGTGTCTTTATTTGAATGTTATGATTTCACAAGTAGGACGCTCTAAGGACTTTATCGGAAAGCTCCTAGACCTAATAACCACACACGCTGAAAGGTACGAAACCCGTCATACACAAACCCCCAACAGACCGAGCAAGCAATGGGGAAATGATCCACACAATCGCAATTGCCTAACCGAAATCTAAACAGAAAAACGTAGAATCTTACTAAAGAAGGGAAAGATCTCTACAATTAAAACTTTAAAATAGTCAAGAACAAAATGGAAGCCTTCCTCCTGTTGAAGGCAGATTAATATTGTGAAAATGGCTTAAAAATAATCAGTCTATAGATTCCGTGTAATCACTATCAGAACTCTTTCATCATCCTTGACAGAAATAAAAAAAAAAAAATCTGCTTTTGTTTTGTTTTGTGGTCCTAGCTGTACTAAAACACACTATGTAGACCAGACTAACCTCACACTCACAGAGATCCACCTACCTCTGCCTCCCAAGTGCTGGAATTAAAGTTGTGTACCTCTATGCTCAACCTAAAAAATATTAAAATTCCATTTGGAAAAATAAAAAACCCAAGCCAATGCATTCTGGGGGAGGGGGAGGTGTCAGCAGCAAAAATGCTAGCAGAATCCCCACACCTCATTTCAAGTTACACCGTATTATGGGGTCACAGTAATGAAACAGTATGGTACTGGTTAAAAATGATCAGACAGGTAGATCAATGGCACAGAATAGTTCTAAATATAAACCCACAGAGCCCATTAGGGTTCTGACCACTTCCTGGAGCCAATAAGCAAGAACGAGGCCCACGCAGAGTCCTGACGTCAAGCTCAATTTAAGAAGAAGACCCTTTCCCTCCCCTCTTTCATTCCTTCCTTTTTTCCCTCTCCTGCCAGGGTTTGCAAGTGTCCGGGGCCCCCCCTCCCCTCCTCCCTCCCCTCCTCCCTCCTCTTCCCCTCCTCCCTCCCCTCCCCCTCCTCCCTCCCCTCCCCCTCCTCCCTTTCACTCTAATAAAGCCTCCATGTGAGCGCAGCCTGAGTGTCTCCGTGGCTCCCACACTCACACCAACCACCGCCGTCTGCAGGGATGACCAGGTACAGGTACACTTCCCCCTCATATTACACACTAGTCACCTGATTTTTGAGAAAGGTACCCAAAAGACACATTGAAAAAAATGACAGTCCCTTGACAAGCTATGTTGGGAAAATTGGATATCCACGTGTAGGGGAATGAAATTACTAGTTTCAGCCTCTGTCTGGACTGGGTGTTCCTTGGCACGTTTTTCAAAGAACCAAAAACATAGACTTAAATAGCCAAGCAGTGAGGAGTTTTATTCAGAAGCAAAGCAAAAGTACAGTCATGGTAAGACAACTTACAGGAGAGCAAGGGAGCCCTTGACAGATCAACTGATTACTGCCCAGGAGGTTGCTAGGCAAAATTTGGGTGCTTTTCTGTTTTGATTGGCAGGCTTGGGTTATGTAAGCCTTTGTTTACAGCACGCCTCCCATGATGCATCTGATTTTAACCATATATGCATGCCCAGACATGCATAGGCATAAGAGTTTTCCCCTGAAAGTTCACTCAAAGGACAGTTTGCCCTGGAGCACATACATAAAACCGGTCCAGGCTGGATTGGTCCATTACCTCTAATTCTAGGATAAGTCCCGGCACGTGTTTGTCCACACAGGGGTTGAAGGGGTGTTATTATCAGTTGTTCTTGTGTGTGGAGAGGAGTGTGGGTATGGTTGGATGCAGGTGAGGGTAGGCTCCAGGTGGCTGAGCTATCTTGCAAATTACTTGCCTCAAAACTAGATCCTTATCTCTCACCTTGCACACACACACACACACACACACACGCACACGCACACGCACACGCACACGCACACGCACACGCACACGCACACGCACACGCACACACACACACAAACCTGCAAATAGGTCAAGCTCTAAAACTGTTAGAGAAGAAAATAAGGAAAAAACTTGAAGTTACAGGCACAAGATAGGACTTTCTGAGTCAGGGCCAGCATGCTTTGCTAAGTGAGGAGTGTGAACTGGGAAAGAATGAGCTCTGGGTTTTTTTTCTGTTGGGCAAGGGAAGGATGGAGTTCTGACCCGTTGGCTGGGGCGGCTGTGGTGGATCAGACTTGGGAATTCTATTTTTCGGGAGTGAGTCTCGAATAGTTTTGATCCATTAAGAAGAGCTGCATTGTGGCAGCTGGATGTGTAAGTTCGTGAAGCTCTGAGAAGCATGGGCTGCAGATGAAAGTGAACAGGAAGCAGGATCAGCAACAACAGCTGGCCACAGCTTTTGCTTTATGTGGGATTATTTTTTCCTGATACAAGAGCTCTAAACTAATGCTTCTGATGCTTTCCAAAGGCAAAGACAACTCTCATCATTGAAAGATGTTTGTGTTTGCTTGAGAGATTTAATCAAGACAAGGTAGCTAGGTTACAACTGAGAGTTTATTCAAAACGTCAATGGTCCCCAGTCCATTTTATATTGTTCTTCTGTCTTCTGACTGAGTTTTGAGCAAAAGAAGAATGCTGTATGAAGGATGGGCACTGGATATGTGACTAGCCAGGGTTGCTTCCAGGTCCCTTCACTTCTTAATTGTGTGTCCTGGGGCGAAGTGTTTGACCTGCATAAACTTTACTGTCAGGAACAATTATGACATTGATGGTTGCAGTTTTAAATAATATTCTTCTGTAGATCCTCTCAGGCAGCTTGAAATTCCTTCATTTGCTTAGTAGATACCTACCGACCTGTGACATATAAGACATTGTGCTAGGAAATGATGGCACTCACTGCCCACGTGTTCCAGGAATCATGGTAGAAGAAGCAAGAGGCCATCACAGAAGGAAGCAGAATCCCAAGAGCCTCCATCTTGCTACTTGAGGGTGAGCACTTCACACCCCTCGGATGGAGAAGTAGAGAGATATGATAGAGGGGTCTGCTGAGGGGATGGTGGGGTCTTTTCAGTGAAGGTGGGAACTGGGATTGGAGATGAATATGCAGTGCGATGGAGCAGCAATCCCCATAGCTTGGCATCCCCACTGAAAGATGGTAGAGCAGGGTCGGTCAGTCCTGCATCTCCCGCATATGTACTCAGGGATCACAGACACCATGCTCACTACTGTACTTACATTGGAAGAAAAATAGCTCCAGCAGCCAGAATGACCCAACAATGAGGGATTCAGACAATGGGATAAGATTCTGGAGTTTAAAAAGTGAGTGGGCTACGTAGGTTAATATGGGGGAAATGCTGGGTTAACAAAAAAGAAAATTGTAGAGACTAGTGTATCTTTTGTATAGTTTAACCCCCATGATACTAGTGTGTGTTATTAGACAATAAAACGCTAAAATATGTATAGGAAAAAGAAAGAACAGAGGAAACAGCTCCATCTTCCTGTTATTTCATAAAAAATAAAAGAAAACATGGCAAAATATTGGCAACATATTAAATCCAGAAACTTACATGTCTATTATTTGTTATATTGTTCAGTAAGTTCAGAGTTTATAATATTACTGTAGTTATTATGTATGAGAAGTGTTACCATTTCAAACATTTAAGTATATCATCCAGTGATATCAAGAATATTCCCATCAGTGTGCCACCATCATTATTGCCCATCTTCAGAATGCTTCTTATTTGCCCAGACTGAAACTTACTCTAATACTCCAGGCTCCT